>CM062814.1:717563928-718163928 GCA_031772625.1 Pinus tabuliformis
CATAGATTTTTGAGATCCGCTGAAAGGAATTTGTTAATTTATTTTCGCCTATTTTGTTATCTAATAAAATATAAAGGGATAGTGCTGATGCGATAAAACTCGGACCTGAAGGGGTTTGGGAATGAAAATATATAATATTTCATATCTGCCAAAGCCATTTTTTTCAGGATTTTTAGTGTTTTTTAATGTATTTCAAAATACGAAAGGAAATCTTGGAAACAAGGCCGAAGAGACTTGCGATAGTGATTGAGGGTGGACTCGATAGAGGAATAGACCATATTTGAGGACTTTTGAAGTCCGAAATGAACTATGTTTTGGCAGAATTTCACAGTGTTGCAACATTTCTCTATGTTAACAGAAAGTGGCCATTTAAAGGATTTCAAAGGCCTGATGCACTCATCTAGACAGAGTCTGAGATATAGAGGCCAGAAGGATAAAAAGCCATAGCACGATGCAACCAAAATAATAGAAGTGATCATGGAGATTACTGGCATGAACAAGCTCCCTGACAGCGCAGCAAATTACCAGAATGTGGTTACTCTACTGTTAGAAAAAGAAACCTCCGAGCTCATGCGTGTCTAGTCATGGCATGAAGTCGTTAAAGATAAAGGGAATAGATTAAGACCTCTCAAGCCTCAAAAGGTTCAAGAGCATTGTAAAAGGCCTATAAATAGTTGAAAGTTCTGAGTAACATAGATTCAACTTTTGGAGACTGTGGAGACTCTACTCCTCTAAGCTTCTCACCTTCATTCTAGCAATATAAGCTTCTTTTGTTGTTACATGTTCAATTACCATTTTTTCCTCTGTTCTATGCTTGCACTTAAATAGGTTATTCATGTTTTCTTCTGTGTCTAATTCCAAATAACTGTCATTTTATCTCTGCGTTGATAAATTAGATTTGCAAGCTTCATTTACTTTCTGTAGAATATCACCCTTGGTATTTGAGATGCTTGGTTTATGGCCTAGAGCAACCCCTCCTTCCAGACTTGGTCCAAATCTTTTAAAAACAATGTTTTACTCCCTGTGTGCTACTTTTACCTGTGATAAAATCGTGTACACATGGGTTATTCAATACCCAACCTGCATATACGTGTTAAAAAACTTTAAAAAATTAAATTTCCTTAACTATGAGCGAAGTTCACGGGTTTTACCTATTGATTATCTCCTAGTGCCTGTGGCCCAACTATTTCCCATCTAAAAAACTAATTGGGAGAAGTATAAATAGACTTCTATGGGAAGGCCTTAAGGAGGAGAAGAGATAGATTTATTATACTAAGATTATGCCTTGACTAAGTCTGAAGTATCCCTGTGCTTCAAGCACTTCCACAAGTTTCAGGAAACCTTGTTTCCTTGAGTGTTGATATTCTCCCACTTGCTTGAGATATCATGGTATTGGTTATGGAAGGAGGTTGTTGAAGACTGGGACTAGATGGACCTCGAGGATGGTTCCGCTTGGAGCTGGAAGAAGAAGGCTCAGGTGAATTCTCTCCATATTTATTATAGTTTTCTACAATAAAAGAAACGTTGTCTTGTTCCTAAGATTGACCTTGTTTATGCATTCATTAAAAACACTTTATCTATATGCTGCTATGTATGTTCAAATTGGTTGATTTTGCAGATTCGAAGATCGTTAGGAGTTGCAGAGGGTCTGAACCCTGCTAGAACTACCCAAATGAAGTACATCCAGGTATGTTCATCCTCTCATAGTTATTTTATTTAAGCATGTTTCCTGAGTTGTATGCGTGTTTCTTGCTGTAGATTACTCTTGCTCTGTTGGGGTTGTAACCCAAAGCCCTAGGGTACTTATTCCCATAACAGAATTAGTGACTCCACTAGGGAAAACGATATTGTTATTCCTAGTTTGGGTTGTTCAGTGTCAATAAGGGGTCAGTTCTTGGTTTTGTTGCTATGACAGTATTGCCTGCTCTTGTAGGAACTCAGACCTCAAGTCTGATATTTTTTATTAGGCCTTGTTTTTTATTTTTCTCGCAAAACTCAGTATATGCACATTTGTCTGTTTACAGTAGCATGCACACATTTGTTTCTGTGAAGTGAAACTACATAGACGCATGTTTCTTTTGTCAGAAGTGCATGTACATGCACCTATGCTGGAACACAGTCGTGTATACCATTTTTTGCATACTTTTTTCAAATCTTTCTGCCAAGAAAGATTTGTTTCTTGGTTTGTTTGGTTTCTGAATGGTCAATTTCTGTCTTTAGAATTTAATTATTCAGTGAGCTTACTATTTTGAATTCTCTTCTGCTTTGAAAAGTGTTGGTCTAGGTTTTCTTTTGAGTGAGTTTTATGATTTGTGTTTGAACACACAAGACTTCTTATCGAAGTTCTTGATTGTTCTGGTCATCCAGAACAACAGATTATTTTCAATCTCTGTGTCAAGCTTGATTATTGGTCTACTCGCTTTGCTTTCCATCATTTTTTGGCCTTACACCTTTTCTTGCTTTTTGAAGGTTTCTTTTTGATGAATTTGAAAGTGTTTCTTTCTGGACTTCTTGGTCAATTTCTCAAAGCTCTTTTGTTTCTTCTGGATCATTTAGTGCAAGTGAAGCCCTTTTTGTTCAATTTTTTATTCGTGTTGAATTGGTAATTTACAAAGTTTCCTTGTGCTTTGCTTTTGGTCTTTGAGTCTTTGGTGGCATTCAAGAGTGCTTTCAAAAAGTTGTTTTGATTGTTTCTTGAAAAAGAAAAGATCTTTAAAAACATTGTTTTTCTTTTCATTAGCCAAGTTTTTTTTGGTTCCTTTTTCATTTTTTGAAAGTGAATTGTGATCTTTTGCGATCTGTCCTTCTTGTTTGGAGAGAATCTTTTGCATTCAAAATTTATATTATCCTCAATACTTAAGTTGCCTTATTAATGGTTATAAACAATTGCTTTGGTTTTTAAGAGTGATTTAGGATCTTGCATCTTCATTACACCTTGCATTAGGATAGTTTGCATTGTTAAAGCATTAGTAATTTTTTTAGTTTTTGTGTGTGTCAGGTTGTTGCAAGAAAAGAAAAGAAAAAGTTTTTTCTTTATAAAAGTTTCGTAGAACCTACGTAGAGATCTCTTTTCATCGAAGGAAAAATGATTGCATTCAAGTAGTTACTTTTTCATTGATTTTGGTTGAGTCATACACACATCAATAGTTTCACTCCCATACCCTTGACTTAAAAGAACAACCTTTAAAATCAAGCGCTAATTAAAATAAACTAGAACCCTTTTGTATTGTCATCAGAATACATCAACAAGTTTAGGTTTATTTAGGGCCTTGGATTAGGTGAGAGGAGAGTTACCTCTCCAAGGCCACTCTTAATTGTAAAACATAGAAGTTTTATTAAAGAGCGAAATCCGATAGCGTTAGGGAGACTAGGAGAGCTCCATGACTAGGAGTAAAGCACGAGGGTTAGTGAAGATAAGGACGAGAGATACCCCCTCTCTTACTTGTCGGATCCTACCTCATGACTATTCCGTCGGGCTTCTGATATGAGTTGGTGTCCATAGTTTCCTATCCTAGGAATCCACACAGGTGGCTGCAAAGGGGAATCTTGTGGCACCTAAGGTTGACGTTGCATCACGTTCAACAAGACTTCTAGATGGCACCCTTGCAAAGCTTGGGGGCTTGCACCGGCAAAGGCTGTTGTCTAGAGGTTAGCATAACTACCTCTGATAACTTCGCTGTTAGGCCTAGGCTGTCATTATCCCAAACTATCTTTGGAAGGTCCCTTACTTCACTTTCTTGTATTTTGGTGTCTGGTCCTCATCACCTAGAGCGGAAATACTTGGAAGTCGCTTGATTGGTTGTATCTTTAGGGACCTTATAGTCGAGTGCTCTTTGCTCCTTGTATATAGTTGGATTTAGGTATTTTTGTCTCGTCAGCTTTGGGATTTAGATTCTGAGTGACTGACCTACCACTCCACCAATCTTGAAAGGCTTTTGATCTTTCCTTCGAAAGTTGTGGAGGTGCCTCCTCAAGGGAAAAGGTTTTGATTATGTGTCTATCTTCCTTGAAAAGTCGTTTGTACATTCTCGCAAGGGAAGGATCTGCAAATAAGTTAGATATGGCCCATATTCCCAAAGAAACCAACCAAGGTACCCTCCAAAAAGGGGATCCTTATGCTTTACCTTTCTTTGGAAACTTTGGTACTCCCTTGATGGCCACTTTGAATAATCCTAGATTGAATGTTGGACTACTAATTTGGCTATGGTCCACTCCAAAAATTCCAGATGTTCTTGAAACTTCTCCGATGAATGCTTTATTTCAGGGGCATCACATTTGTGTTAATTATTCATCTCCTTTCAAAGAGAAATCTAGGATTCCTCTTTCTCCTCCTTCTTGTAATAAGAGATCTAAAAAGAGGAGAAAGAGTAAGACGAAGAAGAAGAATAATTCTATCCATTCATCATCAACCTCTGCCAATCATGTTAAACATGAGCCTTCAACCACTGCAAGTCATGCTGGGAGCACAAGTCTAGTCACTACAAGTCATACTAGCAATTCAACATCAACCTCTGCAAGTGATGTTGAAGATAAGCCTTCAACTGCTGCAAGTCATGCTGGGGGCACAAGTCTAGTCACTACGAGTCATACTAGCAATTCACCATCAACCTCTGCAAGTCATGTTGAAGATGAACCTTCAGCCACTGCAAGTCATGCTGGGGGAACAAGTCTAGTCACTGCAAGTCATACTAGGAATTCATCATCAACCTCTACAATTCATGTTGAAGATGAGCCTTCAAGCACTGCAAGATATGCTGGGGGCACAAGTCTAGTCACTTCAAGTCATACTAACAAAGATTCACTGACCTCTACAAGTCATGTTCAGAACTCCCCGCAAACCACTGGTAGTCATATTGGTGGAATGGATGTTGATAAGGAACCTGGGCGTAGAAGTTTTAAACCTAAGTTCCCTTGTAAGATATGCAAGGGAGACCATCTTACTCATTTATGCCCTGGTATTCTATAGGTAAAAAGGGTATGGTCTGAGTCTACAATTTCTTCTACTCTTGGATCTTATATGGTTTCTCAACAGTCTCATCAACCATTGGCTGATAATGTGGTTGAGCCAGTACAATCTTTGGCTAATTACACTACTATTTTGGGGGATGAAGTGCTTAACAAAAGAATCGGTTTGATTAGTACAGAGTCTTCTGGTATAGGGGGCATTTTGGTTTCTTCGAATGTTCCCCCTCCAAGTTCTAGGAGTGTCTCCTTTGATTGGGATAGTCTTGTCGAGCCTCATCTTCCTTACGTTGCAGCTTTCCAAGTAAAGGTTAGAGTTAATTCCACAAACGTGTATTGATGTATGGTGGATGAATGATCCTCTACAGGTATTATATCCTCTTTGACTTGGAAATCTTTGTGTTCCCCAAAGTTGTTAATAGCTCAGAGTCAATTGTTAGCCTATGATAGAAGACCTAGTGAATCTATGGTTGTTCTTCCTCAGTTTCCTATTACATTAGGTGGGAAGACTGTCTTAATCGATATGATGATGGTTGATAGCCCTGTAGACTTTAGTATGCTACTTGGACATGATTATGTCTATGCTATGAATGTGGTGGATTATTCACTCTTTCGAGTGATGTGTTTTCCTCATAAATGGAATATTGTCAATATTGATCAGCTTGCATCTGATAATCACCATCCTAATTTGAATTTATTGTAGAATACCCCTTGGTTTGTTCCAAGTGTTCAAGTAGACTCTACCCCACCACAAGTAAATTATGTGGGATTGAATCCTCAATGTTCAATCACTTCTAAGAAGGATCCTTTGACCTATTATTCTCCTTCTTGGGACTTGATCCCGGTGGTTGATCGAGAGATTCTTCCTATAGGGATATGGGACCCCTTAATTCCCTCCTTTGATCCTTGTAGTTCTCATGATTTCTCAGAATTTGATTTGCCTTCACAGGAGGAACTCTTTGAAGCCATGAGTTTTGACTACCAAAGGAGTCCTTGGCCTGAGCCCTGCAAGGGATTTGTTTAGAAGAACTATTATGCGTAAGACGCAAGGTTGCATGGTTCCCTGTACCATATTGTATATATAAGGTACGAATTTTCAAGTTTTGTATTCTATAACAGAAGATTTTATATGAAGTTTATATGTGGGATATATTAACTTCTTGTCTACTGTTTTTATTTATGCTTACAGAACTTGGGAGATTTCTCCTTTGGAAATTTTTATGGTTGATCCATTCTGACAGGTATTGGTTCTCGAAACTGGCATATAGGTTAGGTTTTTCCACCTGCATTATGCACTTATCAGTTTATTTTCCCATTTTTGGCCTTAGGATCGACCCCACCAAGTTATGGTGCAAAACCTTCTCATTGCTTACAAGTATCATAACTTGTGTGGTAGAGCCTACCTTATCATGAGTACCCTAGATAGTGCCTTGTTGTCACTTGGCACCCGTGTTGATTTATTTTTCTTAGGCTTGGGAGTCCTCTTTAGTCCCACCATGACTTGTGCATTGAAGACACATTCTCCTTGTCTCTATGCTTAGTTCTGGCCTTACACCCTAGAGGCTCCTTTGTGTTTATTTGTACTACTACATTGCATTTTGGCTATTTTCACCTTTTTGCCTTGAGCCGGCTTCACTTGGACTCATGTTTAAGCCACTTATTTGACGATGTCTTCTGCAAACTCAAACCTGCAATCACTTAGCTTCTGCAACTTGACACACCCTTTGATCCATGGAAGGAACAGCCCTTTGAGTCTCCTTGACCAGTTTTTCCTCCTTGCATTGAGCATAGGATTGTTCCCATCCCAAGAATTATATCATATGTTTCACTCACACTCGTTCTTTCCATTGTACTATAGCATTCTTTTATTCTTTTTCTAGCTTAAAGAAAAAGACAAAAAAAATATATTCAAAAAAGAGTGGGAACGGGACAACATTTCCATATATTGTTGGCAGCTAGAGTCAGTCATGTCACCCTTGAACAAAGCACTCAAAAGAAAGTCTCTGCTCCATTTTCAGTGGGATTTAGTTTGACTAAGGTACGCCTTAACCTTGTTATTGGGTTAGTTCTCCTCCGATTGGTTATCTCTTCCAATCATATGGAGTGTTTGTTCATGCCTCCTGCATGACAAACTTATACAGAGTTATCACATGCTTCCATATAGTCATTATTGAGTCGTACTTTTGTTCAAGGGAAGTAAGCCTGAGTCGGCCTCTCTGCGGTGTCTCTTGACCTATTTTTCAGTCAACCATCCCTGGTTGTCAGTGTCATGTTTTTCATCACATCAGTTATATTGGTCCTTTGCTCATGCTAGTTTGAGAAGGTCTCCATTGAATTCTTGCTTACGGATCTTGTCCTTATTGATGACGACATATTGCTCTAAGGGCAGACCTAGAGCAGTACCCTGGCCCTATTTTCATTATTGATAGGTCACCTTGTGCTCAGCATCGATCGGTATCATGGGTCTTTGACTTAGTGGTTTCCCTTATGTTCGACATCATATTTCATTATCACACATTGGGATTGGTGCAGTGCCTTCATTTCCATTTGACCATATTGGTGGATTCCTCGCCTTTGTGTCAGCTTTCATTATTTTTTGGTTCAAAAGGTTTCTGTCGTGTGCTAGCTACATCTTGTGTACACCGGAAACGTGCTTTGGTTGGGTTACTACATCTTTTTCGTCCAATTCCTTCCACATTATTGGCCTATGGGTTACACTCATGCTATATTGATGAAGGATGCCTTAATGCATTCCTTCTAGTGGATCCTTTCCTATCAACTATCGCTCATTGCTCTAGGACAAAGATCTAGAGTCCATTTGGCAGTACCTTGGGGTTTGCAGTCATCAGTAACATATTCCTTTGCTATCGACAGTGGGAAACCATCATTTCCCCCTGATTGATAGATTCTTCTAGGTGTTCAACTTCAGCTCATTTATTTGCACTTGTTACATTGTACTGGGTACCTTGACTCTCATTATCATTATCGATGAGTAGTCTCACGTTTGTTAATAGTATACATCAATGACCGGTAATCAAATGACTTCTCACATGGTCGACTTCAAATCATTTATTCCCATTGTGTAAAAATGTACCACGGCAATCGTTGAAGACCTCGGGATGCATCAACATTCTTTGGTTCACTTGTCAGTTGCTCTTGTTGTTGTTAGTTGACACTATCCACATTATATGTTGCATTCCTTCACAGCGACATCTTATATGGTGGCATCCGAGTTGCGATGTAGTATGATCTTATTCCATCATGTTCATTTGGTACTATTTGGATTATTTTTTGACATCACTGATAAGCTTCATCTTTCAACTGCATTGATCATCTTCTTATATGTGATATTCATAAATGTACTTGTTCAATCACGATCAGATGATCCATTATGTCCTTTCAGTTCTTTATACTTTTATACATAGTGGATCCACTTGTACTTGATATGAGAACATGCTTTACCTTCTCTAAGCATGGGTATGCCCGGCTCAGACAGTTGTTTCTTTCTGATCTTCTTTTGATGGCTTGGCAGGCTGAAATCTAGTGAAGTCCTTCTCAGTTTCGACAGGTTTCCTTTCCATATACTTAATATAATTCAGCCATCATGTACCCCTTCTGACCTCATATATTAGGTGGCATCTGTTATAGCTCCAGATATCACCCTTGGTATTTGTGATGCTTGGTTTATGGCCTAGGGCAACCCCTCCTTCCAGACTTGCTCCAAATATTTTAGAAACAGTGTTTTACTCCCTGTACGCTGCTTTGCCTTGTGATAAAAGCGTGTACACGTAGTTTAGTCAATACCCAACCCATGTATATGTGTTAAAAAACTTAAAAAATAAATTTCCTTAAATATGGGAAGAGTTCATGGGTTTTACCTATTGATTACCTCCTAGTGCCCGTGGCCCAAATATTTCCCAACTAAAAAACTAATTGGGAGAAGTCTAAATAGACTTCTATTGGATGGCCTTAAGGAGGAGAAGAGATAGATTTATTATACTAAGATTATCCCTTGACTGAGTCTGAAGTATCCCTGTGCTTCAAGCACTTCCACAAGTTTCAGGAAACCCTTGTTTCCTTGAGTGTTGATATTCTCCCACTTGCTTGAGATATCATGGTATTGGTTATGGAAGGAGGCTGTTGAAGACTGGGACTGGACGGACATAGAGGACAATTCCGCTTGGAGCCTGAAGAAGAAGACTCAGGGGAATTATCTCCATGTTTATTATAGTTTTCTACAATAAAAAGAAACGATGTCTTGTTCCTGAGATTGACCTTGTTTATGCATCATATGTTGTTGTAATTCATGTACGAATGTCATTTGGATGTATAACTAATCATCTTACTTATATGATATAAATTTGATTTCATTAAAAATGCTTTATCTATGTGTTGCTATGTATGTTCAAATTGGTTGATTTTGTAGATTCGAAGATCGTCAGGAGTAGTAGAGGGTCTGAACCCTGCTGGAACTACCCAAACAAAGGACATACAGGTATGTTCATCCTTACATAGTTTGTTTATTTACGCATGTTTCTTGAGTTGTATGCGTGTTTCTTGCTGTAGATTACTCTTGCTTTGTTGGGGTTCTAACCAAAATCCCTAGGGTACTTATTCCTATAACAGAATTACTGACTCCACTAGGGAAAAAAATCTTGTTATTCCTAGTTTGGGTTGTTCAGTGTCAATCAGGGCTCAGTTCTTGGTTTGCTTGCTGTGACAGTATTGCCTGCTCTTGTAGGAACTCAAACCTCAAGTATGATCTTTTTTGTCAGGACTTGTTTTTTATTTTTCTTGCAAAACTCAGTATACGCACCTTTGTCTATTTACAGTAGCGTACACATGCTTGTTTCTTTGAAGTGAAACCATGTATACGTTAGTTTATTTTGTCAAAAGCGCGTGTACATGCACCTGTGCCAGAACATAGTAGCGTATACCATTTTTTGCATGCTTTTTTCAAATATTTCTGCCCATAAAGATTTCTTTCTTAGTCTGTTTGGTTTCTGAGTGGTCAGTTTCTATCTTTAGAATTTAATTAATCAGTCAACTTATTGTTTTGAATTCTCTTCTGCTTTGAAAATTATTGGCCTAGGTTTGCTTTTGAGTGAGTTTTATGATTTGTGTTTGAGCACACAAGGCTTCTTATCGAAGTTCTTTATTTTTTTGGTCTTCCAGAACAGCACATTGTTTTCAATCTTTGTGTCAAGCTTGATTATTGGTCTACTCGCTTTGCTTTTCATCATTTTGTGGCCTTTACACCTTTTCTTGCTTTTTGAATGTTTCTTTTGGATGAATTTGAAAGTGTTTCTTTCTTGACTTCTTGGTCAGTTTCTCAAAGCTCTTTTGCTATTTTTGAATCGTTTAGTGCAAGTGAAGCCCTTTTTGTTCAAGTTTTCATTTGTGTTGAATTGGTAATTTACAAAGTTTCCTTGTGCTTTGCTTTTGGTCTTTGAGTCTTTGGTGGCATTCAAGAGTTCTTTCTAAAAGTTTAGATTGTTTCTTGAAAAAGAAAAGATCTCAACAAACATTGTTTTTCTTTTCTTTAGCCAAGTTTTTTTTTGGTTTCATTTTCATTTTTTGAAAGCGAACTATGATCTTTTGTGCTCTGTCCTTCTTGTTTGGAGAGAATTTTTTGCATTCAAAATTTATATTACCTTCAATACTTAAGTTGCCTTATTAATGGTTATAGACAATTGCTTTGGTTTTTAAGAGTGATTTAGGATCTTGCATCTTCATTACACCTTTCATTAGGATAGTTTTCATTGTTAAAGCATTAGTAATATTTTTATTTTTTTTGTGTGTGAAGTGTGTTACAAGAAAAGAAAAGAATTTTTTTTTTGCTTTATAAGAGTTTTGTAGAACCTACGTAGAGATCTCTTTTCGTCAAAGGAAAAATGATTGCATTCATGTAGTTACTTTTTCATTGATTTTGGTTGAGTCATACACACATCATTAGTTTCACTCCCATACCCTTGACTTAAAAGAACAGCCTTTAAAATCAAGCACTAATTAAAACAAACTAGAACCTTTTTGTATTGTCATCAGAATACATCAACAAGTTTAGGTCTATTTAGGGCCCTGGATTAGGCGAGAGGAGAGTTAACTCTCTAAGGCCGCTCTGAATTGTAAAACATAGAAGTTTGATTAAAGAGCGAAATCCAAAGGTGTTATGGAGACTGGGAAAGCTCCGTGACTGGGAGTAAAGCACGATGGTTAGTGAAGATAAGGATGAGAGATAACCCCTCTCTTACTTGTCGGATCCTACCTCACGACTATTCCACCCAACTTCTAATACGATTTGGTGTCCATAGTTGCCTATCCTACAAATCCACACAGGTGGCTGCAGAGGGGAATCCCGTGGCACCTGACGTTGACATTTCATCACGTTCAATAGTACTTTTGATAGCCTCTGATACCCTCGCTTGTAGACCTAGGCTGTCATTATCCCAGACTATCTTCGAAAGTTCCCTTACTTCACTTTCTTGTATTTTGGTGTCTAGTCCTCATCACCCAGAGCGAAAATACTTGAAAGTTGCTTGATTGGTTGTATCTTTAGGGACCTTATAGTCAAGTGCTCTTTGCTCCTTGTATATAGTTGGATTTAGGTATTTTTGTCTCGTCACTTTTGGGATTTTGATTCTGAGTGACCGACCTACCACTCCACCGATCTTGTAAGGCTTTTGATCTTTCCTTCGAAAGTTGTGGAGTTGCCTCCTCAAGGGCAAAGGTTTTGATTGTGTGTCTATCTTCCTTGAAAATTCATTTGTACATTCTTGTAAGGGAAGGATCTACGAATAAGATAGATATGGCTGATATTCCCGTGGAAATCAACCAAGGTACCCTCCCAAAAGGGGAGCCTTGTGCTTTTCATTTCTTTGGAAACGTTGGTACTCCCTTGATGGCCACTTTGAATATTCCTGGATCGGGTGTTGGACTACCAGTTTGAATATGGTCCACTCCAAATATTCCAGATGTTCTTGAAGCTTCTCTGATGAATGCTTTATTTCATGGGCATCACATTGGTGTTAATTGTTCATCCTCTTTCAAAGAGAAATCTAGGATTCCTCTTTCTCCTCCTTCTTGTAATAAGAGATCTAAAAATAGGATAAAGAGGAAGACAAAGAAGAAGAATAATTCTAACCATTCATCATCAACCTCTGCTAGTCATGTTAAAGATGAGCCTTTAGCCACTTCAAGTCATGCTATGGGCACAAGTCTAGTCACTGCAAGTCATACTAGCAATTCACCATCAACCTCTGTAAGTCATGTTCAAGATGAGCCTTCAGCCGCTACAAGTCATGTTGGGGCCACAAGTCTAGTCACTGCGAGTCATACTAGCAATTCATCATCAGCCTCTGCAAGTCATGTTGAAGATGAGCCTTTAGCACTGCAAGTCATGCTGGGGGTTCAAGTCTAGTCACTACAAGTCACACTAGTAATTCATCATCAACCTATGCAAGTCATGTTGAAGATGAGCCTTCAGCCACTACAAGTCATGCTTGGGGCACAAGTCTAGTCACTTCAAGTCATACTAACAAAGATTCACTGACCTCTGCAAGTCATGTTTAGGACTCTCCGCAAACCACTGGCAGTCATATTGGCAGAATCGATGTTGATAAGAAACCTGGGCGTAGAAGTTTTAAACCTAAGTTCCCTTGTAAGATATGCAAGGGAGACCATCTTACTCATTTGTTCCCTGGTATTCTATAGGTACAAAGCGTATGGTCCGAGTATAAAATTTCTTCTACTCCTGGATCTTATATGCTTTCTCAACAGTCTCATCAACCATTGGTTGATAATGTGGTTGAGCCAATGCAATCTCTGGCTGATTACGCTCCTATTTTTGGGGGTGAAGTGCCTAACAAAAGAGTCTGTTTGATTTCTAGTACAGAGTCTTCTGGTATAGGGGGCATTTCGGTTTCTTTGAATGTTCCCCCTCCAAGTTCTAGTAGTGTCTCCTTTGATTGGGATAGTCTTGTCGAGCCTCGTCTTCCTTCCGTTGCACCTTTTCAAGTAAAGGTCATAGTTAATTCCATAAACATCTATCGATTTATGGTGGATGAAGGATCCTCTGCAAGTATTATATCCTCTTTGACTTGGAAAGCTTTTGGTTCCCCAAATTTTTTGACAACTTAGAGTCAATTGTTAGCATATGATAGAAAACCTGGTGAATCTATGGGTGTTCTTCCTCAATTGCATATTACTTTAGGTGGGAAGACTGTCTTAATCAATATGATGGTGGTTGATAGCCCTCTAGACTTTAATATGCTACTTGGGTGTGATTATGTCTATGCTATGAATGTGGTGGTGTCTTCACTCTTTCAAGTGATGTGTTTTCCTCATAAAGGGAATATTGTCACTATTCATCAGCTTGCATCTGATAATCACCATCCTAATTTGAATTTACTGCAGAATACCCCTTGGTTTGTTCCAAGTGTTCAAGTAGACTCTACCCTGCCACAGGTAAATTATGTTGCATTGAATCCTTAACGTTCAATCACTTCTGAGAAGGATCCTTTGACCTATTATTCTCCTTCTTGGCACTTGATCCCAGCGGATGACCGAGAGATTCTTCCTATAGGGATATGGGACCACTTAATTCGCTCTTTTGATCCTTGTAGTTCTCATGATTTCTCAGAATTTTATTTGCCTTCACAGGAGGAACTCTTT
Source organism: Pinus tabuliformis (assembly GCA_031772625.1). NCBI lineage: Eukaryota > Viridiplantae > Streptophyta > Pinopsida > Pinales > Pinaceae > Pinus > Pinus tabuliformis. Next base: position 717,577,561 of record CM062814.1, read on the forward strand.
GAAGCCATGAGTTTTGACTACCAAAGGAGTCCTTGTCTTAAGCCCTGCATGGGGTTTGTTCAGAAAAACTATTATGCATAAGCCGCAAGGTTGCGTGGTTCCCTATACCATATTGTATATATAAGGTACTCATTTTCAATTTTTGTATTCTATAACACAAGATTGTATCTGAAGTTTATATGTGGGATATATTAACTTCATGTCTAGTGTTTTTATTTATGTTTATAGAACTTGGAAGATTTCTCCTTTGGAAATTTTTATGGTTGATCTATTCTGACAGGTATTGGTTCTCAAAATTGGCATATAGGTTAGGTTTTTCCACCTTCCTTATGCACTTATCAGTTTCCTTTCCCATTTTTAGCCTTAGGATTGACCCCACCAAGTTATGGTGGAAAACCTTCTCATTGCTTAGAAGTATCATGACTCGTGTGGTAGAGCCTACCTTATCATGAGTGCCCTAGATAGTACCTTGTTGTCACTTGGCACCCATGTTGAATTATTGTTCTTAGGCTCGGGAGTCCTCTTTAGTCCTATGATGACTTGTGCATTGAAGACACATTCTCCTTGCTTCTATGCTTAGTTCTGGCCTTATACCCTAGAGGCTCCTTTGTGTTTATTTGTACTGCTGCATTGTATTTTTGCTATTTGCACCTTTTGGCCTTGATCCGACTTCACTTGGACTCGTGTTTAAGCCACTTATTTGACCATGTCTTCTACAAACTCAAACCTGCAATCACTTATCTTCTGCAACTTGACACACCCTTTGATCCATGTAAGGAACAACCCTTTGAGTGTCCTTGACCAGTTTCACCTCCCTGCATTGAGCGTAGGATTGTTCCCATCCCAGGAACTAGATCATCTGTTTCACTGACACTCGTTCTTTCCACTGTACTATAGCATTCTTTTATTCTTTTTCTAGCTTAAAGAAAAAAAAAAATTATATATTCCAAAAAGAGCGGGAACGAGACAACATTTCCATATATTTTTGGCAGCTAGAGTCTGTCGTGTCGCCCCTAAACAAAGCACTCAAAAGAAATTCTCTCCTCCATTTTGGGTGGGATTTAGTTTGACTTAGGTACACCTTAACCTTGATATTGGGTCAGTTCTCCTCCGATTGGTTATCTCTTCCAATCATATGGAGAGTTCGCTCTTGCCTCCTGCATGACGAACTTATACAGAATTATCACATGCTGCAATATAGTCATCATTGAGTCGTGCTTTTGTTCAAGGGAATTAAACCTGAGTCAGGCTCTCTACGATGTCTCTTGACCTATTTTTCAGTCAGCCATCCCTGGTTTTCAGTGCCATGTTTGTCATCACATCAGTTATATTGATCCTTTGCTCGTGCCGTTTTGAGAAGGTCTCCATTGACTTCTTGCTGGCGGGTCTTGTCCTTATCGACGATGACATATTGCTCTGAGGGTAGGCCTAGAGCTGTACCTTGGCCCTATTTTCATTATTGATAGGTCACCTTGTGCTAAACATCGATCAGTATCATGGGTCTTTGACTAATTGGTTTCCCTTGTGTTCGACATCATCTTTCATTATCACACATTGGGATTCGTGCAGTTCCTTGGTTTCCATTTGACCCTATTGGTGGGTTCCTCACCTCTATGTCAGCTTTCATTATTAGTTGGTTTAGAGGGTTTCTACCGTGTGCTAGCTACATCTTGTGTACACTGAAAATGTGCTTCGGTTGGGTTACTACATCTTTTTCATCTGATTCCTTCCACATTATTAGCCTGCGGGTTACACTCACGCTAGATTGATGAAGGATGCCTTAATGCCTTCCTTCTAGTGGATCTTTTCCTATCAGGTATGGCTCGTTGCTCTAGGAAAAAGATATAGAGTCCATTTGGCAGTACCTTGGGGTTTGTAGTCATCAGTGGCAGATTCCTTCGCTATCGACAGTGGGAAACCATCATTGTACCCTGATTGATAGATTGTGTTCGACTTCATCTCAATTATTTTCACTTGTTAGATTATACTGGGTACCTTGACACTTATTATCATTATCAATGAGTAGTTTTACGTTTGTTAATAGTATACATCAATGACTGGTAATCAAACGATTTCTCACATGCTCGAATTCAGATCATTTATTCCCATTGTGTAGAAATGTACCACGACGATCAGTGAAGACCTCAGGTTGCATTATCCCTCTTTGGTTCACTTGTCAGTTGCTCCTATTGCTGCTAGTTGACACTATCCACATTATATGTTGCAGTCCTTCAAAGTGACATCTTATATGCTGGCATCCAAGTTGCGATGTAGTATCATCTTATTCCATCATGTTCATTTGGTACTATTGGGATCAATTTTTGACATTAGTGATCAGCTTCATTGATCATCTTCTTATATGTGATATTCAGACATGTACTTATTCGATCACGATCAGATGATCCATTATGTACTTTCAGTTCTTTATACTTGTATACATAGTGGATCTGCTTGTACTTGATATGTGGACATGCTTTACTTTCTCTGAGCATGGGTATGCCCACCTCAGACAATTGTTTCTTTCTGATCTTCTTTTGATGGCTTGGCAGGCTGAAATCTGGTGAAGTCCTCCTCAATTTCGGCAGGTTTCCTTTCCATATACTTAATACATTTTGGCCATAATGTACCCCTTTTGACCTCATATATTAGGGGGCATCTGTTATAGCTCCAAATATCACCCTTTTTATTTGTGATGCTTGGTTTATGGCCTAGGGAAACCCCTCCTTCCAGACTTGGTCCAAATATTCTAAAAACATTGTTTCACTCCTTGTACGCTACTTTTCCCTGTGATAAAACCGTGTACACGTGGGTTAGTCAATACCCAACATTCGTATATGTGTTAAAACACTTAAAAAAAATAAATTTCCTTAACTATGGGCGGAGTTCACAAGATTTAACTGTTGGTTACCTCCTAGTGCCTGTCGCCCAATTGTTTCCCAACTAAAAAACTAATTGGGAGAAGTATAAATAGACTTCTATGGGAAGGCTTTAAGGAGGAGAAGAGATAGAGTTATTATACTAAGAGTATCCCCTGACTGAGTCTGAAGTATCCTTGTGCTTCAAGCACTTCCCCAAGTTTCAGGAAACCCTTACTTCCTTGAGTGTTGATATTCTCCCACTTGCTTGAGATATCAGGGTATTGGTTATGGAACGAGGCTGTTGAAGACTGGGACTGGACGGAGCTGGAGGACGATTCCACTAGGAGCCAGAAGAAGAAGACTCAGGTGAATTCTCTCCATGTTTATTATAGTTATCTACAATAAAAAGAGATGTTGTCTTGTTCCTGAGATTTACCTTGTTTATGCATCAGATGTTGTTTAAATTCATGTATGAATGTCATTTGGATGTATAACTAATCATCTTACCAAAATGATATAAAGTTGATTTCATTAAAAATGCTTTATCTATATGCTGCTATGTATGTTCGAATTGGTTGATTTTGCAGATTCGAAGATCGTCAGGAATTGCAGAGGGTCTAAACCCTGCTGAAACTACCCAAACGAAGGACATCTGAGTATGTTCATCCTTACATAGTTTTTTTATTTAATCATGTTGCCTAAGTTGTATGCGTATTTCTTATTGTAGATTACTCTTTCTCTGTTGGGGTTCTAACCCAAAGCCCTAGGGTACTTATTCCCGTAACAGAATTGGCAACTCTGCCGAGGAAAACAATCTTGTTATTCCTAGTTTGGGTTGTTCAGTGTCAATGAGGGCTTATTTCTTGGTTTTCTTGTTGTGATAGTATTGCTTGCTTCTGTAGGAACTCAGACCTCAAGTCTGATCTTTTTGATCATGCCTTGCTTTTTATTTTTCTTGCAAAACTCAATATACACACCTATGTTTGTTTACAGTAGTGTACGCACGCTTGTTTTTGTGAAGTGAAATCGCATATATGTGAGTTTCTTTTGTCAGAAGCACGTGTACACGCACCTGTGCCAGAACACATTCACGTATACCATTTTTTACATGCTTTTTTCAAATCTTTTTGCCTAGAAAGATTTGTTTCTTGGTCTGTTTGGTTTTTGAGTGGTTAGTTTCTGTCTTTAGAATTTAATTATTCAGTGAGCTTACTGTTTTGAATTCTCTTCTGCTTTGAAAAGTGTTGGCCTAGGTTTGCTTTTGAGTGAGTTTTATGATTTGTGTTTGAACACACAAGACTTCTTATCGAAGTTGTTGATTGTTCTGGTCTTCCGAAACATCAGATTGTTTTCAATATTTTGTCAAGCTTGATTATTGGTCTACTCGCTTTGCTTTCAGTCATTTTGTGGCCTTACACCTTTTCTTGCTTTTTGAAAGTTTCTTTTTGATGAATTTTAAAGTGTTTCTTTCCTGACTTCTTGGTCAGTTTCTCAAAGCTCTTTTGCTGCTTTTAGAGCGTTTAGTGCAAGTGAAGCCCTTTTGGTTCAAGTTTTCATTCGTGTTGAATTGGTAATTTACAAAGTTCCTTGTGCTTTGCTTTCATTCTTTGAGTCTTTGGTGTCATTCAAGAGTTCTTTTGAAAATTTGTTTTGATTGTTTCTTGAAAAAGAAAAGATATTAAAAAACATTGTTTTTCTTTTCTTTAGCCAAGTTTTTTTTTGGTTCCTTTTTCATTTTCTGAAAGTGAATTGTGATCTTTTGTTATCTATCCTTCTTGTTTGGAGAGAATTTTTTGCATTCAAAATTTATATTATCCTCAATACTTAAGTTGGCTTATTAATGGTTATAAACAATTTCTTTGGTTTTTAAGAGTGATTTAGGATCTTACATCTTCATTACACCTTGCATTAGGATAGTTTGCATTGTTAAAGCATTAGTAATCTTTTTAGTTTTTGCGTGTGTGAAGTGTGTTGCAAGAAAAGAAAAGAAAAAGTTTTTGCTTTATAAAAGTTTCGTAGAACCTACGTAGAGATCTCTTTTCATCGAAGGAAAAATGATTGCATTCATGTAGTTACCTTTTCATTGATTTTGGTTGAGTCATACACACATCATTAGTTTCACTCCCATAGCCTTGACTTAAAAGAACAACCTTTAAAATCAAGCACTAATTAAAATAAACTAGAACCTTTTTGTATTGTCATCAGAATACATCAACAAGTTTAGGTTTATTTAGGGCCTTGAATTAGGCGAGAGGAGAGTTAACTCTCCAAGGCCGCTCTAAATTGTAAAACATATAATTTTGATTACAGAGCGAAATCCAATAGCATTAGGGAGACTGGGAAAGTTCCATGACTGGGAGTAAAGCACGAGGGTTAGTGAATATAAGGATGAGATATAACCCCTCTCTTACTTGTTGGATCCTACCTCACAACTGTTTTGCCCGGCTTCTAATACGAGTTGGTGTCCATAGTTTCCTATGCTAGGAATCCACACAGGTGGCTAGGGAGAGGAATCCTGTGGCACCTGAGGTTGACATTGCATCACATTCAACAGTAATTCTGGAGGGCACCCTTGCAAAGCTTGAGGGCTTGCACTAGCAAAGGTTGTTTTCTGGAGGTCAGCGTAACTACCTATGATACCTTCACTGGTAGCCTTATGCCGTCATTATCCCAAACTATCTTTAAAAGATCCCTTACTTCACTTTATTTTATTTTGGTGCCGGGTCCTCATCACCGGAGTGGAAATACTTGGAAGTTGCTTGATTGGTTGTATCTTTAGGGACCTTATAGTCGAGTCCTCTTTGCTCCTTGTCTATAGTTTGCTTTAGGTATTTTTGTCTCCTCACCTTTGGGATTTAGATGCTGAGTGACTGAACTACCACTCCGCCAATCTTGAAAGGCTTTTGGTCTTTCCTTCGAAAGTTGCAGAGTTGCCTCCTCAAGGGCAAAGGTTTTGATTGTGTGTCTATCTTCCTTGAAAAGTCATTTGTACATTCTCGTAAGCAAAGGATCTGCAAATAAGTTAGATATAGCCCATATTCCCAAAGAAACCAACCAAGGTACCCTTCCAAAAGGGGATCCTTGTGCTTTTCCTTTCTTTCAAAACATTGCTACTCCCTTGATGGCCACTTTGAATATTCCTAAATTGAATGTTGGACTACTAGTTTGGTTATGGTCCACTCTGAATATTCCAGATGTTCTTGAAGCATATTCGATGAATTCTTTATTTCAGGGTCATCACATGGGTGTTAATTTTTCATCTTCTTTCAAAGAGAAATCTAGGATTCTTCTTTCTCCTCCTTCTTGTAATAAGAGATCTAAAAAGAGGAGAAAGAGGAAGACGAAGAAGAAGAATAATTCTATCCATTCATCATCAACCTCTGCCAGTCATGTTAAAGATGAGCCTTCAGCCACTGCAAGTCATGCTGGGGGCACAAGTCTAGTCACTGCAAGTCATACTAGCAATTCACCATCAACCTCTGCAAGTCATGTTGAAGATGAGCCTTCAGCCGCTACAAGTCATGCTGGGGGCACAAGTCTAGTCACTGCGAGTCATACTAGAAATTCATCATCAACCTCTGCAGGCCATGTTGAAGATGAGCCTTTAGCCACTGCAAGTCATGCTGGGGGTTCAAGTCTAGTCACTGCAAGTCATACTAGTAATTCATCATCAACCTATGCAAGTCATGTTGAAGATGAGCCTTCAGACGCTGCAAGTCATGCTGGGGGCACAAGTCTAGTCATTTCAAGTCATACTAGCAAAGATTCACTGACCTCTGCAAGCCATGCTCAGGACTCTTCGCAAACCACTGGTAGTCATATTGGCAGAATGGATGTTGATAAGAAACCCGGGCGTAGAAGTTTTAAACCTAAGTTCCCTTTTAAGATATGCAAGGGAGACCATCTTACTCATTTGTGCCTTGGCATTCTAGATGTACAAAGGGTATGGTCTCAATCTGATATGGTTTCTCAACAGTCTCATCAACCATTTACTGATAATGTGGTTGAGCCAGTGCAATATTTGGATGATTACACTCCTCTTTTGGGGGGTGAAGTTCCTAACAAAAGAGTCTATTTGATTTCTAGTACAGGTCTTCTGGTATAGGGGGCATTCCAGTTTCTTCGAATGTTCCCCCTCCAAGTTCTAGGAGTGTCTCCTTTGATTGGGATAGTCATGTCAAGCCTCGTCTTCCTTCCGCTGCACCTTTCCAAGTAAAGGTCAAATTTAATTCCACACATGTCTAATGATGTATGGTGGATGAAGGATCCTCTGCAAGTATTATATCCTCTTTGACTTGGAAAGCTTTGGGTTCCCCAAAGTTGTTGACAGCTCAGAGTTAGTTGTTAGCCTATGATAGAAGACCTGGTGAATCTATGGGTGTTCTTCCTCAATTGCCTATTACTTTAGGTGGGAAGACTATCTTAATCGATATGATGGTGGTTGATAGCCCTTTAGACTTTAATATGCTACTTGGGTGTGATTATGTCTATGCTATGAATGCGGTGGTGTCTTCACTCTTTCAAGTGATGTGTTTTCCTCATAAAGGGAATATTGTCACTATTGATCAGCTTGCATTTGATAATCACCATCCTAATTCGAATTTACTGCAGAATACCCCTTGGTTTGTTCCAAGTGTTCAAGTAGTCTCTACCCCGCCACGGGTAAATTATGTGGCATCAAATCCTCAATGTTCAATCGCTTCTAAGAAGGATACTTTGACCTATTATTCTCCTTCTTGGGACTTGATCCCAATGGTTCACCGAGAGATTCTTCCTACAGGGATATGGGACCCCTTAATTCCCTCCTTTGATCCTTGTAGTTCTCATGATTTCTCATAATTCTATTTGCTTTCATAGGAGGAACTCTTTGAAGCCATGAGTTTTGACTACCAAAGGAGTCCTTGGCTTGAGTCGTGCAAGGGGCTTGTTCAGAATAACTATTATGCATAGGCCGCAAGGTTGCATGGTTCCCTGTACCATATTTTATATATAAGGTATGCATTTTCAAGTTTTGTATTCTATAACACAAGATTTTATATGAAGTTTATATGTGGGATATATTAACTTCTTGTCTAGTGCTTTTATTTATGTTTACAGAACTTGGAAGATTTCTCCTTTGGAAATTTTTATGTTTGATCCATTCTGACAAGTGTTGGTTCTCGAAACTGGCATATAGGTTACGTTTTTCCACCTGCATTATGCAGTTATCAGTTTCCTTTCCCATTTTTGGCCTTAGGATCGACCCCACCAGGTTATGGTGCAAAACCTTCTCATTGCTTAGAAGTATCATAACTTGTGTAGTAGAGCCTACCGTATCATGAGTGCCCTAGACAGTACCTTGTTGTCACTTCGCACCCATGCTGATTTATTGTTCTTAGGCTTGGGAGTCCTCTTTAGTCCTGCCATGACTTGTGCATTGAAGACACATTCTCATTTCTTCTATGCTTAGTTCTGGCCTTATACCCTAGAGGCTCCTTTATGTTGATTTGTACTGCTGCATTGAATTTTGGCTATTTGCACCTTTTGGCCTTGAGCCAACATCATTAGGACTCGTGTTTAAGCCACTTATTTGACCATGTCTTTTGCAAACTCAAACCTGCAATCACTTAGCTTGTGCAACTTGACACACCCTTTGATCCGTGGAAAGAATAACCCTTTGAGTGTCCTTGACCAGTTTTTCCACCTTGCATTGAGCATAGGATTGTTTCCATCCCAGGAATTAGATCATCTGTTTCACTGACACTTGTTCTTTCCACTGTACTATAGCATTCTTTCATTCTTTTTCTAGCTTAAAGAAAAAGACAAAAAAATTATATATTCCAAAAAGAGCGGGAATGGGACAACATTTCCATATATTGTTGGCATCTAGAGTCAGTCGTGTCACCCTTGAACAAAGCACTCAAAAGAAAGTCTCTCCTCCATTTTGGGTAGGATTTAGTTTGCATTAAGTATTCCTTAACCTTGTTATTGGGTCAGTTCTCCTCAGATTGGTTATCTCTTCCAATCATATGGAGAGTTCGCTCGTGGCTCCTGCATGACAAACTTATACAAAGTTATCACATGCTACCATATAGTCATCATTAAGTCTTGCTTTTGTTAGAGGGAAGTAAACTTGAGTCGGACTCTCTGCGGTGTCTCTTAACATATTTTTCAGTCGGCCCTCCCTGGTTGTTAGTGTCATGTTTGTCATCACATCAGTTATATTAGTCCTTTGCTCATGCCAGTTTGAGAAGGTCTCAATTAACTTCCTACTGGTGGGTCTTGTCCTTATCGACGATGACATATTGCTTTGAGGGCAAGCCTAGAGCCGCACCCTAGTCCTATTTTCATTACTGATAGGTCACCTTGTGCTGAGCATCGATCAGTATCTGTTTGGTCAATTTAGTGTGTCCTAAATTTCTATATAAATTTTCAATCCGGGTGTCGTAAACTACTGAAGTGAGGTGCACTATATATGCAAGATAACCGATTTCTTACTTCTTTGTCATTTTTTATTTTTGGTTTGTTTTTGGGTTTATCTTTTGTTGATTCCCTAATGTGAGATGGCAATTCTAAAAGTCAAGTATGGATATAAGTGTTCAAGGCAATGGTGACCTTTAAAATAATTTCCAAACTTCAAATTTTTCAAAAAGGTTTTCAAACTTGCAATGATGAAATCAATTCCTTAGAGAAATAAAAATATACCTAAATTCTAATTAAACCAAACAGTGAGCTAGTGACTATGAAACCCAGTATCCTCGCTGTTGTATAAAAAGAAAACTGAACTCAAAGAAATTCAAAAACTGCAAGCAAAGTAAACTGAATCATATTACATCAACTCATATTCTGATCCCTCACCATTCGACTCGCTCTGGCTATAGGAGGTAATCATGAACAAATTGAGTAATCTGATATCTAAATTTCATAAAATGAAACTAAGGTCAAACACGCATTCATACTTCAATCCCTCACCATTTGACTCGCTCTGGCTATAGGAGGTAACTGAAAATGACATGAGTAATCTAATCACTAACTTGCAGAAAAATAAACTAATATCAAACTACGCATTCATACTTCAATCCCTCACCATTTGACTTGCTCTGGCTATAGGAGGTAACTGAAAATGACATGAGTAGTCTAATATCTATCTTGCAAAAAAGTAAATGAACAAAACAAAACTGAAAGAAATAAACAGTGTTGGAATTAGAACTAAGAAAATAAATCAGCAGAAGGACAAGATAATTCCATGTCATTAGTCATTAAAAAGCTATGTGCAAATGCCTGGGTTGTCTATTAGAACCTGAAAGAAAAACACTGATCAGTTAACAGTCATTAGAAAGCATAAAAAACTATGGACAGCAACCAACATGAATACCATAAACAATGGAATATATACAAACAAACAATTATGGCATCAGGAACGTAAAGGAAGAAATCATGAAACTATACAGCAATTACAGAACCTTGGTGTGTACAGGGGCCCTCTGCACAACCTTGGCCAATTAGCAATCAACCACGAATTGAGCTTAAAAACAGTGTCTTCTCATGTATTAAAATGCAGTCATAACATAAGGAACAAGTCACGGCACAGTTGGTTCATAAACAGTCAATATTACATTCCAAAAGCTAGCTAATATGTGTATCAGAACGCTTTATTTATAACAGAGGATGACACAACTACTTCCTAAGATCTGTGCTGATAAACAGACACATGAATAACCATGTCCGGAAATCTAGCATGATGGTAGCCGTGACAATTAAATCCAAGGAGGGTGGTTGTTAGATTTGGTTCATGGAGCAGTCCACAGGTGTTAGCACACCTCCTGAGATTTAGGAATTTGCCACGCAAGTCTTCACATGGTGAAAAATAGAGTTCTGCCACTGTAAAACTCTTAGGTTGACCACCGATTGACTGTCTTTGACCATGGCCTTTTGTGAGGGATTCGGCTGAACCAAGGGGACACGTTCCATGTCCACATCATTTGCAACTTGCCCATGTGGCTGGATTCTCCTGTAGACACATGTAACATAGACTTCAACAAAAAGGCTGCGGAAAGTTGAGCTAGCTGCGGAAAGTGACAAGATTCCGCAGCTGACTGAGCAAAAATCTAGATCAAACAGTAGTAACAAGACATAGTTAGGAAACCATTTTATATGCTCTTTTTGAACTAATATGCAATGATTTGACAGCTTAGGAGGTTCAGGTAACTGGAAAAAAAAGGCTAAAAAGGTGTATAGGGAAGATGCAGGTTTGCGACTCAACATACCCCCACTGTGAAGGTGTTGCATGTCCTCATGCAACAAAAATTCTGGTCATCCCCCTTTAGTCCATGTGTTCTGAAGCCTCTGCTAGTACATCCAGTCCTCTTCTCTTCTTTCTTGGTGCTACCACCATCCTGGGCTTCCTTATCAAACATCTGAATTTGAGATTGATTAATTCCCTGCTCAACTTTCTGCACTTTTTCTTTAATTTCCTATTCTTTTTCTTCCATAGTCCCAGATGTAGCATAGTATTATCATGAATGATTTTTTCCACTTTGCTTTGCTCCTTTAATGCTTCATTTTCTTGTTTAATGTGCCTGTTTAAAACCTCCAATTCAAACACTTCTTGTTTTAAGGATTGGACTTGTGCTTTTTGTGTTATGTGAGGTAGAGTGGATGATATGCTCAGGCCTGCAGCTGTCTTCTCTAAGGATTCGAGGTAATCATACACCTCTTGCTGACTTGGATCTATTTCGGGTGTTTTCCTTGGACTGACTTCAAAGTCTTGTTGAGGAGGAGAACTGATTTCTAATTCTGGCCGAGAAGGACTTACATCAACATCTGGAGGACTGGTTTCAATATTTCGCTGAGGATGAGGTGGACTACGGCCAACTAGAGGTTTCTCGGGTGTTTCCCCACCCAAGTCAATGAAGTGGGGTCCTTTTACGTGTGTTTTCCTCCACTTTCCCCTAAGTCTGCCGCTTCTTCTTAAATATTGTGGGCTGGTACTCTCTTCTTCCATTCTCTGTTTTCCTTTTTCTTTCTTCTTGGTTGTAGCAGCTTGTTTTCAAAGATGCACTAGTCTCTCAGACAACACTTGATAGTCTTCCTCTATAGATGGTTTTGGTGATTGGTAGACATCTTCTATGTTCCTTTTTCCTTTCAATTTCCTTTGTTTTCTGTCCTTAGTTCTTTCCTCCTTCTCTTTTTGACCAACTTCTTTATTTTTGCTAATAGGAGAGTCTTGGATTATGGCACCTTTTTCTTTTCTCCTACTCCTTCTTGGTGTCTTTGGTGTACTACTTTTAGGTGCCTCAGATGGCTCTTGAAAGTAGTTTCTTACTAAAAACTATTCCCAAGTATCTTTATTTTTCTTCAATTGGTCTTCAATTAGAATCCTCACGAGCCCATGATGATATAAATGAGGTTCTATGTCTCCTATGTTCTTTTGGACTGTGGTGCTCATCTTTTTCAAGCTCAACAATAAGAAATAGGGCAGATTAAGAGTTTGGTTCTCTAAGAAGTTCATCAATAATCTAGTATGATACATGTACATTGCTCCAAAATGGCCTTCACAAGTGATGAACTTTTGAATGATTAACAGTAAGCTGGCCCACTCTTCTTTTAATGCATGAACAGGAATTCCTTTTGTGAATACAGTAACGTCCATACCTGGGTTACATAATATGATTCTCCAAGCCTGCTCGTCCAAACTTTTGTTTTTAAACCAACGCTCACCTTCCTAGGGCAGGTCTATGGTAGATGCTATGGATGCTTCAGTGACCGTGAACTTAAGGTCTCCAATTTCCACCACCTCGCCGTTGAAATACCTTGCAAAGGCTTTTTTTATCTCCTTATTGTGGCCCTTAATTTTTTGAATGAAATGTAGCCATTTCTCCTTCTTCAGCAAGTCTTTTACTTGAGGGTATCCTTCTAAGAACTTAGGCCCTTCCGGTTCTGCCCTTAATAACCATCCCATCCTTTCCTCTGTTTGAAATTCAACTGCATGTGAGGGTTTAGCAGAGGTAAGATGGCTAGGTTGTAGGGTTTATTGAGAAAAAAACAGTGGCTGAAAATGGAAGATGGATAACACGTAAAGGGAGTGTTCAGGAACTGTAAGCAGAAACAGAGGATGAGCAGACGAGGTGAGTTCATGTAATGGAGTAGAGACATACGTGAACGAGGTGTGGCTTTAACAAAATGGCAGGGTAGCGAAGTGAAGTCAGAACTTTTGAACTGAACGGCTACGTAGGATATGTTACATGTTTATGAAATGGCTGTGAAAAGTGCGATGGATAGGAGCCATAATGAAATGGGTCACATCTCATGATTACAAGTGGAGTGTGAAAGTGCAGTCAACTATGAGTTAAACTTGAAAATTAATCATGAGACCGTTTAGGGAATAAATGCATGGTTCATGGAGTAATGTCGTGGAAGGGTAATGGAGCTATCATGGTAATCATTGCATATAGTGGAGCTTTAAGGTTTAGTAACTATGTAAAATTGTGCCTTTGATTCCTATTTGATAGAAATTTTTACTCATAACTTGGAATCCTTGTCATTTGTTGTCCATTAGCCCTTAATCAACTGCTCCTTAATGATGTCTTTAGATGCTCCATGTCTTCACAACATATGCTCAGTCATACCTGCATTTTCATGATTATTGAACTAACATCTTGACTGTTAATTTTGAAAAACAGAATGGTGGCTGTAGAAACTGCTTCTGGCTGCGGAAACTGATTCCAGTTGCGGAAACTGACACAACACCCACTTGGCTGAATAAAGATAGTTATATAATAACTAACTGAATGGAAATGGTCATGAAAGAGACTTTTATTGATGAAATGGAATGAGATGGATGAAATGGAGTGAGATGAAATGGATGTAGGTTTTAACCCCATACAGAAATTACCTGCATACGAATTATAAATCACAGAAAAATAAACAATGCGAGAACATAACACATAAAACACATATACACAGAGATTTTCCCCTGGATCCCAAAATCGGGACTACCAGCTTGACTTTTCATTATATTCCTTTCAATGTTACAATAAATATTTATACATGCCGAAGCATCCAATACCATGGACAAAAAACCATCGTGTCCAAAACCATGGACCGAAAAAACCATAGGTAGGTTTGCCTAACCTAATATAGGGTCCAAAAATAAATTTCTCGGGGCGCTGCCCCGAACCCCATAGAGGGGGGCCACCCGCCCCCCTCAAACCCCCCAGATAGGGGGGCTGCCGCCCCCCCTGTGACCCCCCCGCTGCGCAATCGACGCAACAAAGGGGGGGCTCTGCCCCCCCTCTAACCCCCCGGTTCACTATGTAGGTTAGTCGTGGAAAGAATATAACACAACCCAACAATCTCCCACTTGTTGTTTTCTTTCCAGAGGGGGCCACAAGAGAGCTTAGTCATTTTTCCAGCCCTGAAATGCCCATTGTTTCTCTACACCAAGAGAACTTCTCAAAGCTCACAGATTTTGTCAATGCATCTGTAGTATTCTTCAAAGTGTCCACCTTTACCAACAACACCTTTTATCATATCCCTCACAAAATGATACTAAACATCAATGTGCTTTGTCTTTGAATGATAAGCAGGGTTCTTTGCCAAGAAAATTGCACTTTGGCTGTCACAATCTATCCTTATAACTCCCTGTACCAACCCCATATTTGAACACAATCTCTACAAACAAACTGCTTCCTTGCTTGCATGAGTGGCTGCCATGTATTCTGCCTCTGTAGTTGATAGTCCCACTACAGATTGTTTCTTACTCATCCAACTGACTGCACCTCCAAATAGTTTAAACACATACCCACTTGTAGATATTCTCGTATCCAGATCTCCAGCCCAGTCTGCATCAACAAAGCCACGAATATCCAACACTCTATCCAATCCTAGTCTTCCTTGGTAGCACAAGCCATAATCACTAGTGCCACGCAAATATCTGAAAACCCGCTTCACTGCTATCCAATGCTCCTTCCCTAGTTTTGACATAAACATGCTCAATACTCCCACTGCATGTGCAATGTCTGGTCTAGTACAGACCATTGCATACATCAGGCTACCGACTGCACTTGCATATGGAACACGAGACATGTCCTCTTCCTCTTCTTGTGTTTTGGGACACTGTTCAGCAGATAACCTCACACCTACAGGAATAGGAACCTTCACCGGTTTACTATCCTGCATATTAAACCTCTACAGTATTGTCTCGACATACTTCCTCTGGTTTAACCAAAGCTTCCTCTTTGCCTGATCTCTTTTAATTTCCATGCCCAAAATATAGTTTGCAGCACCAAGATCTTTCATGTCGAATTTGGAGGACAATTGCGTCTTCAAATCTTGGATAACTTCTTTGTCATTTCCAACCAACAACATATCATCCACATACAAGACCAGATAAATAACACGGTCACCAATTAATTTAAAATACACACAGTGATCTGCTTTGCTTCTAGTGAAGCCAAGTCCCCATATAAATGTATCAAATTTCTTATACCACATCCTTGGTGATTGTTTTAACCCATACTGAGACTTCTTTAACTTGCATACCAGTTCTTTCTTACCCTTCACCGCAAAGCCTTCAGGTTGCTTCATGTAGATTTCCTCTTCCAAATCCCCGTGAAGAAATGTTGTCTTCACATCCATCTGTTCTACCTCAAAATCAAAAGTAGCAGCAACAGATAAAAGTAACCTAATAGAAGTTACCTTGGCAACAGGAGAAAAAATATCACCAAAATCAATTCCCGGCACCTGGGAATAACCTTTTGCTACCAACCGAGCTTTGTATTTCTCCACCTTCCCTTCTGCATTTGTCTTCTTTTTGAACACCCATTTGCTGTCAATGGGTTTCCTTCCAGCTGGCAACTCCACCAGATCCCAAGCCTCATTTTTGTGCAAAGATGCCATTTCATCAACCATGGCCTCTTTCCAGAGTTTTCCATCCTCTGAATCTACTGCTTCCTTCACAGTTCTGAGATCATCATCAATAATAGACAAAGCAAAATTTGAACAGAAAGCAGAAGGACTATACCTCTCTGGCTACCTTCTTTCTCGAACTGATCTTCTCACAGCCGGAGTTTGTGGCTCTTCATCTTCTGATTCTTCCTTCTTTAGCTCAAACTCTATCTTCTCAGGTTCCTTTGGTTGGACTTCATGTTTAATAACATCTTTTACCTCTCTGAACACCACATCTCGGCTGTACACAACCTTTCATGTGACTGGGTTCCAAAGCTTATAACCCTTTAAACCATCCTTATACCCAATAAAGATGCAATTTTCAGATTTACTATCCAACTTGGTTCGTTTCTCCTTTGGAACATGTACATATGCATAACATCCAAATACCCTCAGATGTGAAAGAGAGGGTTTCTTACCAGTCCATACTTCTTGTGTAGTCTTATCCTCCAATGCTGATGAAGGTGACCTGTTGACCAGGTAACATGTAGTATCCACCGCCTCTGCCCAGAATTCCTATCCTAACCCAGCACCACTGAGCATGCTTCTTGCCCTTTCCATCAACGTCTTGTTCATTCTTTCTGCAACTCCATTTTGCTGAGGTGTATATGGAGTAGTCTTCTGCCATGCTATACCACACTTCTTACAGAATTCTTCAAATTCCTTGCTGCAAAACTCTCCACCATTATCTGTCCTCAGCACCTTTATCTTCTTCTCTGTCTGATTTTCCACCAGAGCCTTAAATTCTTTAAACCTGTCAAAGACTTCAGATTTCTTCTTAAGGAAATATATCCATGTATTCCTTGAGAAGTCATCTATAATGATACATAGTACACAGACTTACCCAGTGATGGAACCTTCACAGGTCGAAACACATCACTATGCACAAGCTCTAATATCTGTTTCGCCCTTTTAGTACCAGAGAGGAAACTCACCCGATTCTGCTTCCCATATACACAATTTTCACAGAAATCAAAATCCAGAGAGCTATTACTCATACCTTCTGCCATACCTTTACCATGAAGTATTCGAAGGCCCTTCTCTCCAATATGTCCAAGCCTTTGATGCCACAGCATGGTCTTCTCTCCAGAGACCACTATATTTTCAGCTCCACTTTCAGGAACTACAGAACTGTTGCACCCATCAACAACAATGCTACCTTGCAGCTTGTACAGAGTTCCAGTCCGAACTCCCCGCATCAATACCAGTGCTCCCCGAACAATCTTGCAGGTATCCTTCTCGAACACTATTTTTACACCTGCATCATCCAACTTGCTTACAGAAATCATATTTCTGGCCAATGCAGGAATATGCAGAACACCCGGAAGTGTTCTAACCCTTCCACCTTGGAACTTCAACTTTACTTTTCCGCGACCAATGATTCTAGCCTTCCTATCATCTCCTAAGAAGACATCACCACCATTGTATTTCTCATACTCACAGAACCACTCTCTATGGGGAGTGAAGTGAAAGGATGCTCCTGAGTCAATCAACCATGCCTCATGATCTACATGTGTACTTGAAGAAGCCAAGTACACATCCCCACCTTCATCTGAGGTGGTTTTCGCCTCTGCAGAAGGAGCATCATCAGATCTCTTTCCTTTATCAGGAGCTTTAGATTTACAGTCCCTTTTGAAGTGCCCTTCCTTTCCACATTTCCAGCACACCACCTTTACAGGTTTTCCTGGAGATTTAGATCTCCCTCTAGATTTAGATCTCCCACTCAATGACTTATTTTTGTTTCTATTCTGGGACCGTCCTCGTACAGACAAGGCATCACCATTGTGGCTCTCCATATTTTTCCGTCTCATCTCTTCCATCAGCAAGGCTGAGACTATTTCATCAAACTGCAAAGCAGTTGCATTGCTACCTATTGCAATAACCAGACTATCCCACGAATCTGGTAGAGAACACAACAAAATGATGCACTTATCTTCATCTGAAATTTTAATATCAACAGATGCTAACTGACTTACCACAGTATTAAATGCATTCAGATGCTCTGTCACCGAGTCTCCATATTTCATCCTTAGGTTATAAAGCTTTTTCCGCAGGAACAGTTTATTCACCAGAGACATAGATTGGTACAAAGTCCCTAACTTGTCCCACAAAGCCTTCGTCGTAGCTTCCCCTGATACATTCAGCAATACTGAATCTGAGACACACGATCTTATTATGCTCTTTGCCTTCCGATCCAACTTCATCCATTCTTCATCGGTCACTCCCGTTGGTTTAATACCTGGATCTACCGCGATCCACTGATCTTTATCCACCAACAGATCCTCCATCTTGAGTTTCCACAACTCAAAACTTTGACCATTGAACTTTTCAATATATATCTTTCCGCTACTCGCCATCTTCTTTCACCACCAGAATCGATCTCATAGATCTCCCACTGAACAGGGTCTACCACAGGGCCGAGCGAAACCCCTCAGCAACAAAGGCATCCCCTTGAAGCCAAAACAGCTCTAATACCAAATGTACGTTTTAACCCCGTACAGAAATTACCTGCATACGAATTCTAAATCATAGAAAAATAAACAATGCGAGAGCATAACACATAAAACAAATATACATAGAGATTTCCCCTGGATCCCAAAACCGGAACTACGAGCTTGATTTTTCATTATATTCCTTTCAATGTTACAATACATAATTATACATGCCGAAGCATCCAATACCATGGATCGAAAACCATCGCGTCCAAAACCATGGACCGAAAAAACCATAGGTAGGTTCGCCTAACCTAATATAGGGTCCAAAAAAAAATTTCTCGGGGCGCTGCCCCGAACCCTGTAGAGGGGGGCTACCCGCCCCCCTCAAATCCCCCGGACAGGGGGGGCTGCCGCCCCCCCTGTGACCCCCCCGCTACACAATTGGCGCAACGAAGGGGGGGCGTCGCCCCCCCTCTCACCCCCCGGTTCACTATGTAGGTTAGTCATGGAAAGAATATAACACAATTCAACAATGGAGTAGAGTGAAATGAAGATGAAATGGAGATGGAGTGGGATGGAAATGAAGTGAAGTGAAAATGGGAAAGAAAGAGAGATTTTATTTTTTTTTGGAAAATATAGAGTGTGAGGTGTCCCTGATTTTCACTATACATTTTCTGTATAAGACTACCAATCAGTGATTGGTTTTTAGGCTTATACATTTTTATTTTTATTTTTTTTTAACAGAAAGGAACAAAGGCTAGGCTGGTGGGGAAGAAGGATTCTTCTTCACCAGCCTTATTGCATAATTCTCTTGAAACATTTTGACAAATTTCTCTTTTGAGAGTGGCTTATGATAAATCTTTAATCTGTGGCCATTCACAATAAGAGGAGTTTGAAATTCATCAATGATATTGATTCTTACCACTCCATTGCTAAAGACTTTATCAATCTCATATGGCCCAAGCCAATGGGTCTGAAATTTACCTTTGAAGTCTTTAAACTTGGAGTCAAATAGTAATGCCCAATATCCATCTTGAAACTTTTTCTCTTTGATGTATCTGTCATGCCACTTAGCTCTTTGATGTTGAACGAGATCAGTTCTTAGGATTGCTTCTTGTCTGATCTCATCTAGCTCATTCATCTACTCCATTCTATGCTTTTGGGCTTCTGATAGATCCATCCCCAACTGAACTACCATCTTGAAAGTTTTGACTTGAAACTCAATGGGGAGCAGGACTTCTTTCCCATAAACAAGTTCATAGGGAGAATGTCCTGTTGTATTCCTCCATGCAGTTCTATAGGCCCATAAGGCTTCAGAAAGCCTTTCTGCCCAATCTCTTCTATGTAGATGAATAGTTTTGGTGATGATGCTTTCAATAACTTTGTTTGTAGACTCCACTTGGCCATTTGCTTGCGGATGGTAAGGAGTAGATTTTCTGTGCTTGATTTTGTATTCTTCCATTAGCTTCTCCATCATGTTGGATGTAAATTGACTTCCCTGATCTATCACAATTTCTCTTGGGACACCAAAGCGAGTAAAAATATCCTCATAAATAAAACTAACAACTGAATTTTTAGTAGCAGAAAGTAATGCTTTGGCTTCTACCTATTTAGTGACATAATCAGTGCATACCAATATGTACTTCTTCTGTTTAGATGGTGGATTAATGGGTCCAATGAAATCTAAAGCCCATTTTTCAAAGGTTTCGATGAGTACCTGTGGTTGTAATGGCATTTCATTTGAAAGAGTCGGTTTCCCTACTCTTTGGCAGCTGTCACACCTTTTGACATATTCTTTTGTATCTTTGAAGAGGGAAGGCCAATAATATCCTAAAGAAAGGATTTTATAGGCCGTCCTTTTGTCAGCAAGGTGTCCACCGCATGGTTCATCATGACATGCCTTAAGGATGTCAGGCATTTCATCTTCCCGAACACATCTTTTGATCACACAATCTGGCCCTGTTTTAAACAATTCATTAGAAATCCATGAATATTTTGAACTCTCTTGAATAATTCTTCTTTTTTCACTAGGAAATAGATGTGGAGGTAGTTTCCCTGTAACCAAATAGTTAGCAATATATGCATACCAAGGTGTCTTAGTAGGTACTGCAAATAAATATTCATCTGGAAACTTATCCTCTACAGGAGAATCTTCGTTAGTATTTTGGATCCAAGACAAGAAATCAGCTACTGTATTTTGTTTCCCTGGTCTATCCAACACAGTAATATTGAATTCCTGTAAAATTAAGAGCCATCTTGTAACTTTGCCATTAGTAACAGGTTTTTTAATTAGATATCTAATCGCAGAATGATCAGTATGGACAAAAGTTTCATAGCCTGTTATATAATGTCTAAACTTATTGATTGCATGAACAACAACTAAGAACTCTTTTTCAGTCACAGTATAGTTCAACTCAGTGGGAGTCAAATTTTTACTGGTATAGTAAATGGCATAAGGAACTAAATCCTTTTGACCCAACGCAGCTCCTAGGGCTGTATCTGAAGCATCTGTAGAAATATGGAAATGAAGTTTCCAATTTGGCCCTCTCAAAATGGGTGCTTCAGATATTCTTGTTTTCAAAGTTTCAAATGCTGATTGACAATCAGGATCCCATTTGAATTCACAGTCTTTTGTAAGCAATTTGAAGAGTGGAGATGCTATTTTGGTGAAGTTTTCTATAAATCTTCTATAGTACCCAGTAAATCCCAGAAAACTTCTAACATCTTTTTGAAAATTTGGAATAGGCAACTTGGATATGACTTCAACTTTTGATCTATCAACTTTAATCCCATCCCCTAAAATGTGATGTCCCAAAACAATACCTTCAGTAAACATCATAAAGCATTCTTCATGACTCAATGAAAGATTTGTTTCTTTACATCTTATAAGGACTTTTTCCAAATTCTCTAATGCCTCTTCAAATGAATCACCATAAACTGTAAAATCATCCATATAAGCCTCTACACAATCATGGATTAGATCAGAAAAGATTCCTAGTACTGCCCTTTGAAATGTTGCAGGTGCATTACATAATCCAAAAGGAAGCACTTGGTAAGCAAAAGTTCCCCATGGACAGGTAAATTTGGTCTTATCTTGATCTTCAGGTGCTACTGAATTTGATTATAGCCACTAAAACCATCCAAAAATGAAAAGTACTTTTTGCCTGCTAGAGTATCTAATACCTGATCGATAAAGGGTAAAGGAAAGTGATCCTTCAAAGTTGCTTTATTCAATTCCCTGTAATAAATGCATACCCTCCATTTACCATTTTTTAGGTACTATAACCAAAGGAGAAACCCATCGGCTATCTGAAATTGGATAAATGAAGTTTACATTGAGTAGTTTTTGGAGCTCTTCTTTCACTATCTCCCTAAGGTTTGGATTCATCCTTCTCTGAGGTTGTCTGATTGGTCTACTGTTTTCCTCAATGTAGATGTGATGAATGCAAGTCTTAGGGTCAATACCTTTCATATCAATATACTCCCATGCAAATGCAGTAGAATGTTTTTGCAAGATTTTGGTTAGCTCTCCCTGTTGTGATTTTTCCAAGTTTTTGTTGATATTCAATGTTTTACCTGGAAAGATCTCAATGGCAGAACTACCAAACTCTTCCATAGAGTAAAGAGACATTTGTCTAGATGATAGATACTCAATGTCAGAATCCAACTGAAATTGTGTGTGGTCATATTCTGAAGATGTTTCAAAGTTTTCTAATGTGTTCAGAATTTGACTATCTTCACTGATTTCAGAAATGATAAAGACAGGTTGTATATTGTCCTCATCATCGACCCATTCATTATCTCCTACTTCTGTAATTACTTTTGCTGGAGGATACAAATTGAATTTCTTTGTCGAATTACCATCAGAAATATACATATCCCCAGATCTACAACTGATAAAAGCATCAGTTGTGGCTAGCTAAGGTCTTCCTAAGATGAGTGGGTGCCCTCCTAGATTACTCTTGGGAGTTAAAATCATTAAATCTACTGGATATTCCCAAGAATCTAAGGAGACCGAAATGTCTTCTAATACACCATCTGGTTTGATAATTGATCGATCTGCAAGTTGCAGTAGTGTAGGTGTAAAAAAAAGATTAGGAAGTTTTAGCTATTCCATAGTCGGTCTACTCATAATTTTGATAGAAGCCCCTAAATCAATCAAAGTATTTAGAATTTCTACCCCATTGATATGTGTTTTGACAATTGGACTACCGGGATCTACATACTTCTGCATGGTAATTTTTCCCATCATGATATCTGCAATTTTTCCTACCAGGTGGATTCTTCTTGTATCTCTTGGCTTCCTTCCTCGTCTTTTGAGACTCAACTCCTTTATTGTTTTTGCTAGAATAGGAATTTCTCTAATGGATTGTAGCAAGGGAATCTTGATACAAACATTCTTTAATTCATCTAGAAAATCATAGTCAGGCAATAAGATTTGTTTTTCCACCCCTTTGTCAATTTGTAATCTTTCAGGAAAAGGAGGTGTGGATGAAGATGCAGGTTGCTCAATTATAGGAGTTGTGGGGGTTGACTCTTTTTCTTTTTCTTTTTGAGTGCTTGGGTTTTGAAGATATGCTTCAGAACCTTTATTGGCTTCAAGAGAATCTTCCTCAGAAATGCTTTGCTTTTGAGCATCTATAGAAGGCTTTTCTAAAACTCTACCAGGTCTGAGTTGTACATCACTGAGAGGAACAATCATATAGGTAGGAAATTGTTGTCCTTCTACCATGTAAGCATTTTGAGGGTTTTTATTATTGGGATTTGGCAATGGCTGGGAAGGTATTTGATTTGTCTTTTGTTGGAATGGAAGTAAGAGTTGGGAATTTGGATTCTATTGAGAAGGTTGT
Organism: Pinus tabuliformis; assembly: GCA_031772625.1. NCBI lineage: Eukaryota > Viridiplantae > Streptophyta > Pinopsida > Pinales > Pinaceae > Pinus > Pinus tabuliformis. The sequence continues at coordinate 717,600,631 of CM062814.1, forward strand.
TGTTGTTGTGGAAATGGCAACGAAAGTTGTGGATTTTGATTTGGAAGTTGTGGAGCTTGTTGGTTTTGAAAATATGGACAATATTGATAAAATTGAGCAAATCTCCCATAATGATTTTGCATACCTTGTACCCATGATTGAAATGGATTTCAAGGTTGGGACCAAGGTTGTTTCCAAGGATTCCAATTTGGTAGGGGTTGAAAGTTTGTTGGGTTGTTAAACCCTTGATTTTTTTGCCCCTACCAAGGTCTCCTTGAAACAAAACAGAGAGACTCAATTGAATTTGGGTCTTCTTGAAAGATAGCTTTGAGCCCAGGAATTGAAGGACAATCCTTGGTCTCATGGCTTTCTGAACAAATCACACAAGTTTCTACAACTTTTGCATCCAAGGGGCATTCCCTTAGAGCATATTTCTTCCTACATTTTGGACAAAAGATGGCCAAAGCTTCAGCTTCTGCTTTCTACTTGTTTTGTATCTTAAGGGTGTCTGGTTGCTCACTAAGACTCCCTAAAATATCAGTTTTGAACTCATCAAGCATGTTGCCAATCTCAGCCCTACTTACTGATCCAGTTGTAGATTTGTTTGCTCTAATAAGAGAAGGATCTCTAGGCCCTTTTCCAGTTTTAGATTTTCCCCTTGAGAGATGGACACATAGCTCTGCTATATCATGAAGTGGAAGTTGAGATATATCTCCTTTTCCCATCATGTTCAAAATATCTATCTATTCATCTCTAATGGCTTTTAATAGAAGGGCTTTCAAGGTTTCCTCATCTAGGTTATTCATTTTTTCTCTTTTCAGGTTGTATTGAAATCTTTCAAGTAAATCCTCCAAGTTTTCATCTTCTTTTTGCACCATTTTGAATACCTCATCCTTATGATTGGTGGGAAACAATAGTCCAGGTATCTATCCAAAAATGTTTGTTTCATATCATTCCAAGTCCTAATAGATTGAGTGACTAATCCCATGAACCATTTTAGAGCAGCTCCCTTCAATGTTGAAGGAAACAATTTGAGTTTTTGAGAGTCTTCCATATAATCATAAGTTCAGCACACGACTTCAAACTCAAATAGAAATGTTTCAGGATCCTCACTTCGCAACCCATAAAAGTTTGGGAGGACAGATGGTGAGATGTTTTTCATTGTTGTTCGAGATTCCTCATCAACTATAGGAAATCCAAATGAGTTATCTCCATCCCTATTTCCCCCATTGTTACCTCTACCTCCTCCATTGTTTCCTCCTCCTCTACCTCTACCTCTACCTCCACCAAATTCGTTTACTACTTCCTTTGTCATGATAGTTTCCTTAGAGATTTCAGAGTCCTCTGGTTCTTCTACTAATGGCGAACGAGGAGGAATTTCTCCCTCTTCTTCTTCAGGTGATTCTACTTCCTCGATTACAATGTGTTTTCCTGTAGAAGTAAAGAAAGGGTCTTTTCCTAACTCAGATTCGGTGGATAGTGTGGGAGAGTCTCCTAATTCAGCTGCTACCCCTTGAATTCTAGGAATCCTAAGGCTAGGAGTGTGAGTTGGAGATAATGGAGGTGTATCTTGTCTATACCTTGAAGTATATGGAGTTGTAAAAATCAAACTCTTGGCCCTAGCTATAAACCTTCCCCTAGAATCTCTTGCTCTATGCATGTCATTTTTTTTTATTTTTCTTCAAGTCAGGCTAATAATTTTCTTTTTGATCTTCCAGATCACTCTAGGTGCAAGAAGAGAGCATACTCTAGGTGCAAGAAATTCAAAAACTGCAAGCAAAGTAAACTAAATCATATTACATCAACTCATATTCTGATCCCTCACCATTCGACTCACTCTGGCTATAGGAGGTAATCATAAACAAATTGAGTAATCCGATATCTAAATTGCATAAAATGAAACTAAGATCAAACTACGCATTCATACTTCAATCCCTCACCATTTGAATCGCTCTGGCTATAGGAGGTAACTGAAAATGACATGAGTAATCTAAGCACTAACTTGCAGAAAAATAAACTAATATCAAACTACGCATTCATACTTCAATCCCTCACCATTTGACTCGCTCTGGCTATAGGAGGTAACTAAAAATGACATGACTAGTCTAATATCTATCTTGCAGAAAAGTATATGAAAAAAACAAAACTGAAATAAATAAACAGTGCTGGAATTAGAACTTAGAAAATAAATCAGCAGAAGGACAAGATAATTCCATGTTATTAGTCATTAAAAAGCTATGTGCAAATGCCCGGGCTGTCTATTAGAACCTGAAAGAAAAACACTGATCAGTTAACAATCATTAGAAAGCATAAAAAACTATGGGACAACAACCAACTTGAATACCATAAACAGTGGAATATATACAAACGAAAGATTATGGCATCAGGAACATAAAGGAAGAAAGCATGAAACTATATAGCAATTACAGAACCTTGGTGTGTACAGGGGCCCTCTGCGCAACCTCGGACAATCATCATCAACCACAAATTGAGCTTAAAAAAAAGTGTCTTCTCATGTATTAAAATGCAGTCATAACATAAGGAACAAGTCACGACACAGTGGGTTCGTAAACAGTCAGTATTACATTCCAAAAGCTAGCTAATATGCATATGAGAACGCTTTATTTCTAACAGAGGATGACACAACTACTTCCTAAGATCTGCGCTGATAAACAAACACGTGAATAACCACGTCAGGAAATCTAGCATGATGGTAGCCATGACAATTATATCCAAGGAGGGTGGCTGTTAGATTTGGTTCATGGAGTAGTCCACAGGTGTTAGCACGCCTCGTGAGATTTATGAATTTGCCACGCAAGTCTTCACGTGGTGAAAAATAGAGTTCTGCCACTGTAAAACTCTTAGGTTGACCACCGCTTGATGGTCTTTGACCATGGCCTTTTGTGAGGGATTCAGCTGAACAAAAGGGACACGTTCCATGTCCACACCATTTGCAACTTGCCCATGTGGCCGGATTCTCCAATAGACACTTGTAACATAGACTTCAACAAAGAGGCTGCGAAAAGTTGAGCTGGCTGCAGAAAGTGACAAGATTCCGCAGCTGACTGAGCAAAAATCTAGATCAAATAGTAATCATAAGACATAGTTATGAAACCATTTTATATGCTCTTTTTGAACTAATATGCAATGATTTGACAGCTTAGGAAGTTCAGGTAACTGGAAAAAAAGGCTAAAAAGGTGTAGAGGGAAGATGCAAGTTTGGGACTCAACAGTATCATGGGTCTTTTACTGAGTGGTTTCCCTTGTGTTCGACATCAGCTTTTATTAGCACACATTCGAATTCATGTAGTGCCTTAGTTTCCATTTGACCCTATTGGTGGATTCCTTGCTTCTGTGTCAGCTTCATTATTGTTTGGTTCAGAGGGTTTCTATCGTGCGCTAGCTACATCTTGTGTACACCGGAAATGTGCTTCAGTTGGGTTACTACATCTTTTTCATCCGATTCCTTCCACATTATAGGCCTACGGGTTACACTCGCACTAGATTGATGAAGGATGGCTTAATGCCTTCCTTCTAGTCGATCTTTTCCTATCGACTACGGCTTGTTTCTCTAGGACAAAGATCTAGAGTCCATTGCGTAGTACCTTGGGCTTTGCAATCATCAGCGGCAAATTCCTTCGCTATCGACAGCGGGAAACCATCATTGTCCCCTAATTGATAGATTCTTCCAGGTGTTCGACTTCAGATCATGTATTCTCACTTGTTAGATTGTACTAGGTACCTTGACTCTCATTATCATTATCAGTGAGTAGCCTCATGTTTGTTAATGGTATACATCAATGACTGGTAATCAAATGATTTCTCACATGGTCGACTTTAGATCATTTATTCCCATTGTGTAGAAATGTACCATGGCGGTCGGTGAAGACCTTGGGTTGCATCAACATTCTTTGGTTCACTTGTTAGTTGCTCCTGTTGCTGCTAGTTGACACTATCCACATTATATGTTGCAGTCATTAACACTAATATCTTATATGCTGGCATCCGAGTTGTGATGTAGTATCATCTTATTCCATCATGTTCATTTGGTACTATTGGGATCAGTTTTTGACATCAGTGATCAGCTTCGTCTTTCAGCTTCATTAGTCATCTTCTTATATGTGATATTCAGACATGTACTTGTTCGATCACGATTAGATGATCCATTATGTACTTTCAGTTCTTTATACTTGTATACATAGTGGATCTATTTGTACTTGATATGTGGACATTCTTTATTTTCTCTGAGCATGGGTATGCCCACCTCAGACAGTTGTTTCTTTCTCATCTTCTTTTGATGGCTTAGCAGGCTGAAATTTAGTGAAGTACTTCTTAGTTTCGACAGGATTCCTTTCCATATACTTAATACATTTTGGCCATCATGTACCCCTTCTGACCTCATATATTAGGGGTCATTTTTTATAGCTCCAAATATCACCCTTGGTATTTGTGATGCTTGGTTTATGGCCTAGGGCAACTCCTCCTTCCAGACTTGGTCTAAATATTTTAAAAAAAGTGTTTTACTCCCTGTACACTATTGTGCCCTGTGATAAAAGCATGTACACGCAGGTTAGTCAATACCCAACCCGCGTATATGTGTTAAAACACTTAAAAAAATTAAATTTCCTTAACTATGGGCAAATTTCACAGGTTTTACTTGTTGATTACCTCCTGGTGCCCGTGGCCCAACTGTTTCCTAACTATTTCCCAACTAAAAAACTAATTGGGAGAAGTATAAATAGACTTCTACAGGAAAGCCTTAAGGAGGAAAAGAGATAGAGTTATTATACTGAGATTACCCCCTAACTAAGTCTGAAGTATCCCTGTGCTTCAAGCACTTCCCCAAGTTTCAGGAAACCCTTGTTTCTTTGAGTGTTGATATTCTCCCACTTTCTTGAGATATCATGGTATTGGTTATCGAAGGAGGTTGTTGAAGACTGGGATTGGAGGGACCTAGAGGACGGTTCTGCTTGGAGTCGGAAGAAGAAGACTTAGGTGAATTCTCTCCATGTTTATTATAGTTTTCTACAATAAAAGTAAACATTGTCTTGTTCCTAAGATTGACCTTGTTTATGCATCAGATGTTGTTTTAATTCATGTATGAATGTCATTTGGATGTATAACTAATCATGTTACTTATATGATATAAAGTTGATTTCATTAAAAATGCTTTATCTATATGCTGCTATGTATGTTCGAATTGGTTGATTTTACAGTTTCAAATATTGTCAGGAGTTGCAGAGGGTCTGAACCCTGCTGGAACTACCCAAACGAAGGACATCCGGGTATGTTCATCCTTACATAGTTTATTTATTTAAGCATGTTGCCAGAGTTGTATGCATGTTTCTTGTTGTAGATTACTCTTGCTCTGTTCGGTTGCCAACCCAAAGCCCTAGGGTACTTATTCCCATAACAATAGCTAGCCATTCATATGTGTTTATGTATGCATCTGCTGGTACAATCAGTATTCTCCATCTATCCATTGAATCTATAAAATATTGAGAATTAGTGGTCTAAAGCCTTGTAAAGTTGAGGGTGTTCATGCATGTCTTGAGTGAAAACAGAGTTGAAACAGTCATTTGACTTGATCCAAAACATCATCCATTCCAATAGTTCTGAGAATGATATTGAAGATTTATATGTTACGAGGCATCTCCGAGCTACAACCTAAGAGAGCTTCCTGGAGTGATAACATAATTTGCGTCGTTGCTGGGGAGAGGAGACTGAAGCTTAGCTTCCCTAGGAGATGACACAGATCCAACTTTGATGATAGACAAAGTCTGGGCACTTTTTCAGTTGTAATCATCTATCTGGCGACTCTATTGGAGGACGAACCTCTTGGCAACTCCACTTCATAGTTCTGGCTCAATTTGTGAGGCATACTTGGAGAAATCCTCAGAAGCCACAAGCTGACCTAGTATCTGACCCTGAAAAAATCATCAAAGAAATAAAGGCATTGCAGAAAGGAGCATCAGGTTCAGGTAGCTCTAAACAATATTCTATATCTCTTCAAGAAAATCCTATAATAGAACAAATACATGTTGAGAGTATAGCATCTAATACTAGCAGTGAAGAAAAAATCTCAGAGATTCATAAAGCTCCTTATTCTTTAGGTTCTCCTTTTGTTGTAAGCCCAAAGGAAACCTCACCTCCTATCCATCATACTCCTTTAGTCCTATCAGTCACTCCTCAACCCTCTATCATTCAGACTTCCAGTACCCTTATAGCCACCACAACTATGGCAGGACCACAAGCACCTACCAAAATGGAAAGAATCATAGCTGCTAGGTATGGACCTCTAGTAATTCCCACTCCTTTGAATGCCATGCCCACTAGATAATATTAGAAGTATATTCCTAAGTTCACTGGGACTGAAGGTGTTACAGCTGAAGAACATCTTAAATCATTCTATAGCTATGCTGATAACCTAGACATGAGTGAAGATGATGTGTGGATGAGAGTCTATCCAAAGCCTAGATGGAGAGGCTAGAAAATGGTTCAGAGAACTTACCCCAAGGTCTATAGCAGATATTGAGGCTCTAGATGATGTATTCCTAGAGAATTGGGGGGATAAGAAGGATCTACTCTACTACCACACCGAGTTTTGGAACTTAAAGAGGGAAAATGGTGAGTTGTTGTCTGATTTTAATAAGAGGTTTAACCGCATGTATAGCAGGATACCAGCTGAAGTAAAACCCACCACTACCTCTACTAAACTCACCTATGCCAGTGCTTTTGATTCTGACTTCTATCTACTATTTAGGGAGAGACAATGTGCTACCTTGGCTGATATGCAGGATGCAGCCTTCGAAGTATAATCAAACATCATGGCTGCAGAGAAGCTCAAGGGGAATGTTGATAGAAGGAGACAGAGGGGCGAATCTTCATCATCTTCAGCTCCCAAGATAGATAAAATGACCAAAATGATAGAGTCATTAACCTCTAAAATCTCCAAATTATAATTTGAGCAACACCTTGGGAAAGGAAGAGTTCCTAATACCTTTGCTCCTAGAAATCCAAATCCATATAGAAGAGCTAATGAGCAGTTGTAGATTTTGCAAAGAAGGAAAGATGCCAATGAAGACCAAAGGGTGAAGACCCCTTTATAGAATGTAGTCATGGAAGAAGAGCAGTTTGAAGAAGATGATGAGATCCATTTTCTGGAAGACAAAGGCAGTGCCTCGTTTTTTACCTTAGTTGCCTATGAAAAGTCATTATTTAATGACCAGATTAACCAAGAATGGGATGGTGAAGCTATTCTACAAACTAAAGATCAGCATAGATATGATCTGAGTTCTAAGATGAATAATGCCAAGGAAACTCCTTTTCAAAGAGATGATGTCCCTGCAGTACAACAAGCTAATAAGCAGAAGCAATTGGTAGTTGATCCCATCATCCTCTAAGCTCCAGCTCATGAGGTAAGAGGCCTTGACAAGTCTCCTTGTCCTTTTAGTTTTCAATCAGAAATTCAAAAGCTAAGAATACCTATACCTCTGATTGAACTAGTGAAAATTGAGTCCTTCAAAAGATCTATCCTCGAGGCCCTTGAGCCTAATGCCATCCAAGGCTCCACTGAATATGTAAATTTGCAAGATGACAAACCAGCTGTTGTTCTCAGCCCAATGATTGAAAATTATGATGACAACTCCCCATCATTCTATGTCTCTCTGACTATTCATGACAAAATCCTTCATAACTGCCTTCTGGACACTGTACCCAGCCATAAACTAATGCCCAAGGCTATCATGGATGAGTTGGGTCTTGACATTACCAAGACTTATCATGACCTATTTTCTTTTGACTCTAGAAAAGTGAAATGTCTTGGATTAATCAAGGATCTAGCCATCACCTTGTCTCAACTGCCCACAAAGAACATGATGATGGATATTGTGGTAGTAGATGTACCTCCCAAGTTTGGCATGTTTCTTTCCAGAGGTTGGATGAAGAGATTAGGTGGAACATTACAAAATGATCTGTCCTACGCTACTGTCCCTGTTTTTGGAGGTGAGAGTAGGAGATTATACATAGAAGTTCAGTTGGCTTATATCACCAGTGATGAAATGAATCCAACTAATCATCCCATTTATGTTGTCGACACTGATTTTGGAGCCTATATTCTTCAGATTGAAGAATCCCATCCTGCCTCCACGGAGCTTAAGAAACTAGTTTTCTAGATCACAAAGGAAGAAGGCCCACAAATTTGGGACATGTTCTTTGATGGAGCTTGCTCTAAGGAAGCTACAGGGGCAGGTGCAGTCCTTGTATCCCCCACACAAGAAAGCATTAATTTGTCTTTCAAATTAACTTTTTAGGTCACAAATAACATAGCAGAGTATGAAGCCTTGATATTGGGCTTAAACGCTGCTAAATAAATGGGCATCAAAGGTCTAAAGGTGTTTGGAGATGCAGATCTTATCATTGCGTAGGTCAACAAAACTTTCCAAGAAAAGCATACAAGGCTGAAAGCATACAGAGATGAAGTATGGAAGCTCAAGGACTCTTTTAATATTTTCAGCATTTCTTACATCCCAAGAATGAAGAACCAGCTTGTCGATTCCCTTGCTGTGTCTACTAGCCCATTTATTCCTCCTTTTCCTCCTAAATTGACTTATGAAGTTCAAGTGAAATATACACCATCTCTGCCTGACAATGTCAAATACTGGAATTTTTTTGAACATGATGATGAAATTAATATGTTTTTGCAAGTCGTTGATGAATTTTCTGAAATGCACATCGACCAAGAAAATGAAACCATGGAAGAATGCAACCAGTCCAAGATAAAGGATGATATTGTTCGGGAAAGCATTGTCCAGCTGCCTAGTAACTATATACCCAAAGGATTTGTGCCCCTAGAGAAGTTGTTTGATCATAACAATGTACCTTATAAGCCTGCAAAAAAAGAAAACGAGTCTATTATTCATAGACATAATGTACGAAGTCCAGCCCATCCAAAGTACATAAATCTTTCCACTCACTTGTCTTCTGCCCAAAGTTCTGAGTATTGCAACCTGATGAAAGAATTTGCTGATATTTTTTCTTGGGAATACAGTGATCTTAAGACCTATGACACCAACATCATTCAGCATAAAATTCCGCTAGAGAAGAATACCATCCCTTTTAATTAGAAATTAAGGCCTATTAGCCCTCTCTTATTGCCTTTGATCGAAAAGGAAATCAAGAAGTTGTTGGATGCCAAGATCATAGTTCCCCTAAGGTATTCAAAGTGGATAGCTAACCTTGTGGTAGTAAGAAAGAAGAATGGAGAAATCAGGCTTTGTGTTGACTTCAAGAATCTGAACAAATGCTCTAAAAAAGATAGCTACCCCTTGCCTAAGATGGAATACTTGCTGCAAAAAGTTTTTGGGGCTAGAGTCATGTCTTTCTTAGATGGATTTCTAGGTTACAATCAGATTGATGTACATCTAGAAGATCAGGAAAAGATCACCTTCACTACTCCTTGGGGCACTTTCATGTACTCTAAGATGCCTTTTGTATGATGAATGTTGGGGCTACTTTTCAGAGGGCCATGGACACAGCCTTTGTGGGAGAGAAGGACAAGTTTGTCCTTATTTACCTTGATGACATAATAGTCATTTTCACAAAGACCATTTGCAACATTTAAAGAAGGTGTTTCTAAAGTGCAGATGGTTTGGAATTTCTGTAAACCCAAAGAAATCACAGTTTTCTCTAGAAGAAGGCAAACTGCTAGGACATATTGTTTCTAGTGAAGGCATGGAGATAAATCTAGCAAGAGTTCAAGCAATTCATACATTGTCCATTCCAAGGTCAAAAATGGACATTCAATCTTTCCTGGGTAAGATTAACTTTTTCAGGAGGTTTATTCCAAACTTTACAGAGCTAATGAAGCACATCACTTCCATGTTGAAGAAAGGATCATAAATAAAATGGACAGATGCTACAAGATGCTCTTTTGAAGCCATCAAACAAGCTATCATGGAAGCTCTCACCCTAATCAGCCCAAATTACACCAAGGAATTTTATATCTTCTCTTTTGCCTCTTATGATACACTTGCAGCAGTTCTATTGCAGAAAAATGATGAAGGCGTAGAGCACCCTGTGGCCTTTTTCAACAAAACTCTGAGGGATGCTGAACAAAGGTATGAACTTATTGAAAAGCAAGCTTGTGCTCTCATAAAATATTTAAAGGCATTCAGAATTTATATCCTGCATTCCAAAGTGATTGCATATGTACCTTCAGCCTCAGTAAAAGATGTTCTAACTTAGCCATATATTGATGGAAAGAGAGCTAAATGGATTGAAAAATTCATAGAGTTCAACATAGAGGTGAAGCCCACCAAGCTTTTCAAAGGCCAGGGCTTCGCTAAGCTTATGGCTGAGGAAAATTGTAGTTTGTTAGACATCAATTGCATGGGTGCAAATTCAGGTGGCGAGTGGAGAGAGGAAGAAGTAGAAGAGCAAGAGCAGAATCAGTCTTTGGCCGAAAATCTAGCCACCTGTGAATGGTATTCTAGTATAGTTCATTTTTTTCTAGAAGCTAGAAGTCCCTATAGGGTTTAGCTCAAGTCAAGCCTGGGCTATTAAGCTTAGATCAGCCAAATTCTGCATTAATAAAAACCTTTTTTATTGGAGAGACCCATCAGGAATCCTCTTGAGATGTCTAGATAAAGGAAAATTTGTGGAAGTCATGCACCAATTCCATTCTAGCATCTGTGGAGGGCATTATTATTGGAAAACCACAACCCATAAGATCCTAAGCGCTGGGTATTATTGGCCTACTCTGTTCTCTGATGTGTGTTCTTTCGTGAGGTCTTGTGACAAATGTCAGAGGTTTGCATGAAGACAATAGCTAAAATCTATACCCTTGAAGCCAGTACATGCCAATGGTCCCTTCCAGCAGTGGGGCTTGGACTTTATAGGTGATATCAACCCACATTCCAGTCACCAGCACAAATGGATCTTGGTAGCCACTAATTATTTCACCAAGTGGATTGAGGCTATACCCAGTAAGAATGCTAATCATCAAGTTGTCATAAAGTTCTTGAATGAGAACATTTTCACTAGATTTGGGTGCCCAACCAAACTAGTCACTGATAATGCACCAGCTTTCAAGGAAAAGGAATTGGTGGACATGACTGAATCCATGGGCATTCAATTGGTGCATTCTACCTCATATTATCCTCAAGGCAATGGGCTGGCAAAATCATCTAACAAGAGTCTTGGAAGGGTAATCAAAAAACTATTGGAGGACAACAAAAAGAGCTAGGATTCCAAGTTGAAGTTTGCACTATGGGCTGACAGAGTTACCAACAAGAAGTCCATTGGAAATTATCCTTTTAAGCTGGTTTATGGCACTGATGCTATTTTTCCTATCCAGCGGATTCTCCCTATGGCCAAATTCTTTCAAGAAGAACAGGATGAAACGAATGACATGGTAAGGAGAATGAATAACCTGGTTGAATTACAGCAGATCAGAGAGCAGCTGGTTGAGAAGTCAAAAGTTCATCAGAAGAAAATCAAAGAAACCTTTGACAGGAAGGCAAAAGTGGACAATTTCCAAGTTGGTGACTGGGTTCTCAAATGGGATGTATTAAGGGAAAAGAAAGGTAATCATGGTAATTTTGACTCCTTATGGACAGGTTCATTCGTCATCACTCAAATTCAACAGAACAATACCTTTATTCGACCCAATATGGAAGGAGAAGATGTTTTTGGTAGCCTACTCAATGGGCAGTTATTGAAACTTTATTTCATTTAAGGCTTTAAAGCCTTGATATTGTAAATATGTTTTTTAGTTTTTATTTTCTATGAAAAATAAACTCCATGCCCAATGGAACACTAGGAGATAGATTTGATTTTGGTTTTACAGGAAAGGCATTGGTCTGTGGTTCTTGAAACCTCACAGGGAGGCTTTCATCCCCAGAAGGAGCCAGTGTTAGCCCCTAAGGTGTAGTGCTGCTATTTTTAGTGGAAATGTCCCCTGTTTCAGCTCTGACGGCCACATCTCCTCTTGCTCCGCTTTGGCCATAAGCCAGACTTCAAAATATTACTCTCGCATCTATAATTGCATCGGGTCCTGATCCAAATGGGTCCAAATATGCTCTCTAAGTCTTCAAAAGCTAGTAAAATCATGCCAAAGATCAAAACCATTGCAGTAGAAGAACCCTTAGAATGGCATAAAAGCACTATCAGGAGGCAAAAACCCAAGTAAAAAGTGAAAAAACTGAGCATCAGAGGTCTGAACAGTAAATGCACAGGAGCCGTGGGATTTGGCCGATCAACGATCCAGATCTAGTCAGCGATCGCAATCAGTGATGGCAATTGACGGATTGAGGGCAGACCATATGAAACTTGTGATGGTGACCGACGAAGTCAATGTGGACCATCAATCAAGCACGTAGATCGGCGACCCACATTGCGTCGCAGGATCGCTATTGGAAAATATAAGGAGTGCTTATATCGGCCTAGGACATGAGCGATGTGCGATGCGATTAACTGGACCCGATAGCTATATAAGCCTTATTGCATAGATTTTGAGATTCGCCAAAAGGAATTTGTTAATGTATTTTCGCATATTTTGTTATCTAACAAAATATAAAGGGATAGTGCCGATGCGATAAAACCCAGATCCAAAGGGGTTACGGAATGAAAATATATAATATTTCAAATCCGCCAAAGCCATTTTTTCAGGATTTTTAGGGTTTTAACGTATTTCAAAATACAAAAGGAAACCTTGGAAACAAGGTCGAAGTGACTTAGCAATTGAGAGCAGACCCGATAGAGGAATAGACCATATTTGAGGACTTTTGGAGTCCGAAATGAACTGTGCTTTGGCGAAATTTCACAGTGTTGTAGCATTTCTTCGTGTTAACAAAAAGTGACTGTTTAAAGGATTTCAATGGCTCGATGCACTCATCCCGACAGAGGCTAGGAGACAGAAGCCAGAAGGATAAAAAGCCATAGCACGATGCAGTGAAAACCAACAGAAGTGGTCATGGAGCATTGTTGGCACGAGCGAGCTCCCTGAAAATGCAGCAAATTACCAGAATGTGGTTACTCTGTTGTTAGAAAAAGAAACCTCCAAGCTCATGTGTGTCTAGTCATGGCATCAAGTCGTTAAAGACAGAGGGGATAGATTAAGACCTCTCGAGCCTCAGAAGGTTCGAGAGCATTGTAAAAGGCCTATAAATAGTTGAAAGTTCAGAGTAACAGAGGTTCAACTTTTGGAGACTGTGGAGACTCTGCTCCTCTAAGCTTTTCATCTTCATTCCAGCAATATAAGCTTCTTTTGTTGTTACATGTTCAATTCCCATTTTTTCCTCTGTTCTAAGCTTGCACTTGAATAGGTTATTCATGTTTTCTTCTGTGTCTAATGCCAGATAACTGTCATCTTATTTGGGTTGATAAATTAGATTTGCAAGCTTCATTTACTTTCTGTAGCTAACCATTGATATGTGTTTATGTATGCATCTGCTAGTACAGTCAGTATTCTCCATCTATCCATTGAATCTATAAACTATTAAGCATTAGTGGTCTAAAGCCTTGTAAAGCTGAGGGTGTTCATGCATGTCTTGAGTGAAAATATAGTTGAAACAATCATCTGACTTGATCCAAACCATCATCCATTCCAATAGTTCCGAGAACAATATTGAAGATTTATATGTTACCAGGCATTCCCGAGCTACAACCTAGTAGAGCTTCCTAGAGTGATAACAGGCCCCAACACATTTTGTGTAGTGCCACATTCCATTTGAGTGGTTGAAAACTTTTTTCATGCATTTCATGCCATCAGATGAGAGAGGGAATGTGTGGAAGTAGAAATCTTGCATGTCAATACAAGTGATGGTTCCACGAATAGACAAACATGTTGGTTTTTCAGCGGGATGTGAGTCTATGAGGGCGAATATTGTACGTTGCGAGTAGCCCCACTTGGAAGGCCGCAAGAATTTTCTACTTAACGATGGTGAAGAGGCCAATTGGTCTCTTTGATGAAACCATGATTGGAGTTGTTCAGTCTCTGAAATGGTGGGATCTAGCACGAGTCCGGTGGTCGAGATAGTTCCAACTGTTCTTCCATTAAATTTGGCAATGCGAACCCCTTTGATTGCATGCATGTTTGAAGCACCAGAAGAGGCGAGTTCAATGAGTTTCTTGCCCAAAGTGTGCAAATGCCCCCCATTAGGGTGATGTCATTACTATAGCCAGACATGTCTTCCAAGCTGAGAGTTTTCCTAGGTGTTTCATAGCCATATCTTCGACGACTGGTGGATGTTGGAGAAGTGGACCTGATAATGCCAATGATGTCGACAATTAAGCCGATGTTTGCAGATCTAATTTCGTCTATAGATTTAAAACAGAAATAGTGGAAACGAATTGTCAAAACATCATCTAAGGAAGGTTCAACAATGGAAGTTGTAAAGAGGGAGACTTCCCATTTTCTATCCAGATGGTTGTAATTTGTGTTTGTTGGTTTCATAGTGCCATTTGAAACCATGTAAAGCTTCCCTATTTGGACAAGGTCATGAAAAGAATCTTCTAGATCACTGAGGGTAGAGAGATGGATTATATCATTGGGAGAGTCAGTGAGGTCAAACCCAAAGACCTTTCTACAACCTCAAGCATTGTTGTAGGAGTGAGAAAATGTTCTTCCAAGCACCCTACCCTAGATCAACCATTTTTTACGAGAGGGTCTTAGCGCCATGAATGGAATGGAAGTAGGTAGAGCAAAGGACAACAAAGTTGATGATCATGTAGAATCCTGCATCAAAGAAGTAGTAGATGAGGTGGGGGTGTGTGATGTTGAATATCCAGGTTGGTATGTCGACGTTTGTACAATTTGAAGAAGGTTCGGGTCCCCAATCAAAGTTGCATGACATTCGAGAATTTCCAGTTAAATAATTTGAAGAGTCCTGAAAAGAAGGAAAAAAAGAGAAAAGCAACACGACATTAGTTGGAGTGACAGTGGAGAAGAGAGGGAAGGAAAAAAAAATAAATCAAGAGTACGGTGAAGAGTGAATATATGCATAGTTGTGCAAAAACGTGCAACTGACGTCTTTGAGAATGATAATCGAGCCCAACTGGAGGGCACTAGAGATGACATGGCCATTGTAAGAAGATGAAAGAAAAGCTATGTGCTGAGAGGTACCTTCAAAGAGGGAAATGCGATAGCATTGGGATGATGTCTTTGTGGAAGAAAGAAGGTTGAGTTCAATGATTTAAAGCAATGGTCGGATTGTTGTAGAGCCAACAAGCAACAAATTGATGGCATTCATTGGCAGGGAAACTTCCATGAAGACAAGGAAAGGAGTTGTCCTGAAAGGAAAGAGCCTATAAAATGTTGTCAATATTCGAAGAGAAGGGAAAATAAAGTAGCGAGCGCAGTCATTCACAGGATTGGCATACTTGGAGCCAAATGAAAGAAGAAAGATTTACAATTTAGATTGTTGCAAATAGTCAAAGGGGAAAGGAAAATTGAAATGTTTAAACATAGAAAGTTGGTTGTTTATATATGGCATTTCAGAAACTCTACAGGTGGGTGTGTTGTACATTCTAACAATGCACATAGTATTCTAAGCTATATATGCAGTATGAAAACATTAATATTTGTCATTTGAGTGCAAAAGACGATATGGCTAACAGGTTCTTGATTCACACGTATTTGTTATTGAAATTCTAGGGAAGTTATGGGGTTGAAGGAAGCAACATGACGTGCAATAGAAACATCAAGAGTAATAGCAAGAGACCGATAATAACACAACAACAACAATATAAAATTCAACTCGAAAAATCAACAAAATAGTGCGATGTGAAGAGGCTAAATAGAGCACATGCCCATCTACAAGCTATGCAGAGGGAGCAATAAATCAGAGTTGGGACACATAGAATAGGTCATGGGGTTACCAATGACATAGAAAATAGCATAGATGCCCGTTCGAGTAATAGTAAAGTGAGAATAAATGCACATAGGTGGGCCATTAATTATATTATTGAATAGAACTGTCCTCGAGGTCAGAAGTGTGCATAAGTTTCAAGCCTTAATCAAAGGAAAATGTGACATACTGATTAAATATACATGGGATTTTTGGGATTTTGAAACTTTGGCATGAGAAGAATCCTTTTCAAAATATTTCTAGTCGAAAGTGTGATCCAACATATCACTGTGGCTTGATTAACACATATAATACATTGTCTAGGGCATAAAACATATCAATTTCATGTGTGCGTGAATAAAGCGAAAATAAATGCACATGGTCAGTCCATTAATTATATTAGTGAATAGAGTAGTTGCGGATACCAAGATACGTGTAGAGATTTCAAGTTGAAATCTTTAAAAAAATGTGGCATATTGATTAAATATATATTTGAGTTTTTGGGCATTCAAACCTTGACACCAGAAGAAATGTTCTAGAAATATTTGGAAAGAAAAGGTTAATTGATCATATTAATTCTCCTTTGTACAAGGGTGTAAAACACGTTATCTTTGTACGAGGGAGAATAAAAATAATAGTAAGTGCACATAGTCAGCTAACCAGTGGTAATTAACGAATAAAATAGAGAACGAGAGCAAGATACATGCATAGACATTGGATCTTATTGGAGGTCGTATTCCAAAAGCTACGATAAGGGGAAAATGTGATTTCACATTTAAGTTTGGTATGTTAAAACAATCGCAGTTTCATATTAGTAGTTGGAGGTCCGTAACACAGTTCAGAGATTCAAAATTTAGATATTTGTTTATTATTATACAGGAATAATGCTACATGTATTGGAAATTTGGAAAAGAATTTCCACGACGTTATTAGTCTAATATAACTCTATTATAAAGAGGTTTTTCTGACTAGTAGACCATCATGAATGTCCCATAGGTCCAAGGTGTCACTGCCTTATCTGTTTTAGATATCTAGTGATCCTTATCGGCCTCCAAATGCTCTTGTTTTTCAAGTTCTGACTTCTAACTTTGGAGATTTCTATTCATTCTGATATTCAAACCCTCCAGAGGTATGAAAAATAATTCAATAGAGCATCCCATATACTCTCAAGGGGTACCTTTCGAGAATGGGCCACATATTAAAAGTGATGATATTTCGAGTTGTGATATGCGAGGAAATCATCAACAATGGGCCACTAGTGTTAAAGTGTCGAGATGTACGATAAAAAATTAATGAAGTATTTGTCTGAAAAACCAAAGAAGCTTAAGCCTTTTCTCTCTCCTAACAAAGGGATGAGTGGCAGCAAAAAGATTGGCTCTGATAAGAGATATGTGGCTAACAATGACTGGATGCATTAAGGGATGCGTTCTAGCCAACAATTGGTTGCAACAAGTGACATGGGGAAGCTGACATCATCACGATGTGCCAACAAGGTTAAAATGTGGCAGGCGGGTTCGAGAATTTCAAGGCTCACAAAAGGCCCAAAAGGGGCAACACATGGCATTATTCAAAATTTTATATGTGGCAGATACGTGGAAGTGATGGTGTCATGTACGGGAGATCAGTGATTGGAGGTTGAGCGATATTGTCCATCGAAGTGAAACCTCTAATTGGTAACCTTCGATTGAAGGGCTCTAATATGGGGGCTAGACTGTGGTCACGTGAATAGCTACAGGACTAAAGCCCAAATGTAGAAGATGATTGGAAATCGGCAATCGGCGAATTGACATATCGTGTGCCAAGGTTACACCTCTGAATGGAAATCATTGATAGAGAAGGATCCAGTTTGGAGGCTAGCACCATAGCCACAAAGAGTTCGAAGGAATCAAGGTAGAACATGGCCTTATTAAAAAGGTGACATGTGGTAGATACGTGGTAGTGATCACGTCATGTATGGGAGATCAACAATCGCTGGTTGAGGTGTATTATGCATCGAAGTGAAACGTCCAATTGAAGGGATCTGAGATGGGGGCTAGACAGCGATCACTTGAAGCACCACAAGACCAAGGCCCAAGCGTAGAAGGTGATTGGCGATCGACAATCATAAAATTGAGATGTCAGGCACCAAGGTTACACCTTCGATTGGAAATCGCCAATAGAGAGGGCTCAATTTTCGGGCTTCACTCATTTCCTCTCCATGTATATCAGGCCACGTCACTCTTCAGAAATAGCAAATTTTGGGACTAAAACCAAATGATACATTGTGAAATCTCCTATTGTGGTTCCGTGATATTATAAAGGCCCAACCGCGTGTGATGTGGTCCCATGTGTTACACATTGGAACAATTTGTAGCACAGTATTCTAAAGAATCGGACCCCTCTCCCAAGCTAAAGGACTTTGCCCCGGAAGGCACTGCTCACTGGCTTTATGACGTAATATTCCTGCTACAGTCATGATGTCAGAGTCCAACATGTGGCTGGCACACAGTTATTAAGAGTTAAAGAACCTCGAGCAGAGAAAATCGTAGATCGGAGGTCCATGGTCAATCCCACTGTCGAAATGGTATATTCTTTGAAGGTCGACGAATCTACTACAATGTCGTGAGGAGTAAACTCACCATAAAAAGCTTGTCAGCTTAATAACTTAATAATTTATTATTATTGAAAATAATTTTTCCATATCGTTTTTCTTCGGAAATTAAACCACAATAAAGTACAACCTAGCTTTCGAAGTATCGTCATGCTTTTAAGATAGAGACCAGCTTGGTATGATTACTTCAATAACAAGGTTTTCATTGGAGGTTGGAGTTATCTAAGATTCATATGATTTTCTAAGTATGTCCAATCTCCAAAACTTTGAAATAGAGTATCATTCAAACATTTTCCACAGGTTGATTAATGGATAGGGATACCAAAAAAGAATTGATATGGATCAAGAGAGTGATCAATGCGAGAAAAACAATGAGTACACAGAGATTCATATTTGAGACTACACTTGGCATAAAAACTCTAAGGAAACTAGCGATTAAATAAATACACAATAATATTGAAAAAAAACAACAAAAATATAAAATTGGTAATATATAGTTTTGAAAAAAAAAAGAATTAGTATAAGGGATATTTTTTTGTTACTTAATATAAAGTTATAATATTATATGGAGTAATTTATTTTATTTTTTTGACTTATAATATTTAAAGCAAAATAATATTGAATGTTTATTGGAAATAAAATATTTCAATATCCATATAAATGGCATAATTTTATATAAATTTTATATGGAGAAAAATAAAAGAATTTAAATTAAAAATTTCTTTATAATTTAATTTTCCATTTAGAGAGATTTGTAATTTATTTCATTCTTAATATGGAGTTGATATGTAGCATTTAAAAAATATTAGTAATAAAAAAAATTAATATGGATTATAAATTAAATATGTCAATATCGATGTTGAGTAAAAGATTTTAACATGAAATATATAGTAACAGAGATAGAGAAGAAAATTCTTATTCCATTGATAAGTTTTTTTAGATTCAATCTATGAAGGAGATTTGTAATCCCTTCAACATTTAATGATGGCTACATGTAACATTTAAAAATTTCTTATAGTTAAAATGTTTTATTATTTCTCAAAACTAGTATAGTTTCATCTTAATTTTAGATCTACCAAAAGCCTAGATGAATCAAAAATTACATATTGATAGGTCTAGAGTTAAAATAAATTTATGTTAATTATATACATTACCAAAAATATATATATAATAATTAAATTTAATTAATTATTAATATTAAATAATTACTAAATATATAAATATTTATATTAATTATAATTGGATCAATGAAAACGTTTTGGATTAAGTTAATTATAAAATTCATTTTGGGTAAATTTAATTTTAGATTTTTTTTATAAATTAATACTTTGTATTGCCAAAAACACAAGATTACATAGTTTTGTTAGATTGCGCCATAAGGATTGTAATCCTCCTCAAACCATTAACACTAGCTAGTCTACATATTTCCATACAACCTTGGATACAAAATTCACAAAACCAAACACAACATCATGACCACAAAATTCACAAGATCATAGAATGTGTTAGTGCTGACGCATTGACTAATAAAAACCAAGTACATCATAAAGTCAAAATCCCCTTTGACTAGGCGAAACCAAAACACAAAGAACATATAACTTCAAAGACATGTAATAGGAATTTTAACCAATATCTCAAGAAGAAATCATTGTTTAACCCTTTGTGCTCAAACCTAGAGGATATGGTGGATACTTGTTGTCAGATTCACATGCAATGCACCCCTCCACATGGGCAAGGCGAGAATCAATATTGTGTAAGAAAAAGTGTTGACTCTTAAGCATTCATTTTATGTCCTATAGGGTGGTGTTGATGGTGTTGGACCCGCCAACATTCATGGGATCACCCCTGTATGAATTCCCAACTAGACCTCACATCGTTTGGTGTGGGAGTCCCATCCAGTATGATGGCCCGGTTGCCATTGTCTTAAGGATTTTCCTCAACTCTTTCTTGTCAGCACGTGAGAGTGATTCAATTTGTCTTCAAGAAGTGAGGTTCGCGTGCCTGGTGAGTGTAAGTGTACTTGTGTCAATGGTTCTTTCACTATGAGTGGAAGAAGGTGAAGGTGAGTTCCAGGTTGAAAGGGATTAGTCCCAACTCATCTAGGAACACACAACACAAAAGGACATACACAACTTCCAATGGAGCAGTCCACTCAGATGCGGCAGTCACAACATACAAGGTAAGATAACACGTACAACACTCACGGAACAATCTGAACGAGTGAAACTGTTGTTATAGCAAGATTTAGGTGAAAGGTCTGTCTGATGTCCAGGAGAGCAGTCGACATGGATGGGACAACATTAACAACATATACAACGCATTTCCATTAATAGATTATGCATTATAACAAATGAAACAGTTCATATGTATAACACATATTAAAGCAACATGCATTACAAGTGTTAAAGATTAGTCTTACAACATATACAATACATGTGTGAAAAAATGCTGGCTTGTTAACAGGATTTTGAATTAAGTGAAAGTTCCAAGGCACATCGTTACACCATACATCACAAACCCCATCAGAGGGGCATTGGAGCCACTACTTACTCCTCAAAGAAAATATTACAGACTCTCTTGGCTATGTGGGTAGAGCTGAGGTGAAAATTCCTTTACATGTACAAATGAGGGGATATTTATAGCCAAGGGTGAAACTGACCCTTGTGGATGTTGACTACCCTCATTTCCTTTTGACTTCCATGACTCTTCGACTTACATGACTCTTTGTTCAAGAAGTGGGTCTCTTGCACTTCCACGTTACATCACATTGATTGACAACAAACCCATAGTGAGGATGTGGGCGACATTACTCATGATGTGACTCAACATGACTTGACATGACAATACTGGTACATTCGTGTTGTTGCTGGAGTGCATGTCGAGCTATAGTGTTGCTGGATGATGGATTTCTTCATGGTGTAACATAGCTTCACCTCCAAATGGTGAAGTGCAAGGAGTCTTCAATGGTCCTTGGCTCGCTTAATGAAGATTTAGCATGTTGTTACTTGCTTACATGTTGGAAGGCTTGAAAAGCTCATTTGTTCATGAAGGTGCATGTTCGTTACATTCATTCGCTTCACATGCTTTGTTTGTTCGTCCGTTGGTGAACCTGTCCTTCTACATGTGCTTTCTTCGTTCATCCCATTTGTCATCTTGCCATGTGCATTGGTGTACATGTACCTACATTCACTCATGACAAGATGACATCAAATCCAAAACCTCCTAGTCTATCATGACACATGATCATTCGAGTGCAGGTGACCAGGAAAGATAGCAAGGTTGTGATGCGGGATGATGGCTCTAGGCAACTACTGATGAAAAATACGCATGAGTCACTGAGAGATGGATAGAGGCAATCTAAGTCAACAGTGACTATTTGCAAGGTCTGGCTCGGTTGGGAGACAAAAATGCACAAATTTTGGGAGGAACAATTCATGCTATTGGAAGGAAAGCCAGGCATGCTCTGTGCATTTTTTATAAAGAACAGCTAATGGGGTTGGACAACCATAATTGGAGAATTTTCCAAAGGAACGTGCTAGGCTACATGAAGGGTCAGTAAGTAGGGATTGTGCAATTTTTCTGGGGAACGACCCGGGTCACTGGTAGCCAAAACTGCACAATTCCCAAAGCGAACTTCCAGCTGGCTACTGGGGAGAATAACAGTAGGAACTGTATAATTCCCAGAGGGAACTGGAAATGCTGTTAAGGGCTGTTGGTAAGGAAATCTGCACTGAGGCCGGGAGGCCGGCCTGCTGATCACCTCTATGCAATTCCTAAGCTGAGCTGACTGATGGGCAATAGAAGGTCTGCTCACAAACATTGCTCAATTTCTAATATGAACAGTTGGTCGACTGTCGGGATGACTGACTGGGAAAAATGCGCAATTTTCTGAGGGAAACATGGACAAGCACTTGGTGGCTATCTGGTATGTTTGTATAATTTCCTTAGTCAGTTGAGCGGGTTAAGTCAGTGGCCTCTGAAAATTTTTTGAGGGGAGTCAGTCCCGGGTGACTGCCACGTCCAACTGTCTGGGTGGCCAGCATGAGAGTCGATTGAATTGCTTGTAGGCACCGCAGCTTGAAAATACTAGCTTGGTGCTTCTATGATGTTCTGGTCAACAGTCGATCGGTTCGATGGCAGGGTGATGGTCCGGCTGTCAAATGGGTGTTAGATCATCAGAACCTTTAGCAAAAATGGCTAAGTGTGTGAACAATTGAAAGATGCATATGTGATCATAAGAACACACTTGCATGACTTGGCAACAAAACAACCAAACCATCCAAACACACATGTTCAAGCATGAGACTCATGATTGATCGTTCATTGATTGAGACGACAGTTGTGCGATACTGAATGTGACTCTATGTGTGAGTGTAATAGATGCTTTCAGAGCGAACACATCAAGCACATACGAAGTGAAGACTTTGAGCATAACTAGAACATGGTCGCAAGCATGACTTAGACATCAACATGCAGAGACTTGAATGCAATGAAAAAGCAAGGCAGATGTAAAGACTCACACGAGCTTATAGAGTGAACCTGAGTGTGTGCAGTCATCAAGTTAAACTCTTCAAGGTAGGCTCCGAAATTGGTGCAGGCAAAAATTTTGGAGGGTGGTTGTAGCTGCTATAGCACTTGGCGACACACTGGTAGAACTCTAGCTTCTCTATTTTGGTTCATTGCTAGCATAAGGCCTTGGTCTTTCGGGGAGTATTGAATCACTGTGTGGGTTACTTCAGTTTCCCCACTTACCCCATGGACATACATGGTTCACTTTTTGCCAACTCAGTCGAACAAAATCAAAAGGTCATCTTAGATCTCAGTGTTCCAAATCAGGGAAGGGTAGTTTAGCTCGTGAGTTGAACATTTTCAAAGTATAAGTTTTCATCTCTGGTGTTGCTCCGCTGCCAGTAGGCCTAAATAGTACCTTGATAGAGTCACGCACGAATGCACACATTGCTCCACTTCCAGTGAGCATGGTCAGGTCCCCGGTGGAGTTGCATGCTTCACCTCTCTACACAGGAAGCCTTTCTCTTCTTTTACCTTTGTATTTTTTCAAGAGGACTATGCATAGGAACTTATTTATTTTTGGGGTGGAAGAGGGATCCCGACTTATTGAGAGCATAAGAGATTTTTCCTTCAAAGAAGCAGGTAAGACCTCTGACATAGGCTTGCTCATTTATATTTCCCCTTCTTCATTTCTACTATTTGGATGAGCTTGAACACACAGAGCAGAAGGCTGAGTACATGCATGGCACTTCCCAGTGTGGACATAGATTCATGGTTGGACCAAAACATCCCTTGTAGACGGTTTGTATTTTTCATCAGGACTTCATCGGCTAAAATTTACAACCAAGCACAAAGAAGGCAGACACAATATTGGCCAAGTTCTGCAGTGTCACAAGTTTCTTCCAGTTTCAGCCACATACTCTATTCAAAAGCCAGTACGTAGTAGTTGGCAGCACTTATTTCCAGAAACAAAATTAGTAATATATCAAATAAATAAAATAAATGTGAACAAAAATAGTAAGCATAATCAAACAAATAAAAATAAAAGATAATAGACAAAACAAACCAATTGAAACAACAAGCAGTAAGCAGACTATGTACATGGCATGGGCACGGCCCGACCTACTGAAAATAATGTTTGAGATCTTGGCCATTGGCAAGAAGGTTGTTAATCCTCCTAGCCAGTGATTTCAAATGATATGTGTGTGGGCCAAGCCTCTTGTAGACCAGTGTAATTCCACCTTGTTCCGCTACTGGAACCTGGTGGCATTCCAAAAGACCTTCAAGTGAAGACAACACCACTATTTTAGGTAGCGTGTGCAGCATGGGCTCGGATGATGGCACGGGGTAGTTGTTTTTATTTCGAGAAGGGTTCAAGTTTTTGAAATTGATGCGTAAGCGGATTTTCCCATATTTATTACGTGCGGGATTTAAATTAGAAAGCCAAGTATGATGATGAACTTTGCAAGTAATCCAAGCAGTTGAAATGTTAGTCAATATTTTCGATGAAAGGAGTGCAAACAACATGTATGTGTTACTTGTTATTTGCTGCAATGGCTTGTCTCCTCCTTTACTTGGAATCTCATGTTGGATTTCTCGCGTGTAGTGTGTACTGGGGTCATCATCTACTCGTGCAGACTAATCCTGGTACTGTTCGATCAAGCGGTCAACAATTTGTTGTTACTCTAGTGTGTAACTTATACTGAGATTAGCCATCTTCGGATCATGGTAGGTTCCAAGGTTTCTTTGTTCGTTCATAGTGTTGGTCCTTTATTTTTCAGTGTGAGTGCTTCATACTCATTGTTTGTGCCTTCAAACTTTAGAAAGCTCAAAATCAAGCATTGTGCATTTCTTTGAATGACTGAGATACACTCGGTCTTTGGGCCATCAGGTGTTCTTGACTTGTCAAGGCTCATAGCCCACAGCTCGTTTGTACATGGACCGTTTGGCGTATTGGTATTGTTGCTACTACCATTGTTGCTACTACTACTACTATCGGAAAAACAAATTGTACAAGTTTCATTATCATCGGTTGAGCGAAGAAGGAGTCCCAACTACTTGTCTGATGAGTTTGGTGCTAGCCATGTAGGATAACACTCCAATGTTTTTTCTAGGAGGCAATTGCCAAACATGAGTTTTGTGAAGACCAACAGTTCATTCTTGCCATTAAGGAGAGTGACATTATGTTTCATATACCTCTCGGATAACACCCGGATTTGGCTCCATCTGCCCTTGTATGGATGTCACATGTGAGACCAACTGTAGCAAAATATCCATATAGCTTGTTGGACCAATCTTTACTGAGTAACACACCATATGATTCAGCCATGTCCATGAAAAATATGTTGATGCATTGGTGAACTCAACCATCGTGAGATAATCAGATGATCACATCTCGAAGTTCACCAATGGTTGGTACTGATGTTCTATCAATGTGGATGATTCTCGTAGATGTTTCGCTCCATCGTGCATTGATCTTCTTAGTAATGGAGAGCGACATGACGTTGGCTTCCACGCCAGAATCAACTAAGCAATTGTGAACATTGTAGTTGAAAACTTCGAATGAAATCAGGACTGGGGGCAACCTGAGTTTGCTTCTTCCATCCAGAGTGTATTGAGCATAGTATATAGTGATCAGGGAGGTGTGATTTCTCCCTTGCTGGTGGAGACCGAGTTGTCCTCTGTTATTTTTCCCAATGCACACAATAGGATATCTTGTTGACTCTGGACTTTAGCTAACTTGAACAATCTAACGTTCACCCGCATTTTTTTCATGTCATCGACTATGTTGTAGTCCAGAAGTGGTAGACTCGCCGAGCTGTCCGGGGTGGAACGGATGTTCGTGCTGTCCAGCAGAGTGTTCTACAACTTGCTTCTCATGGATGTACTCTTATCTGTCGCTGTCTTCCCAAAATTTCTTTGTGTCTGTTGCTTCGAGGAAGCTGGTGGATCAACCTTCTTTATTAGTTGCCTCACTTTCTCTTGCATTTCCCCAAGTGTAAGGGGGTCCCCTCTACTCCTAATATTGTAACAATCACTTTTATTTTGGGTTTGCTTCTTGGTGTTCATCTTCAAGATTACTTGCAAGCACTGATAAGTGTTCACCACATGCCCAAAACTTGGTGTTTCATCAAGTGCAACCTCTTCACTATCATCAATGTCTTCCAGCTGCTCCTGCATATTGCCTTCTCCATTAAGTGTATGATTACAGACTGAGGTAACGACTTGCTTCCAATCCGAGCAAGAGTTATCGGGGTGGAACTCTTCATGGAACGAATATAAATTAGGATCAGTGCAATGCTCGAGTTGGGACACAGACTTATGCGCAAATTTGGAAGCGAACCTATTGTTGCTTGATGAGACGGTTGATGAACCGCTTCCCTATGTTTGTCTAGGGGGATGGTTGCTTGTGAATGTGTCTTTTTTCCATTTCTTAAGTTCAGACATTTCGGTGACCAAGTTCTTGACAAGGTGAGTGAGGGTTTCAATATCCATTACTTCCTTGTCTCTTCCCTCGCTCATCATTGCTTGGGGATTGCTGCTCGCATTTTTGGAGTCTTTCATTGACTCATCATCCTTGATGACTCCAATTACATGCAAGTCTTTTTCAACAACAATAGCCTCTTCACATCTTCCTAAAAGTGTTGGCTTCTTAGCTAACTTGATGAACTGCACAATGGTGGTCGGTAGTGCAGACGTGTAATAGTCAATACTGATGGAGTCATGAGGTTTGGTGTCTACTACAAATTTGTTCAAAATACGCATAAACCTTTGATTCAAGTCTTTCACTCTCTCTTTTCCCTCCATCCTGAAGCTTCCCAATTCCTTGAGCAGCATGGCTAGGGTCTTGTCATCAACAAACTTTTTTTGAGGAATATACGTTTGAAAGAACCCCAGTTCTGTATGGAGTTGGGTAGAAAGCTGTGACACCAAGCAACTCTGCGACCGTCCAACGTACATGGGAACAGTCTACATTCTACATCGTCATAACGTACCTCAAGGTTCTATAGTTGTAGGTAGAATTTTTCTAAGTGGTCTTCTGTCTTCACCGTGTTGTCAGGGTTGAACTTGATGTTCATCCTCTCTGCTCGCTTCGGTATCTTGTGCGGAATGGCTGGGAGGGCCAATGGTCCCTGAGTAATCCATTCAAGATTTGGGTCAACCATCTCTTCGTCTTCTTCATCTTCTTCCTCTCCTTCAAAGTCTGATGGTTCAAGATCTGAGTCTATCGGTTCGTCTTTGCCTCCACCTCCTCCACTACCTTCCCCTCTGCCTCCTATACCGGAGTTCGATCACAGGATCACAAGAGTTCCTTGTTCGTCTTCTAGAAAGACTGGAGGATCCTCTCCTTCTTCAATAGCTTCCTCTAGACCTTCCAGTGTGGCAAGGACTGCTTCTTCCAACGATGATACAACAACTCCTGTGGGGGTGGCTTTTGGCTCCCTAGATGTGTGTGGAAGATGATATATGGTTGGGATCAGTCCGATTGCTTTCATAAACTAGCGAGTGATGGGACGAACAGAGCGGAGGTGTTGATATGAAATCTCGTGTTCAATTCTGGGAGGTGAGGAGTAACCAACTGCCGATTCATGCAAGAGGGAGTGCAAGTTACTGCCTTGACCAGATGATTAATGAGTGAGTGTGAGGGGAATTTCAGCCATGTACAACTAGCTGCCCTCCTTCTAGCACCAAAAATGTTGACAGTGTTGGACCTACCAACATTCAGGGGATCACCGGGGTATGAAGTCCCAACTAGACCTCACACCGTTTTTTGTGGGAGTCCCATCCAGTATGATGGCCTAGTTGCCATTGTCTTAAGGATTTTCCTCAACTCTTGCTTGTCATCATAGGAGAGTGGTTCACTTTGTCTTCGAGAAGTGAGGTTTGCATGCCTGGTGAGTGTAAGTGTACTTCTATCAATGGCTCCTTCAATATGAAGGGAAGAAGGTGAAGGTGAGTTCCGGGTTGAAAGGGATTAGTTCCAACTCAGCTAGGAACACACAACACAAAAGGAAATACACAACTTCCGACAGAGCAGTCCACTCGGATGCAGAAATCATAACATACAAGTTAAGATAACACGTACAAAATTCGCAGAACAGTCTGAACAAGTGCAACAATTGTTACAGCAAGGTTTAGGTGAAAGTTCTATCTGATGTCTAGCAAAGCAGTTGACACGGACGGGACAACACTAACAACATATACAACACATTTCCATTAATAGATTATGCATTACAAAAAATGAAATAGTTTAGATGTAGAACACAGTTTAAAGCAACATGCATTACAAGTGTTAAAGATCAGTCTTACAACATATACAATAGATGTGCCAAAATGTGTTGGTCTATTAACAGGCTTCTGAATTAAGCGAAAGTTCCAAGACACATCGTTACACCACATATCAATAACCCTCTCAGCGGGGCGTTGGAGCCACTACTTACTCCTCAAAGAAAAAATTACAGACCCTCTTGGCTATGTTGGAGGAGTTGTGGTGAAAAGTCCTTTACATGTACAAATGAGGGGGTATTTATAGCCAAGGGTGAAACTAACCCTTGTGGTTGTTCCACTACCCTCATGACGATTTGACTTCCATGACTCTTCGACTTACATGACTCTTTGTTCAACAAGTAGGTCTCTTGGACTTCCACGTTACATCACATTGATTGACAACAAGCCCATAGTGAGGATGTGGGCGACATGACTCATGACGTGACTCGACATGACTTGACATGACAATGTTGGTACATTCGTGTTGCTGCTGGAGTGCATGTCGAGCTATAGTGCTGCTAGGTGATGAATGTCTTCATGGTGTATCATAGCTTCACCTCTGCATGGTGAAGTGTGTGGAGTCTTCAATTGTCCTTGGTTCACTTGATGAAGCTTTAGCATGTTGTTCCTTGCTTGCATGTTTGAAGGTTTGATAGGCTCATCTGTTAGCAAAGGTGCATTTTCGTCACGTTCGTCCGCTTTGCATGCTTCTTTCGTTCACCCGTTGGTGAACCTATCCTTCTGCATGTGCTCTATTCGTTCATCACATTCATCGTCTTGCCATGTTCGTTGGTGTACCTATACCTACAGTCACTCATGATGAGGTGACATCAAATCCAAAACCTCCTAGTCTACCATGACACATTATCATTCGAGTGCAAGTGACCGAGACAGGTAGGAAGGTTGTGATGTGGGATGATGGCTCCAAGAAACTGCTGATGAAAACTGAGCAAGAGTCACTGAGAGATGGATACAAGCAATCTAAGTCGATAGTGACTATCTGCAAGGTCTGACTCGGCTGGGAGGAAAATTTGTGCAAATTTTGGGAGGAAAAGTCTAGGCTGCTGGAAGGAAAGGCAAGCATGCTCTGTACATTTTTTAGAACAAATGGGTAGTGGGGCTGGACAGTGAGATTTACGCAATTTTCCAGAGGAATGGGTCAGGCTGCATGAAGGGTCAGTAGGTAGGGATTCCGTAGTTTTTCTAGGGAACTTCCCAGGTCACTAGTAGTCAAAACTACGCAATTCCCAGAGGGAATTTCTAGTTGGATGCTGGGGTCACTAGTAGCCAAAACTACGAAATTCCCAAAGGGAACTGCGAGTTGGCTTCCTGGGAGACTGGTAACAGAAACTATGCAATTCCTAGAGGGAACTAGCAGTCTGCTGCTACGGGCTACTGGAAAGGAAAAGTGCACTGAGGCTGGGAGGCCAGCCTACTAATCATCTCTGTGCAATTTATTATCTGAGCTGACTGATGGGCATTGGAAGGCCTGCTCATGAACATTTTGTAATTTCTAAATGAACAGTTGTTCGACTGTCGGGATGACTAATTGGGAAAACTGCGCGTTTTTCTGAGGGAAACAGGGACGAGAACTTAGTGGTTGTCCGGCCTATTTATGCAATTTCCTCAGTCAATTGAGCAAGTGAACTTAGTGGCCTCTGCGCAAATTTTGAGGGGAGTCAGTCCCGAGATGACAGCGGGGTCTGATTGTCCTAGTGGCCAGCATGAGATTCAATTGAATTGCATGCGGGCAACGCAACTTGAAAATACTAGCTTGGTGCTTCTATGTTGTTCTGGTCAACAGTCGATCAAGTCGATGGTAGGGTGATGGTTTGAATGTCAGAGGGGAGTCAGGTCATCAGAACCTTCAGTAAAAATCGCTAAGTGTGTGAACAATCAAAAGATGCATAAGTGATCATATGAACACACACTCACATGACTTGGCAACGAAACGACCAAACCATCCAAACACACATGTTCAACAAGACTGACCTACGTTGTAAGCGACAAGCTCGACACTCATGATTGATCGTTCATTGATCGAGACGATGCTTGCACCATAGTGAATGTGACTCTGCATGTGAGTACGACTGATGCTTTCACGGCGAACACAATAAGCACATACGAAGCGAAGACTTTGAGCATAACCAGAACATGGTTGCAAGCATGACTTAGACATCAACATGCAGAGACTTGAATGCAATGAACAAGCAAGGCGGATGTAAAAACTCACACGAGCTCACGGAGTGAACTCGAGTGTGTGCAGTCATCAAGTGAAACTCTTCAAAGGAGGCTCTGAAATTGGTGCAAGCCAGAATTTTGGGCGGTGGTTGTAGCTACTACAGTAGGTGGCGAAGACATTATACTACTCCACTTGCTTCTCTTTCAAGACCAAACCCATTAATGTCTTAATTTTGCAATGCAGGGACACAGAGTTCATGTATTTCTTCTCTATGACCATGGTGTACCCAGTATCAGGAACCCAAATCGACATAAATTTCTGAATATGAGTTGGATTGCCTCCCACCCCATCTTGAGTCTCCAATTTGCGAATTTCCTTCACTGTTTCTGGCCGAACAAAATTTAAGTAAGTGGAATTCAAGTCATGAGAAAAAATCCTCGCTCCTCTCTACCCCTGCGAACCACTACCCCCCTCCCACTTGCTTATAGCCCATTTGTTGACGCGACGACATGACATAGACCAATAGGGTGCACCTAGAGTAGTTACTATGTATACCTCTGCCTCAAAAAAAAAAAAAAAAATCCAAACACATCCACCCTAGAACCAAAGCTCCAACCCACTATATCATCCCCAAAGTTAGTGGCATAGACCTGAGACTCAAGAGAAGCACTAGAGTGTTGAAAAGAGGTCACGACGACCTTTATAGAGGACCCATTCCCTAGAACTATTAAACAAATACTCAAAATCGCACAAGACATAAGACCCCTGACGCATAAGACTTTTAGGCACACAAGAATCCTCGCAACTCAAAGAAATTAAACTTATTTCTTCAAACCCTACCACAAAACCAAAATTAAAACCAATTACAAGACAAAGAGAGTAAACAACCTGAGATCTAGTGTAGGGAGTTGTGAATGACGCTCATGCTAACCTATCGACCTCCCAGGCTTGTAGCATGTGGATACAAACCTCGGCTCCATGGAAACCCCTTGTTCCCACCAACACCTTCACAAACCAAAAAACACAATATTTGTTGACACACTTGCAGACCTAAGCCTAAACATAAAAATCCTAACCCTACCATCTAGATCATAAGGAATTCACAAGGAGGTTGAGGTGTTTCCCTCACCTCCTCTCAAACCCCCGCAAACAAACTCTATATACTTCAAGCAAATTGGGTTTATAATGTTCCTTTCCATCTATGAGATTTCATGCAATGTGATTGCATGCAGGGGGTTGGCCACACCTCCCTCCATCCCTCCACTAATGCATATTTTCCCTGGGTGGAAGGAACAACTTCCAAATCCCATTCTTTAATCGCATTTACATCTCATAGAGGAAAATTTAATTTCAATTTGAATTAGAAAAATATTTTGCAATTTATATACATCACGTTCATTATAAATTTAAATTTAAATTTTATGTATATAATTTAATAGATTTTAGCATTCAAATAATTTACAACCACAGTTCTTATAAAAAGAGGTTCTATTCTTTAATCCTTAATTAAGAAAGTACTATATAATAGCTAGTACAAAGTACCTCTGACTTAGTTTAAATATAACCAGATTAAAATAAAAAATAATATAGATTTGTTAATGGATAACTAGATAAACTAACAACTATTCTATTTTTTTTAAGTTTTTAAATTTCAATTAATTATATTTTCCTATAAAAAATAAATGTTTTTATCAATAACATTGGACCATAAAAAATATCTCAAAAACTGGGAAAAAAAATGGTAAATAATTTATTTTTTTAATATATATATATATAAAATAATTCCCATTACAATTTATGATTATTTTAACTAAAAACTTGTTGAACAAATCTATTATAATAACTATACTAAATGACACTTGTCATCATTACACAACTCTGATAAAATCTCAAATTTAGAAAATTAAACCATGGATAAACTGCAAATTATCTTGCTTCTCAAGAATTGTTTCAAGCAAATCTAGTTTCCCATATCTAAAATTTGGCAGACAACCTTTCAAAGAGAGGTGTTTCGTTGGGGCCAGGTGTCATTCGTTATAGTTATTTGGTCAATGGAGCGGTTTGTGGTGTCTTCTCTGTTATGTGACCACTCCCGGTCCTTTGTCACATTTTGCAGTCTTTGCCCACCTATGTCTTTCCCTTTCATGGCTTTGGTCCGTTATGGGCTGTTGTTTTGTGTTCGTTCTGCTATGCTTTTGGTGCTGCCTCCTATGATCGTGGCTCTGTAGGGGTTTCTGTATTTTCTGTCCTGTTTTGGGCCTTTTGTTTTCATTTGTGGACATTTGGGTCTGATTTTCAATTATTGGGTCTCTCTGTCATGGAGGTTTTTGTTTCACCAGAAACAAATTTAACTACTTCGATTAGAAAAACAAAAATAGTTAAATTTGTTTCTTGTGAAAAAAAAACTTGTAAATTTTATTGTCAACCACAAACTAATAAAAAAATTAAACAAAAATCCAGTACTTTATACAATGATAAAATTCTTATTAAAAAAATAAAAAGCTGTATACTTCCACTTAATCTTTAACTATAAATAACTTTAAAATCTTAGTAGTCTTGAAAATAATTATGTCCATATTGTTTTTTCTTCAGAAATTAAAACCACATTAAAGTACTGCCTAGCTTTTGAAGTACCATCTAGCTTTTAAGAGGGAGACCAGCGTGGTATGATTACTTTAACAAGGTTTGCATTGGTGTTTCTTATGATTCATATGCTTTTCTAAGCATGTCCAGTTTCCAAAACTTTGATATTAAGTATCATTCTACATTTCCAGAGGTTGATTGATGGATAAGGATGGCCCTCACACCTGAGAAACAAAGCAAAATATGTAAAAACTTGTGAAGAAAATTTAGCGTTGTGTAATTGGAAATATGATTCCAATTTGATTGGATATCCAATTATGAAGTTGTGTAATTGCCAATCTTTTTCCAATGTTATTGCCTATCATTATTTATAATATCTATTGCAATTTTCCAATACATAAATAAGAATTTATGCATATGATTCCGGTGGTGGGCACGCCCTGCACACAAAAAGCGACTAACTCTTATTCATAGAGTTTCTTACCTTTACTGCCACTCTAAGATAGCTGAAATATAAATATGTTGTTCTGTACTATTTTAACATGAATTACTGTATACTTATGTTGTTCTGCACTGTACTATTTTATTAATTCTTAACATTTATATAATTCCTTTTCCCATTATTTACTGTACACATATTGGTTATTTAATGATTTTTATTTTAATATACAATATTAATCATACTAAATGGATTATTTTAATTTTTGTATAAAACATTAATCATAATCCAGAAGAATTTTATATCATAATAGATTTAACATTCTATTGGTAGATGGAATTCCATTTCGCATTTTTGGATTATTCCTGACACAGGGCATTGTAAATGCAAACAGGTCCATTTACAAGTTCGAATCTATATGTTTTCAATCATAGGTATAAAATTTAATTACTATTAAATTGAGCTTCACTTTGAATAATTTTAATATTGAATGATGAAAAAATTAATATATTTAATAATAACAATTTAATGAAAATGAGATGTCACACAAATAAACTAATTTACACTTATAACTTGTATCTTTAAATTATCTACAAATTTAGATATTAATATTTATTTTAAAGATGATATCAAACATTATCTACAAATTTAGATATTAATATATATTTTAAAGATCATATTAAAAACTCTCTTGGTACATAGTGACTTAGACCTAGGTTGTGCATAGTTTAATTATTTGATGATATTATTAAACTAGTGTAATCTAATTATTAGATGTTTTGGTTTTTTTTCCTTATACTAAATTTTGTAGATTATATCAAAAACTCTTGGTACATAGTAACTTAGACCTAGGTTGTACATGGTAACTTAGACCTAGGTTGTACATGGTTTAATTATTTGATGATATTATTAAATCAGTGTAATCTAATTATTAGATGTTTTGGTTTTTTTAAATTACATTTATAAATTGTATCTCTAAATTATCTATAAATCTAGATATTAATATCCAGATATATATTCAGTACTAAATTTTGGAGATCATATCAAAAACCCTTGGTACAAAGTAACTTAGACCTAGTTGTGCATGATTTAATTATTTGATGATATTATTAAATTAGTGTAATCTAATTATTAGATATTTTGCTTTTTTTTTATTACATTTATAAATTGTATCTCTAAATTATCTACAAATCTAGATATTAATATCCAGTACTAAATTTTTGAGATCATATCGATTTAATTATTTGATGATATTATTAAATTAGTGTAATCTAATTATTAGATATTTTTCTTTTTTTTTATTACATTTATAAATTGTATCTCTAAATTATCTACAAATCTAGATATTAATATCCAGTACTAAATTTTTGAGATCATATCAAAAACTCTTGGTATATAGTAACTTAGACCTGGGTTGTGCATGGTTTAATTATTTGATGATATTCTTAAATTAGTGCAATCGAGTTATTAGATGTTTTTGATTTTTTATTACACTTATAAATTGTATCTCTAAATTATCTACAAATCTAGATATTAATATCCAGATATATATTCAGTACTAAATTATGGAGATCATATCAAAAACTCTTCATACATAGTAACATAGACTTGGGTTGTGCATGGTTTCATTATTTGATGATATTATTAAATTAGTGTAATCTAGATGTTTTGGTTTTTTTGTTACACTTATAAATTATATCTCTAAATTATCTACAAATCTAGATATATATTTAGTACTAAATTTTGGAGATTATATAAAAAACTCTTGGTACATAGTAACTTAGACCTAGGTTGTGCATGGTTTAATTATTTAATGATATTATTAAATTAGTTTAATCTAATTATTAGATATTTTGGTTTTTTTGATATATTTTTTAGTCATTGTTACTTGCAATTTAATAAGAATAAGGATTTATAGGAATTAATTAGACAACTATTTGATAGAATCATAAATTTAATTTATATAATCTATGAAATCCAAATATTTTATAATTTTTTAGAATATCTCAAAAAAAAAAATATCAATTTATAAATTCAAAAATACATTTTAAATAATAAACAAAACTCAAAATCTCTTTTAAAAAATATATCATTAAAAAAAACTATAACATCCTATAATTAAAACACAATATCATTACTAGCAAAGCTTATTAGACATGTTTAAATTTTCAAAAACTGCAATCGAATTAAATAAATCATTTGATTCATAGAAATATGATTTTTTCATCTTAGAAAAAAAAGCTCAACGAATATATATATATACTTTTCGTTGGAAGTATGAAATTTAAATATGAATTATTAGAAAATAACTTTAAGGAATATAAATTATTTTTTTGAAAACGAATATATATATATATTTATACTTTTCTTTGGAAAATAACTTCAAGAAATATAAATTATTTTTCTAAAAAGATTTACTTTTAGATGGAAAAATGAAATTTAATAACAAAAAAAATGTAAATTATTCTTCTATCCTCGGAAACAAACAAAAGAGAAATTTCATGGAAAAGAAACAAACCTAATTATTTTATGATTTTAATTAGTTTAATAAATGATACAAATTTGTTAGATAATTTCTTATAAGTAAAATATATTTAGAAAATCAAAAAGTTTAGAGTGTTTGAAGTTTTTTTAAGGGTGGAAATGGAATTTTGAGATCACTTAAAATCTTGAAGTTTAAAAATTATAATCTAGTCCTAAACTAATCAGAATTTCAATTATTTTCTTAACTAATTTATAGACTCTTTAAAATAAACTATTTTTATTCATTCATCCGATATTGGTCATTTTATTGTTTGAATTTTGTAATATTTAATGTTTAATTATTTGTATATTATATTTAATGAGTGAATAAATTAAGAAATTTATTGCGATTTTTTTGAAAAATCATGTTATTTTTGGATACTATTTCTATATTCATTTCTGCATTTTTTAATTAATAACCAATATTATTAATTATTGTAATATTGAATGAGATCACATTAAAATCTATAAATAATCATTAAGAAAGATTTAATTAAATTTAAAAATTGAAATTACTTAAAATAATTTTTCCCCATTAATATTTTATTTTTATTTAAATTGATATTTTATTTTTAATAAAAAAATTGTTATTAATTATAAGTTATTTTGGGTTAATTTATATTAATAGTTATCATGATTAGTATAATTTTATTATTAAATAATATTCTTTGTTTCTGTTGTCTCGAAATGTAGTTTAATGGTGTAATGTGAGTTTTGAGAAAGGGATCCATTGTTCAAATTTTTGTTCATTTTTATGGTCTCAAAGGCAGTTTAATGGTGTAATGGGAGTTTTTGTTTTTATTGTTTCAAAAGTAGTTTAATGGTGTAATATGAATCTTCAGAAAGAGATCTAATGTTCAAATCCCTAATAATGACTCAGTTTAAATAGTTTAATGTGCAAATCCCTAACAGTTTAATGTTCAAATCCCTAATGATGATTCAGTTTAAGTAGTTTAATGGTGTAATGTGAGTCTTGAAAAAAAGATCGGATCTTTAAATCTCCAATGATGACTAATTTCAAGAAAAGAGACCTCACTAACTACATGTTAAATAGACTAGCTACCTGTTAAAGGGGCTATTGAGTTTCTAATATATATGTTAATTAGACTAGCTACATGTTAAGGGGGCTATTGAGTTTCTCTATATATATTTATATTTAATAAAATCACTTTAAAATTTATCTATGAGAAAAAATTAATTAAATTATAAATAAATATCTATTAAAAAAAATTAAATAAATTCGAAAATAAAAACTATTTTATTTTTATTTTGTTTCTTACACTATTTTATATTTATCTGAATTTCTATTTTATTTTTTCAACAAATTATGTGTATAAGAATGTGTTTTCCTTACAGAATTTTATTCTTATATAATTTTGTTCTTATATCAAGAAAAAGTAAACTACATGCATAATTAAAACTTATTCAACAAAAATTAAACTACATGATTATTAATGTAGTGTATAAAGTTGATTATCATATGTTGGTGTATAAGAGTATGTTGAGTTCCTCATGATCTCTCTAATTTTAAATTTTCTCGTTTCATCCCACTCATGATCTCTTTACTCAGATCTCGGTGGCTACTCATGATCTCTGCATTCAAATATCGGAAAGCAGTGTTCAATTTTAACGCTGAGTAGGGTAGTGGTCATTTTCAACCCTGAGTAGCATCGACTCAGATCTCGGTCGCCATTCATGATCTCTCTGCTCAGATCTCGGAATTTGGTCGTCAATCTCTAGCCGGAGTCGATGCAAACAAACTTTGGAAATCTAATATCTCTAATTTTTGGAGGGCATTTCCATCCTTCCAACCTGATCACGTCGCGTCTATTATCCGTTTGAAGGTGTAAAAAGGACCTCCAATGTTTGGGGAGCATTTCAATCGTTTGGCCCCGATCGTTTGGTTACAAGAATCGGTGTGAAGGTATGAAAGACGACCTCCATGTTTAAAATGTCCATAGTTTTTTTAAAGTGATAATCTGAGGGTATGAAAAACGACCTCCATGTTTGTGCATAGTTTTTAGTTTTCCTAAAGTGAAAATCTCGTGTTATTTATGTTACTTGATTAAGTGCGCTATCGTTTAATTATGCGATTATATATACACGTAAACACTCGCATGTGTTTATAACCTCTAAACTATTTTCAAAAGATTGATGATCGTGATCCTGCAAGCCCACGGTTGCTAATAAAGCACAACGGCCTTTTCAGGTTATCTCTATTTTGAGTGCTAAATGGCTGACGACCTGACATTTATTGTTGGGGGTGTAAATGGCGTGAAATACTAAAAAATATATTGAGTTTTATCAGATATAAAAATCTAGTATATAAATAATGGGTATATAGAAAAAGACAAAATTTGAAACTTAAAAGCACAATTTAGTGCAAAATAACGTTAGGGAAGACAGATGAAGTAAACCAAACGAAGAACAAACAAATTGAAAATGCGAGATCTACAAAGAGGGACGTTACAACAGTTACTCTAGTTATAAGTGTTACGTAATTTGCTACTCTAATTACAAGTACTATGATTACATAAAGTATTACGTAATGCTACTCTAATTATAAGTACTATGATTACATATCGACTGGCTTATTTTGCAGAGGAAGGTCGCCTCAACTTATATTCACAGGAGATCACATATATATTAAGTGGCAGTGAATGTGTGCATGAGATGCATGGGTCATATCAATATTCTATTTGACTTGGACACCTGGTATGATGTTCGCCTGATATCGACGGGTAGATGATGGAGGCAAAATGAAGGTGTCGCGTTCTCTGTTCCTCATCACTTGTTCAACTTCGTTTTGGTCGATCCTGTAAGCGGCTCTCACCACTTCCTCCGGCATTGCCTTCAAAACCGATTGTCTTCCTGCCAGAGACGAGCGCAAAGAACTGCAATGCATACCAATTTATACGATGAGTATTATTGCTCAACAGTACATCAGATGAACAATGCTAAGCTATTTTCTACTTACAGGTCTGATGTTGTGAATGTTATCCATTCCAACCCCTCGTCTCCTGCTTGCTCGATGACTGCGTAGAATTGGGAATAACGAGGAACTGGCCCTCTCTCACTCGCCCATCAAACACACTCCTCCCTTCCTCTCCCACCACCTCCACTCTCCCCTCCCCTCTCGTCACGTACATTATGCCATGCGCGTTCATCCTCCACCATGGAGTACACATTGCTCTCTGCATGCATCATCATTTATTCGTTAGATTTGAAAAGATTAACCTCAAATATAAGTGAAGCGGAACAAAAGCTATTGCTTACCGGGTGGAGAATAACCCTCTCGGCTCCTAATCCCAAATACTTGAGTACAGGAAGTTTGAAGCGGTTGACTATGTTCATCCGTCCCCCATCTCTTACGTAAACATCGGCATCCTCGGGATTGTTAGCATTGTGCCTTACACGCAGTGCACACACAAGCTCTTCCCTGCCATTCTCCTTTACAGATGAATTATATTGATGCAATCCACCAGCAACATCATCCCTCTCCCTCCAGTAAGGAGAGCGAGAACGAGATCGAGGGCCGGGTAATGTGAGTGGTCGGCGCCGTTGAACCCTCGCAAAATATCGAGATCGCTGATTCTGTTGAAGCTTCCTTGCAGTTTCAAACTCCACGTCCAACGTTTGAGCCAAAGCGCGCGTGCTAAACCCTGCAAATATATTGCCCCCACTTCCTCTTTCTTCTCCTTGTCCCTCTGCCTCTCCCTCCCCATAAGGACCACGAGATGATTGCCCTTGCCCGGCCAGATGGTGGGGCTGTGCATGTATAATCTCCACACCACCAGTCAGGTATAAAAGAAAACAAATAATTTATAATATTAGTTAATTGGTCAGGATGCTTACGCGGTAACTCCTTTGGCCTTGATTGAGAGGGCTGGATGTGTGGGCAATGGCTACGATCTGAAGAGGCTCGTTGCCATCGTTGTAGCACCAGTAGGCTGAACCTGCAAATATGGCTATTACGTCTCCTCTCCTTATTCGCCTCACCTTCTGACTTGAGTCTTCTTCCTCTTCGCCCTCTCCTTCCCGTAGTCTCTCTGATCTGCGCCTTGATTGCCCTTCAGATCGCTGTCGGAAAGTCTCTGGACAACCCGGGAAAACAATTCCCAGTCTGCCCTCACCTGCACATATAGACACCATTATAATAACAATTTTAGGGAATCTTGTGACAGACAGAAATATGTATTAGCGTACCTCGGTCAACGTAAAGCAGCAGAGGGGAGTTAGGATATTGGGGCATGGAGATGGAGTTGCTTTCGATAGTCTTTCTGAAGAAAGAAAGCCCTGTGCACTCTAATTCCTCGTTGTCTTCTGGAGTGGACAACTCTAAGCTCCCACCTTCCGATCTTAGCGACTCCGATTCAGACGGTTCATGGGTGCTTAGCCGCCGCAACCTCCGACATGCTGATGATCTCTCATCATCATGCCGGTATTCCTCCTCTTCTCCATAACGACCGCCTCTTCTTCGCTGGGCAGTTACAGGGGATAGCGATATAAGAAGA
This sequence comes from Pinus tabuliformis, assembly GCA_031772625.1. Classification (NCBI taxonomy): domain Eukaryota; kingdom Viridiplantae; phylum Streptophyta; class Pinopsida; order Pinales; family Pinaceae; genus Pinus; species Pinus tabuliformis. The sequence continues at coordinate 717,641,066 of CM062814.1, forward strand.
AATGAAAAGTAGAGCATCAGAAGGGCTGATCCCACTCTCATGTTTCTCTCCATTTCGGAACCAACGATTTTGCTCGATAGTCTGCTGCTTGCTTCTAATCAATCCAGTCCCCGTGTAGTACATTTATCAGTTTGAAATGGTGTAATAATATACTGAAGGCGATATTTCTAAGGCTACGGCTCCAGCAGAGGGACACATGGGCTCAACTGACAACAATGAAGAAGAATTTACGGCACGTGTAATGACTTCCATCAGCAGCCAGGTACTCCTTTCTCGTCCAACCTTTATTTATGATTTTCCGCAACTTCATTAAACGCGCGAGGTCATAGGCAACTAGAGATCATTATAGTTCCTGGATGTGCAAAAGTCATTTTGTTAAAATATATTCCAGGTACGCCATCGTCTAGAGAACAAGGTTTTGAATGTGAAAAATTTCACTATGGGTTTTACCTTATCCATTACTCAACCTTTCTCAGCATAAAGGTTTTGAATGTTTTAACATAAATCCAGTTTCTTTGAGGGTGAATGTGAACAAACGTTATCCTCTCACCCTTATCTAGCATAGATCTGATTCTCTGTAATCGTATTAAGTTGTCATCAAATCGTTCCAATGGATTCCCTCATTTCAAATATTCTCTCTTCTCATGTACTTACCTGTTAAATTTCTCGTCACAATTTTGCCACTAGAAAACGAAGACCGTGAAAAGAAATAAATATCCATTTTCTTTTAACCGGGCTTACTGCATGGAGGTGAAACACCAATACGATGGAAACATGCATTTGTTATGGAAAATTATCTTTAAATAATTTAATATTTATATAGAAATATAAACAACTTAATATTGAATTTTAACCGAATCATAGTGGATGATCCATCTGAAAAATGCGTATAGTGAATGACGCTCCCCCCCCCCTTGAATTACATCTAAAATTTGCATACGAAAATTACATAGGCAATGTTCATCATGGTGGTATTATTCAGTGCCTTTTTGGTTAGGCTCAGCCATATTATTGTAAGGGATTTATCTTAATAGAATTGGGATGAAGTTGACTATGTTGTTATAAATTAATAAGTTTTGGGATTTTATTATATTTGTTGCTAGGCAGGGTATAATATATTTTGTTTTTTTTTAATTTGTTATTAGTTTTTTTATTAAAAAAATTTAAAATCTATTTAAAATTTAACATTACGAAATTAAATTTATTATTTTTAAATAAAATTTATTTTTATTTTTATTTATTTCAAATATGATTGGTTGTCTCTCTTCTTATTGTGTAATGATGGCAAGAATTAACTTTTGTGTACTCTATTATTAATTACTATGTACTATATCACTAATTAGTATGTACAATAAATATAAATAATTTGAAAAATAATATTATATAATAATTACTATGCACCATAAACACAAATGGTTTGTAATTAAATTCAAAAATTTCATTTTCTCATTGGTGTAAAGTATTGAATAGACAATTTTAGAGGTTTTATTTTTAATTTACAAACAAATAGTTTTTTCAAATTTATATTTGAAAAAACTATGTAAAAATAACATGTGAACTCTCATTATATCAGTCCATACTCTAATGACATGACATGTGTACTATTATATGAGCATTATATATAAAAAAATTGTAGCATTCAATATTAAATAAGTAATTATTAACTTGTTATCATTCTCTTCAATATCAAATATATATACCAAAAAAAATTTAATTTTGTTATAATTTTTAAATTACTATAATCATAAATTAAATGTTTAATAAATATTCATAAACATCAATCCATGATAAGAATTAAGACACATATTCATGGTATTGCAAAGATTTTAAAAAGTCATAAAAATTAATTAAATTATAACAACATCATCATTATTATTATTAAAAACTAATATATATCAAACATGTATGTAATTAAAAACACATGTTACAAGATTTTTAATCATGGAAATTCACCCTTAATTTACTATGGAGATTCTTAACATGTAAATTGAATACCATAGATTATTAATATGGCATACCCAAAAAACTATAGCTCATTTGAGAATAAAAATATGGCATATGTTTTTTAAATAATTAATTTAATTAAAAAGGAAAAAATAATATTACTATTTTTGAGATAAATCTCAATTTTTGATATGCGAATGCTACTAAAAATACTCTAAAATATTTCAAAAAAAATTAAATCCATATCGTCCACCTAATTATAATTGATAGTTAAATTAAAATTCTAAAAACTTTATTCCAGAATAAACATGCCTATAAAAATAATATCCTTTTAATAAACCCATCCATAAATTACATTGTCACTGATAAAAACTCATCCATAAAAAACAAAATCACCCAATTTGATAATTAGTTCAAGAATTTGACCATTTAGTTGGTCAATTCAACACTAATAAGATTGCGTCCCTAAAAATATAATTGTTCATATACCAAGCATGCAAAACAACTTAATATGTTGGTCAACCATTTCATGATTAGTGGAACTTAGTGGTCGAAGTAACACATGATTTCTCATGGTTGGGAAACTTTCGTGGACGGAGAAAAACACAATAAATCATTATTTATGACAACCATGGCCCAAAACCCTCATTTTAGGATAACCACGTATTGAATAAACATCCCATAGAAAATATAAACAAGTTCGATCATTCTAATCCCACAAGTTGCATTATTTATATAGACCAATATATTTCTCTTCGAAGGAATTATTATTGGCTTGTTGAAATTATGAGTGGGGGTTTTATATTTAGATAGGGGAAGGTAGTAAAGGTGGTAATGGCATAAGATATTCAATGGGGCGTATATTGCTTGGATTATATTTGTCAAATCTATCTATGATCATTTCGATGTATACACCCATTATTTGGGAAGGACGAAGGACGATGAGATTATGCCAAACAATAATGATGGAAGAATTTATAATAATGGTTTAATGGAGAGTAGAGAATAGGTCTTAATACCTCACACAATTTAACTTGGAGGTTTTTTAATGGGTTGAAGGTTTTTTAATGGGTCATGAAAAATAGGTAGTAGCCAAAACCTAGATCAAAAAGACCTATTTTTATTCCCCTCCCTAATGCCCACCTATGTTATTTATAACAAGTCCATTTCCTTCTCAGTGCTTTTTAGTCTATAAGTTAACCTTTGAAGAAGTCATCAAATTCCAATGCCTCAAACTTTGTTACATTTGTTATCGAAAGTACATAAAAGCGCATACATATAGGGGGAAAAAACTTTTTCAAATTAGTGTACCTTAACCTCACTACGTCGAGGAAAATTACAAAGATACCACCATAGAGTTGGAATTAGAGGACCATACCCATCCCTTCAAGATTGAAACCACACTAAATCTATCTCAAGAGGGAACCCAAACTTTGCTCGAGATCAAGCATTTCCACTTCACAAAATCAAAACTTGATTGGATAAGTCATGCATAGAAAGGAAATTGTTTCAATTAGTAACGGAAACACCCACAATTTATTGATGTGTAAGTGGTAGAAGAAACCTATTGTTATGATCAAGTGTTACATAGGTTTCAAATCAAGGTAAATAATTATGGGATGATGAAATGTAGTGGAAAGTGTGAGACTATAAAACTTAAAATAGGGGATCATTAACTCATGCCCCACATGTTTGGTGTTGAAATAGGTGACTATGATGTGGTGCTAGAAGTAGAATGGTTAAGAACATTGGTTTTATTTACTGTGTATTTCAAAGAAATATACATCACATTTACTAAGGAGGGCCATAAAAACATTCTTGATGGATTAAAACCTATCTCCTTAGTAATTATTATCACTTGCCATAAAGAAAATCTATTGAAGAATGGTTGCTATAGAGCTATTTCCCAATTAAATGCCAACCAAGTTGTGGAGAACCTTGTTGAAGTTTGGTAGCTTAGGGAGAAACTCCCCCCTTGGAGAAGCCATCCTCACCTTATGTAGACCCTAATATCCCTTGGAAGAATTTAATTTTCAAATGGGAAAATGTTATTTTAATGTGGAACCAAGACTTCAAAATAAATTACAAGTCAGTCTAAAGGAGGAAATTCGACCTCATCAACCACATATAAATATACCACACTTAGCATCACTTGGAAGCATCATCACACATTCATTTCTTCACTTGATTGGTTCGTACTAGTCTAAAATTGTAGGGTTCCAGCTCACACATGTAAAGGAGAGAGTGTTTTCTATTGAGCAATACTAACCTATGTTTTGTGATGGTTTGACTTGTGTTGACTTAAGGCGTTTTGAATTCATTTGACATGTTCTTGGATCTGTTTGGAAGACTGAGTTGACTAAGACCTTGACCGAGACTTTTCAGAGCATTTTGACCAACATTGACAAAACTTATGAGCTAGGCTTTCCATAGGTCAAACTTTGACTTTGATTGAATTTGTGGGAAAATTTCGTTGATTGTTTTGACCAAGTTTGACTCAGATAAGGAGGCTGAATTATTTTCTAGCCTGGACGAATTTTTAGGGACACTTTAATCATTTATTATTCATTGGTTAGGGAAATGTTGGCTACTATTCACTTTGACATGTAATTACAGATTTGAATTTTGACCGGGTTTGGCTATATTACTCATATTGGATTAGATATTGGATAGTTGACTTGGTTGGTCAAGGATTTGACCCTAGGAATCATTTTTGATGTACATTGACTATGTATCTTTTTGTGTAATATTTGATGACAATCAAATAGAAGAATAATTTGGAAAGGGTTTTCCCCTGTGCTGGGTTTTTCCCTAGCCTTTGACCAAATCGTTATGTCTCTATTGTTCTTGATTGTCTTCTATTGTGAATTTGGTTTATTTTTCTATCTACAATTTCTTATTGTTAGTGAAGATTGAAGATAATTTAATAAAGTGATCACTATTAAAAGAAGAAATTGTTAGAAGTAATTGTTGCAACATAGAACATTCAAAAGTTAACATGGTATCAAACTTGAGGTAAATACAAGCCCAGAGAGACAAGAGAAATCATCCATTGAAGGATTCTTATATGCTACTAAAAGATCACTTGATTGGGTTAAGATGTCTACCTCATACTTCAAGATTGAGGAGAAGTTGAATGACTCATCTAACTATGTTATATGGTGAACTAGGTTGGATGCGACTTTGGATGAAAATGACATTTTGGATTATGTTGAAGGAAAGGTACCTGAACCTCCAGAGAATTCTTCTATTGTTGTCAAGTCCAAGTACACAGAAGGTGATGACAAGGTTAGGAAAATTATTATTCATTCATTGAGAAATCATTTGATTACTTATATTTCAGAGTTTAAAATGTCCAAGGAGATGTATGATAAGTTGGTTGGGATGTATAAAGTAACAACTTGAGCCATATTATTTCTTTAAATAATTAACTCAAGGACATTAAGATGAATAAGGGAGAGACTGTGAAGTCATACTTCATGAGGATTTCTCAACTCAAAGATCAATTGTTGTCTGGTGGAGAAGTTACATGTGATAGAGAGATATTACTCATTGCACTTGGAGGTCTTCATCCAATTCGGGAGACATTTATCACTACTATAAGCAACAATGATAGGTTCCATTCATTTGATGAGCTAGTAGGAAAGCGTACTCAAGAGGATACTAGGATTATCTCTAGAGGAAGAATTCAACAACATGAAGAAGGAGAACCCTCTACATTTGCCGCTCAAGACAAGAAGAGGAAAGGAATATGAATAACATCTAATTCAAGAAAACCTGCACCAACATCCAATGGATCTAATAGAATATTTAAAAGGGATCTAACAAAATTTGAATGTTGTAATTGCCACAAGCATGGTCACTATGCCTGATATTGTCCGAAAAAGAGAGGTGCTCCAAGGTCCAAACACAACAATAGTGGCTATGACAACAAAAGATTCAACAATATAATAAGAAGAGAATATTATGATGATCATGAAGAAGGCCACTATCCTGAAAAGATATCAACGAACTCAAGGTATGAAAATAATGCAACTACCACTCAATGTAATTACTTTCTCATTTTTTCACTTTCTAGTTCCTCTCCTATGTAATCATTTGATAGCTACTTGGTAGATAGTGGGTCTTCTATACACTTCATTGGTTGTCATGAAGTCCACAAAAGCCTAGTTGAAAGGGAGACAAATTTAAATATCATTCTTGGGGACAACTCTACTTATTCAATAAAGGGATCTGGTTCGGTTTCATTTCATTTGGATTATGGTCAAACTATAAATCTACATAATGTTCTATGTGTATCAAGATTGAAAAATAATCTCATGTCTATATCTACCTTGGAAGGCAATGGAATGAAGGTTGTTTTTATAAATGGAAAGGTACTTACTTGGCCAAGGGAATCTCGCTTGAGGGATGCCTTCACTTTAGGATCAAGAATTGAAGGCCTTTATAAATTCAATAGAATACAAATCCAAGAATTGGTTCATGACAGTAATCATCAATGTGAGTTGTGGCACTGAATATTTGCTCAATTTCATTATGATGCCTTACCTAAGGTAAGGAATATGGTCTCTGAAATCCTCGAGGTTCAAGCAAATCATAACAGATTTTTTCCAGGATGTGCAAGTGGAAAGAAGTCGAAGGGACCATTCCCTTCTAGCAAGAGTAGGAAAAATGGAATACTTCAACTGATACACTCTGATCTATGTGTACCCATGCTAGTGACTTCCCTTGGTGGCTACTTATTCTACATAATATTTGTGGATGACTTGATGTAGGAGCATCATCCCGTCCTAAGAAAAATAAGAAAGAACCACTTTTATAAGGTGAAAAATTAGAAAAGCGTGTCAAAAGGAAAGGGATTTGTTAAATAGCTTAAAAAAACAGATCCATGAGGGATCTTAGGGATTATGTTGAGAGATTTGTGAAAAAAACCATGTTGAGAGCTTTGAGGAGAGGATCATGTTGAGAGATTTATGGAGAAGATCGTGGATCTTGAAATGATCTACAATATTGTAATTTCCTCTATAAATTGTAGCCATTGGGCATTGAAAAGAGGCGGTCAATTGAATGAATATTAGACCTGCCAAGGTGTTGTGTAATAACATAGAAATTAAATTAATTTTAATTCCTAGTTTATGTGATTTTGTTAATGTGCATGGTGATTTAATGCATGGATGGCTTGATGTAACACGTCTTTTTTTTTTCCCGCAGAAAAAGTCGTAATTTTATTCGTAAGACAAAATTACATTTTTTAGATGTTGAAGAGCATATGCAGATGTTCTGTTCTGGTTTTCACCGAAACCAAAAGATGACCAAAAGATGATAAAAAAATAAACAAAATTGGAGTCACTATTATTTTCTCCCTTTCTTCTTCTCCACCTTGCGCCATCCGCCCGTGTTGGGGGTAGCAATTACAATGGATAGCTGATTTTCTGTTATAGTTGTGGGAGAGTCCTTGTTCAACTCTGATCTTTCTGATCCATGAGTTCTCTTGTTGCCGGGTATTTCCTTTCCTGTTAGCTGAGGACCTTGTTGCTGGGGGTTTCCTCTTCTTTTTGTGTGTCATTCTGTACAGTTTGTTCATCTTCTTCTACATTGTGTTCTACATTCTCTGCTCTGTCTACTTCCGTCACCAAAGGCTCTGTATGTTGCCATCCTTTCGGCTTCCTTTGTTGCTACTTGTTCCTATTGGGGATGTTTCTTGCCTGTGGGCATGCACTAAGCAGGTGACCTATTTGTAGACATCCACGGCATCAGAATGTTGTGTTTTCATAATCCAAGGGTTGTGTCCACTGTGTATTGTTGAAATTCAGGATTATACTTTCTGGTAGTCCTTGGCTGAGATCTACTTTGACGAAGATTCTAGCGAAAGTAAATATTCCCTTTATGCGTCTCTCTGAATCAGTCTTTATGAATTTACCCAAGGTGTTTCCAATAGCGATTAAAGCCTTGTGATGCCAGAAATGTAAAGGGAGGTTATGCAACCTAACCCAGACTGGCATCTTTGATACCACCATTGTGTTGGCATCGAATTCTGGAAACCATGGGGTGATGAAGAGCCCAGCACTGCCCCAGAACCATGGCCCCTAGTTGAGGATGATGTCCTTTTCCTCTTCTATTTGAAATCTTACTATAAAGAACCCCTTGGGGCATAAGTAGATTTCGCAGTTTGGTGTCCAGATAGTATGTATCCATTGATGCAATACATCAGATCTGGGCCAAAAACCATTAAATCTGCAAATAACTGCATAGGTGTGTAGATCTAAGTATATAGTGTTTACCTCTGGTATATCAATGGTGAGAGATGGGCTCTCAGGTTTTTGTTCTACAATGTAGGGCCCTGGAAGTTCAGAGGTGATTATGGGATTGGTCTGTGCTTTCCCTTTGCCCTTGACTGCGTCCTTGAAAGACCCTATGTTCTTTGAGCTAATTCCAGAGCATCCACCCCACAAATGGAGATTGATGGTAATGATCGAATCTGATATTATGTTGTAGTCCTGGAGAGTATGATTGTCCTGTAAACTGTGTCCCATATAGATCAAATTTTGTGCATGAGCTGGTATGCCAAGGAGGCTCTGTATTTTAGATCTCAAATCTCGGATCTTGCATCCCTGCCATAGCCTTAGACAGTGATGCCTGTCGTCCGGTGTTTTGATAAAGATCTCTGTAAGATCCGCAATTATAGGATTTGTCTCTACCTATGGCTGACCTCTATCTGTTGCCTAGGACATCCTGCTACGATAGGTCGGGATGTTATGTCGGACAAACCCTAGCTCATCCCTATTCTGATGGCATTTCTCAGTCCAGGGTTTCGGATCTGTTGGATCTTGGCGTATCTATCTATTGTGAGCTGGATTGGTTAGATCAATGGCAGATCTGGGGTATTTGTGCCTTTCCGTAGTGGGAGTGAGTAGCCCAGCTCCTTGCAGTAATCTTCTAGGGGCTACAGTAGTAGATCCGGTGTATAGACTTGCGTATCCAACACTGTCCTCATTGATAACCCCATTCATTTCCTCCAATCTTTTTTTGCTCCAAGAAACTGGCTTTTTTGTGCCTCGCCGAGGGTGGCTTGCCTTGGCCCCTTCTACAATGGGTTTTGATGCTACGACATCTTTTATTTCACGTTTCAAAACCTCCCGTCCAACGTAGACGAGAGTCTTTGCAGATGTGGGCACGTGGGCGTTCGTGGCGTAGTCATGAGCAGCGTACGCTGCTTCCTCTCAGCTTGGGTTCCTGGAGAGCTTGTGCACACCGAAATCTACAGGCCTGAACCGGATCTGCGTGGGAGAATAACTTGGAGAGCTTGAGCCTAAAACTGCCATTCCATTCGAGGGGCAACCCAGAGCTTCATGGCTGATCTAGAGAACATCCGATGAAGGAGAAATGTATGAGAAAGAGGAAGAAACGGGACCATGTCCTTCGGCCATAAGCACCACATTTACGAGTTGCCACTGTAAATCGAAGGTAGAGGCGGCCAAACCCTCAAAATCGCCCAAATATTGCTTTGCATTCCATGCACCGCCTGTTGACTTGCAGATGAATGTATAAACACCCATACTAGTGTATCGCAAAGCTCCCAAAATTGAAATAAAAAAATCTTGATGTAACACACACACACACACACACACACACACACACACACACACACACACATATATATATATAGAAGAAAGTATATTTTCTTTTGTTTTACTATACTACCGCGGCGCTAACTTTAATCGAATCTTGATATGATAAGAGCCTAACTATTTTATAACAATAAAAAAAATAACCTTACAAGGCATGGAGATAGACTTCAATTTAAACCTTATTAATTATTCCACACTAGTCTCATACACCAAGGCTGTGATTTAAATTAACATATCAATGGCAATCGTTTCAAACTTAACAACTTTTAGTACTTGTTGTAAATGACGTTTAATACATTGGATTTGATTTCTTAAGAGCCCACCATCTATTTAAGTCCCATTAATGGCCCTGGCTATCCTGTCCTAGGTGGCATACTATCATACACTGCGTGGTCCACTTGCAGCACCTTCCTTGGGATCTGTCTCCCTTATCGACAATACTTGTCAACTTGGATGATCTTAGGGTTCTTGAGGGTTTTGAAATTTACCTTCTGGTGGTTTTGTTCCTGTCTAGAATTGCATTTATCTGGAACCCTGATGGGCTTCAGTGCTGCTCTAGTCCAGTGACTTGGCACCTGGCTCATTTGATTGCTTTTCCAGATGTAGGGGCTAGCCTATCCACCAGTTTTGATAGCCCAACTTATGGTTTGTATCCGGGCTTGTTTGCCAACTGCTTTGAATGTTTGGGCATGCTGGAGTTCCCCTGCTGCGACAGGGTTTTCATGTTGTTATGCGATGGTAATATTTTTCTATCAATTATGTGCCTATGTTTTCTATGCTACAACTTTCATATGAAGGTTTAACACTAATCCCTGTTATTTGTTGGATCTTTTCGGAAGCTCTTTCAAGGTGCCGTAACCTCCAGAAGGTGCTGAGGATGAAACCCTCTCTCCGGCTTCGTCTTCTAGGAGGAAGAACCCACCAGGCACTGGGTATTTAAGTTACTAAGTCATTTCTTTAGCAGGGTTCTGTGGCCAAAGGGCTAGCTTTACTTATAGATTTTGTTGTTATGCTTGCGAAGTTTTTTTTCCGTTTCTCAGCTTATGGAAGCTTTATTTCCACTGTACTATTGGTTCCATGTTGTCATAAGATTTAAATGGCGTCGATCATAGTTTGCAACTCCGGCTCTATTTATAATACTACTGATTCGCATAGCTGTCAAAAGCTATCAAATGTATGGTTTTGTTTAAGTACAATCTCTGTTCCTCTGTCGAGACTTTGATTCATATTAGCTTGTTGATATAATCTTAAACATTTACAATGGGGTTTTCATGTATTGTATTAAGATATGTATCTAAAATAATTTCAAGAACTTTCTTGGTTTTCTTTAAAAAAAAGTCTCTGATTTGAATATGGTGAACGATGGGTTGATTCCTTAGTCTAGGCTAGCATAAAACACATAATTATTCCATGTTGATTCTGGCGATGGTTCAGAATTCCTTGATTTCATATTTACAAATTCTCGTTTATGCTTAGAGTTTAAATACTAAAGATCTTCATCTTCTATAAGGTATCCAGTCCACATGGAATCCCTCGGGGAGTGCCAGATAGTTTCAAAATACCTGTGCTATTCTACTAGTTCCAGAGTCTGTTTGAATCTGTGTAAACAATTAGGGTTTGCGACTGAGATTCCTATTATATTGTAAATAACTAATCATGGAAATTTTGATATTTACCTGTTTTTCATTTGTATAAACAAATTACTAAACCCTGTAAGGGTTTCTACTGTTTAAATAAGAGACTTTACTTTCTTTTTGTAATTTGTTTTATCAGTCCTTTAAACTTAGAATTCTCTTATGGAATGAAATCTTTTGTAAATTATTTCAACTGAACTTATATGTTTATAATACATAAATCACTATGCATTTGTCTGTATTTACTACTGGATTTGTTCTATTACTAATTTGTTTTTCATGGATTTATATTTGTTGTTTTCCTAGATATTTACTGTGAATTTTCATTATGAGTAGTGAAGGTGTTTTTCTTTGATACTTGTTCATGTAATTACTATTCAATAGCTTTGGAAAGAGTTCTTTACTTCTATTAAAAGACACCTTAATGATATGATTTCTAGGATCAACCAACCATAAATTAAATCACTTAATAACACTAGATCAAATTTGACAACTCAGGATAAGACTTATTAATCTACGTAATTGTAAGATTTAATCAAAGAATATTGCTTATCTGATGTTGTAGCTCCCAACAGATTTTTAACTTATCTAAGTTTGTTGTTCCTCATTTTGGTCTATATATAGACTTGCACTATGTTTTCCTCCCTACAGTGAGATTTAATATATCAGTATATCACCCCCCATGCTATCCCTGATCCAGGGAATTCTTTCTCCTTCAAGACTAAGTGTATATCCAACTATTTGGTCTTAACCGGACATAGCTAAAATAACTTCCTGATCTCTTAGAACAATTTTTCCTCTTTTTTTCTTGATCTCAGATACCCCTATCGTCTTGATCTTTTCCTTTCAAATACTTTCCAAGATTTAGCTCTTGGAAAAGGTAACTGCTTCTTTTAACTAATTAATCAAAAGGAAAATACTTTTACTAATAACTTCAAAATTCCTTCTCATAACTTAATTTAAAAATAGTTTATAATTTAAAAAAAGTAATAGTTTGTTTGGTTACAATAAAAAGAAACAATATTTACATTAATGGGGGATGTTACATCTCCCCCCTAAGATGGAACATCATCCCGATGTTCTCCTCCAGCAAATAACCCCGGAAAGTTTTCTTTCATAACCGTCTCATCTTACCAGGTGGCCTCTTCTATCCCATAGTGTTTCCACTGGACTTTAACCTAGGTGATAATTCGTTTCCACAGCATTACTTCTCTCCGATATAGTATAACTAGAGGTTTGACCAATAACTCGCCTACAAGTTCAACCTGAACATAGCAACAAAAAGCGTTAAGTCTTAACTAGTTTTTTTAATACATCCTTAAAGGGAAACCACACACACACACACACATATATATTACCTGAATGTGTTGCCATTTGATTATGTGATTAGTGTCATAAACATATTTCTTAAGTAGAGAGACATGGAAGACATTGTGTACACGAATGTGCCTGGGTAAGACAAGTTGGTAAGCCATTGGTCTGATTCGAGGCAAGATTTGAAAGGGTCCGCAAAATCGAGGTGCTAATTTAGCACACCTGGTCCATTGCATGGTGATTTTCTTGGCTCGAACTCAAATGTAGACATGATCCCCTACTTAGAATTCCCGGAAGCTCCTCTTCCAATCGACAAAATTATTTTGCTGGTCCTGAGCAGCCCTTAAATTGATTCTTACCTTTTTCACCATTTCCTCCATCTCTTCTAACATGTCTGGTCCTAGCAACAACTTATCTTCCGGTCCACTCCAACTCAAGGGTGTCCTGCACTTGCGCCCGTATAGTACCTCAAAGGGACTCATTTGTAAGGATGCATGGTACCCGTTGTTATAGGCAAACTCCACCAGGTGAAGATAATCTTCCCATTTAGTGGGTTGTGGCATGACATAAACACGCAACGTGTATTCAATACCTTGATTCATGTGTTCAGTCTACCCATCCGTTTGCGATGATAAGTAGTACTAAAGTGCAGTTGTGTGCCCAACCCCTCAAAGATGGCTTTCTAGAAGGCTGATGTAAATTTTACATCTCGTTCGGAAATGATCATCTTGGGAATTCCGTGCAGTTTAAAAATGTTTTGCATAAAAATATTAGCAATTTGGACTGCTTTATAAGTTGACTAGACAGGTATAAAATGAGCAGATTTTCTCAATTTGTCCACCACCACCATGATGGAGTCATTTTTCTTTCTTGATTTAGGCAGTCCGGTAATGAAGTCAATAGATATTGTTTCCCATTTCCATTTTGGGATGGGCAGAGGGTGAAGTAACCTTGCTGGATGTTGGTGCTCAGCTTTCACTTGTTGGCACTCCAAGCATTTGGCTAAGTATTCTGCCACTTCCTTCTTCATACTAGGCCAGAAAAATTCCTTTCGCATGGCAGGAATCATCTTTTGGTAACTGGGATGACCCGCATAAGGAATCTTATGGTATTCATCCAAAAATAAAATTTTGAGATGTTTTTGGTTAGGCACATATATTATTTTCCTATAAATTAGCTAATTTTCCACATTTATTTCATAACCCAATTATTGTTCATGGTTGTTAGGAATTTTTGCTTACTACCATAAATTTTTATATGTTGAATCCTGCATGGGTTATTCTTGAATCTATCCAGAAAAGGTAGTTCATGATTGACTAAAAGAAATTTCATATAAACAACTTAACTTCCGGCTTAAAGCATTTGCCACCCAATTTTCCTTTCCTTTTAAATGTTTTATTTCGAAATCAAATTCGCTCAAGAAATCTTCCCAATGAGCTTGCCTAGCATTTAAAGTTAGCTATTTGTAATAATGAATCAGACTATGGTTGTCAATCATCAATAAAAATTTCTTACCTAATAGATAATTCCGCCACATTTTTAAAGCATGAATGACCACTGTCAATTCCAAATCATATGCTGAATACTTTTGTTCATATTCTTTAAGTTTTCTAGATTCATAAGCCACTACTCTGCCTTCTTGCATTAGTACGCCACCCACACCTTCCTTACTAGAATCCATACAAATGGATATTCCTTGTTGGGATAAAAACTGCTCAGAATGGGTGCAGTGGTAAGAAGATGTTTGAGCTGATCAAAGCTCCTTTGACAGTTGGGGGTCCACCTGAAAGCTTTTCCTTTCTTTTGTAAAGAGGTAATAGGATATGCCACTCTAGAGAAACCCTCTAAAAATCTTCAGTAGTAACCAGTCAGGCCCATAAATGATTTTATATCGGTCACATCCTTTGGCACCGACCACTCCATAATAGTTCTTAACTTTTTCGGATCAACCACAATTCCGTCCTTGGTGATGACATGTCCCAAGTATTGGATTTGCTCCTTAAAGAAGTCACATTTATTATACTTGGCATACAGTTGATGTTCTCTTAGGACTTGCAGCATAATGCGGAGATGCTCCTTATGCTCCTCCACATTCTGAGAGTAGATGAGTATGTCATCAATGAAGATTAATACATATTTGTCTAAGAACTAATGGAAAATTCTATTCATGAGACACATGAAGTTAGTTGGGGCGTTAGTTAGCCCAAAAGGTAAAACCATAAACTCATAACGACCATAATGCGTCTTGAATGCATTTTTTGCAATATCTTCCTCCTTTATCCTGATCTAATGATACCCAGAACGAAGATCGATCTTTGAGAAGATGGTTGCACCCTTCACCTGGTCAAATAACTCATCTATACAGGGAAGGGGGTATTTTTTTTAATGGTCAGCTTGTTTAGCTGGTGGTAATCCATGCACATCCACAAGGTTTCGCCTTTCTTTTTAACAAATAATATCAGAGCTCCCTAAGGGGACACACTAGGGCAGATATAGTTCTTATCAAGCAACTCCTGGTGTTGCATCTTTAATTATGTTAGTTCTGGTATGCTCATTCGATATGGTGCTCGAGAAACTGGGGCAGCTCCCGAAATTAGCTCAATGGTAAAGTCTATGTCTCTTTTTGGGGTAGACCTAGTATTTCTTCAGGAAATACATCTGGAAAATTGTGTATCACAGGTATATTCTCAAGGGATACATATTTATCCTTTGAGTTAGCATACTCCACTTGGATGGCATAAAATTTACAACCTTTTCTGATGCATTTGCCTAACTGGGAGGCTATTATAGGCCTTAATTGCAGAGGTTTTTGCACACCTTGAATTTCCTGTCTCTCCCCTACCTCATCTCGGAAACTAACAATTTTTGTCTTACAATTTATGAGGGACCAATGTTTCTCCAACCATTCCATGCCTATAAGAATTTCATATGACCCCAGGGGTAACAGATTCATATTAGCTATAATAGGTTGAATAGCTATTTTTAAAGGACAGTTGCTTAATTGAGAAAAAATTCTTCTTTTTGCTCCTGCGGCTAGCTATACTAACCATGGAATTTTAAATTTAACAGCTTGTAATTTACATCGTTCCACTATTCTGGGACTAATGTAACTTAAATTGGGCCTGGGATCTATTAAAATAAAACAGGTTTGGTAAAAAATAATACCTTAAAATTCAACCATAGTTGATTGAAATTTTTCCTTATGATCTTCCAGTGCTGCATTAATTTTTGGAATTCTCCTAGCCACTTCTCCCACCATAGATGCCTCTTGAATTTGAGATATCTGATCTGCTCCCTTGCGGTGGGGACAATTTTTGACGTAATACGGGCCTCCACATCCCCAACACTGCACAAGTGGTCTGTTAATAAACTCAGCTTCATTTCTGTCAGCCTATTCATTTCTCTTGATTTCACCTAGTACTTTAAATCTAGGTTTATTCACATTTCGGTTAGTTTGTCCTTTATATGAACCTTTGTTACTGATGCCCTTATTCCCCTTGTGGCTGGGAATAAATTTATTTCCCTTTTTATCAACCCACTTTTTGCTCGAGTCACCCTTTGGTTTATTTTGCTGATAGCAAATTCATGCTTTCCGAATGACTTCGTCCATAGTTTTTGGGTTGTCGAATTCTAGCCTTTCTTTCATGAACAATGGAAGACTGTTGATATATTGTTGTACTTTGGCCTTTTCTTCATGAATATAAGGGACATACCGCAATAATGATGTAAATTTTTTTATAAACTCATCCATGGTCGTTTGGCCCAGGTATAGATCATGGATTATTTTCTTTCTCATCATAAAACCTTTCGATTAGATAATTTTCTTTAAAAAAATTCAGGAATTTCTCCCATGTTATATTTTTCTCATTGACCCCACAAACGGTTTTTAACTCCTCCCACCATAACGTGGCTTTCCCTTGAAGTTGTAAAATGGCCATACTGGCCTTCAGATTGAAATCATACTTGTACAGTTGGAAATACTTATTCATGTTAATTAATTCTGCCGCCTCTTCTTGCTCTCCGTTGAAGAGAGGAGGCTTGATTTTCTGAAACTCTCCTTAGTGTTAAATTTTATACTTTTTCTAAGTCTTATGATCGGACACATTACCTGATTCTTCTTCTTGGTTTTATTCACCTCCGTATGTTCCCACATTTTCAGTTCAGAATTCTTGTTCCCTAGTTGTATGGCTGCACTCTGGGCTAGGAACTAATGGTCGATGATTATGTCTATCTGATAGGCTCTTCAGAATCTTTTTTTGTTCCTACATCAATCATTCGTTGCCTCCCCAAAGTTAGGCCATTTCACCTTTCAATTATTGTGCAATCATCTTGATGTCTGTATTAGGATTTTGTGACTCATCCCCCAGCTGCACCCAGACCTTAGGATTTCCTTCCTGAAATGGTGTTGGTCATGTTCCCAATACGAAACCATGTAGTGGATTCCCAGTTCGCCTCATACTAACTTTTTCTGCCTCCTACGTGCACATCATCGAGAGTGTTATTTCTTACTCCAGAGGTCTCAGTTTTGGAAACCTGAGTTTCTCTGATACCATATGTAACACACACACACACACACACACACACACATATATATATATACAATATTTTGTTTTACTATACTACCACAGTGTTGACTTTAATCAAATATTGATATGATAATAGCCTAGCTATTTTATAACAATAAAAAAAAAACCATTACAAGGCATGGAGATAGACTTCAATTTAAACCTTATTAATTATTCCACAATGGTCTCATACCCTAAGGCTATGATTTCAATTAACATATGAATGGCAATCATTTCAAACTTAATAACTTTTAGTACTTGTTGTAAATGACGTTTGATACATTGGATTTCATTTCTTAAGAGCCTGTCATCTGTTTAAGTACCATTAATGGCCCTGAATGTCTTGGCCTAGGTGTCGTACTATCATACACTGCATGGTCCACTTGTAACACCTTCCTTGGGATCTGTCTCCCTTATCGACGGTCCTTGTCAACTTGGATGATCTTACGGTTGTCGAGGGTTTTGACATTTACCTATCGATGTTTTTGTTCTTGTTTGGCATTGCATTTCTCTAGAACCCCAATGGGCTTCAGCTCTGCTCTGGTCCAGTGACTTGGGACCTGGCTCATTTGGTTGCTTTGCGAGATGTAGGGGCCTGCCTGTCCACCAGTTTTGGTTTCCTGACTTCTAGTTTGTATCTAGGCTTGTTTGTCAACTGCTTTGAATGCTTGGGCGTGCTAGAGTTCCCCAGTTGTGATAGGGCTTTCATGTTGTTATGAAATGGTAATATTTTTCTATTAGTTTTGTCCCTGTCTTTTCTATGGTACAATTGTTACACAAAATATTGTCACCATGACTATTTGCAGTCAGTATGGGTCTATCATCATTCATATTGTCCTCCTAAGGAAGTCTCAAACCTCAGCTCTTCATGTCAAGCTTTGAAAATGAGAGAAAGACCTTAAAAATCATTAAAGCTCTGGTTCTGCACTTTCTCTCACTATTGCCTGCGGTCCGGCACCACTTGTACATGTTACCTACGGACCTGCCCGCTCTGTCTCTAAAGGAGTGGGTGCGGACCCCTGTGAAAGTCAAAAAGGCGCAAGTTTATTCTTAAAAACTCACTTTGGGTCAATTCTAGATGGTTCTAGAAGGAGTCTTGACGTGGATGGTTCGCTTCTAGGTGTTTCATGCATCCCAAAAGTGAAGGAGCTAATCCCTTGATGAGAGGAGTTATCCCTTTGAAGGAGGGCTTTATCCCTTTGAAGGTGGACCTAGTAACTTCCCTCCATTGCACTATAAATTAAGGCATTGGGCTGGTTGCTAGGGAGGTTAGAAGTTAAACATTTTTGAGGGTAAATGCTGGTGGAATTGGGACTTCCTAGTTAAGCTTGAGAGGAGAGATCACATACCTTTTGGCTTCATTGGGAAGAGAGTGAAACTTGTCAAATTAGAGGAGACTTCTTGCTGGACCCTGGGAGGAGCTTGTACAACATCAAGGCATAGGTTGTAAAGTTCTTCTTTGATTTAAATTAATACGATCGGATTCAATTTTCTCAACAAATTGTCTTATGTGATTTGTTTCATGAATTCCTTGATTATCATGATAAGTATGATTTATTATATTCTCTTTTCAAGTGCTATTTAATTTGTGTGCTTGTTTGTGTTTGTAGATTCTCTACAAGGGAGCTCATTTGGATCAACGGAGCGAGGCTTCCACAAACTTGCATTGGACCCAAGGTAGGCCTAAAACACTTGTTTGCCTTTGCTTATAAATTGCATATTTAGAGAAAGATAGAATTTGATTGGCTTGCTTGTCACTAGATATCATTAGATACTAGGGAGGTCAGCCATGTCCACAAGAGTGACTCATTCCATGAGACAAAATGGCGACTCCACTCGGGACTTGATTTTTTGATTTGCTTTACTTTGACTTGAAAAACTATGTTTTTGTTTCTGTTTTTGGCTTATTGTGTGTGGAATTGGGTAGATTTAGAAGATCTTGGATTATTTTTTGTTTTTCATACTTTTGGGAGAGGACCGCACCCTCTGCTTGTAACACAGTGCAGACCTGTCCGCACTTTTGCTTTACACACAGAGCGGTATCGCACCTGTGTGGACTACGGGCCTGCAGACCCTATCAAAATTTTGAAAAACTTAAGATTTTCTCTTTCAGTCAGCTTAGTTTTTGTTTAGGTGTTTTTTGGCCTTGCACAGACCTACATGTGACTTGTCAGGAACTTTTCTTAGGTTAATTCCATTGGCATTAGGGTTTTAGGTGAAATTCCTAGAAGTTTTGGTTACCGGGCTTGATTTTCATTTTGATCTTGTAGTAGCTCAGAGTTTAGAAGCCTTAGAAGCCTCAGATCACCTTGGTTTTTACTAGCCTTCTTATGAGTTTGACCATTTGCAAAATCTGTCTTTGTTGAGGAATCCATCTTGTGTTTCTCTTTGCGAAACTTCGAAAAGACTTGTGTTAAAAGTTTTGGATTTCATTTTTAGAAAAGAAAACAAAAATTGGTTGTTTTTTACTGATTTGTGATTCTAGACAAATTAGTCCTTAGTTTGCTTATAGCTAACTAAGACATCCTTGAAAAGAAATCTTGTAAGCTTTTACTTCAAATAGTTCTTAGATTTTGTAGATCTCAAGATTAGTTTTCAGTGTTTTATAAAAATAAAATAAAAAATATCTTTTGGAAAAAGTTTGTTTTTGTAGTATTTGAGTGTTTGAAAGAAAAGGGAAATTTTTGTGAGCATAACTAGTTGTCTCGTTTTTGAGTGTATTGGAAAAGACAAAAAGCTCTTCTTTTGATTTGTTTGTTAAGAAAGATTTGTTTTTACAAGAATTTGCATTCTCAACTCTTTCCTAGCTAGAAATTCATTGAAGGGAAAAGATTGCTTATCATCTTAAGTGCATTTTTTAGTGATTTCGAGTCGAGTCTTCACACCATAAGTTTCATCTTCGCACCTCTTGACTTAAATAAAAACCAATAAAAATAACGCTTAAAGTAAAATCTATCTAGTAATCTTTTTATTTCTAGGGCTCTCTTACACCAACATAGCTTAGGCTAGTATCTTGGAGTAGGGAGTAATTAACTCTCCAAGATAGTAAAACAAATAAGTAGCTGTATCTTGAGGTAGGAGATAAAATCCAATTGTTACATCTATACTCTAGGAAAGCTCCTCTTAAAGGAGAAGCACGAGATCATATCTGAACCAGTGTGGGAATCAATCCTTCCTCATTGGGAACGATAGAAGATATTCAAGTATTAAAAATGGTAAACCTTGGATTAACCATTGTCGAGGAGCCTGGGGTCACTTGTTGGTAAACCTTGGATTATGTCAAGGAGCCTTCAAGGGGATTGAGCTTGTTACTCTGCCCTTGCATGCATATCGGATCGTAGACTGTTCCCCCAGGTGTACCTGGAGCAGATGTCGGGTAGACTCACTTGGATTTTCTGGGGGGTTCTCTTCACTCGAGACAGTTTAGTGGAGAAACTTGTGCCAGTCTATTTATTAAGCAGGTTGCCGGGGTAACTGTTTCAACCGCCATTTCTGTATTGAACTCTGCGACGTTGGATTTCATCACCAACTAGTGTTTTCAGTACGGAAAGTTACTGTTTGTGTGTGGTTTGATCTCCTAGATTATTTAGGCGTGTGATTCAAAATTGTTTGGTTCTTTAGAGACTTTAGGTGGTTTTCTTTGAGATTTTTCTTTATTTGCGTGTGAAGTAGTTAAAATATTTAATCGTGGCTGAATTACCGAGGAAGTCCCGTAGACTTCGGGGCCAACCTCCTGAGTTTTCACCGAGCCAGCCTGAAGGGTTACGAGCCCTTGTAACTCCTAGAGGCAGTAGAGTTGAGTCACCTGAAGAAGGAGAGTCTTCTTTAGTGGTACATCCTAATTATCAAGCTCTAGTAGTAGATTATAATCCACAATCTATTTCTGTTTCCGAAGTTACTGGTAGTTTTTCATCGACTAGTGATTTAGGTGAGGAACCTGATATATCTGAACCTGACCAACATCGAGATTTGCCTCTCCAACTTCTAGTGGTTCTGGTTCACCTAGGGTAGAAAGAATAATTACCCAAAATCTTCCTTCTGGATTTATAGCTATTGAAGAACTCGCTACTCCGGAAGAAGAAGGTATCCCTATCCCTGAAAATCAACCTGTTATAGAACTTAGGGAGCGTGAATCAATATTTTACAGTCCACCTAGGAGCAACGCTTGGTATCTTTCATTGACCAATTTTTTGGAAAACCTGAGACTAAGTTTTTCACTACCTCGCATTCCTTTTCACCCAACACCTAGGGGTTACTATCCTCCGTTAAATATGTCAAGACAGTCGTCCATGTTTTCTCAATCTCCAAAAACCTTTTTATACGACGGTCCTTCTATTCCCTCTAGGTATCAGTCACTTACTGGTACTTTTTCGGGAGCATCTCCTCAACCTATTGAACAAGGGTTATTAACTGGAAATAATGGAACTAAGCCGTTGAGTGTAGAAGATATTCTTATGATGTCAGGTACTATTCCTAATCCTCAACCTCAAGGTGGCCAATTACCACCTGGGGGGCAGCCTCAAAGTCCTCAATTATCTCCTGGGGGGCAACCTCAAGGTACCCAATTTCCGCTTGTGGGGCAACCTCAAGGACAGTACATACCCACGGGACAATACGTTCCTCAAGGTCAACCCCAGACTCAATATGTACCTCAAGGTCAACCCCAGTATCAATATGTACCTCAAGGTCAACCCCAGTATCAGTACGTGCCTCAAGGTTATCAACCTCAAGGTCAGTACCCAACCCAAGGTTTCCAACCACCTTCCGGTCAATCATATGTCCAAGGAGCTGGAAATGTACCTTTGAATTATCAACCCTACCCTCAACTCAGTTATGGTCCTAAATATTCTCAACCTGTTATGGGTCCATACCCCGGAATGAACTTAGTGCGGGATCCATCTCAATCTCAACAGATCTTGCAACCGAATGTACAGTTGTCATCTCAAACTAGACAACCCTTGGTCTCTGGTTCACCCCAGCAACCTGTCTAGTCTACTATTCAAACTTGTTCACCTTCTGTAGTTTCTCAGTCTGGGCCTAGTACGCCTCGTACTCCTCCTCCAACGACTACTGCAACTGCTGCAACATCTGTTCAATCTACTCCACCTACTTCTGGAGTATCGATAGCTCCGGTTTCTACTGTCCCTGTATCAACTCCTCAGACATCTTTACCTCAATCTGGATCCACGATTCAGACTTCGGTTGAAATGCCTGTAGCACAACCTGGTCCAAGTACGGTTGTCACAAGTCAACCTCAATTTACCTATCAACCGTACCAGGGACAGTACCAATTCGGTCCTGCTATGCAGCAACCAGTCTATTAGTATCAAGCGTACCCTGGGTATACATATCAGCAACCTCAACAACCCCAGTACGGTCTGGTTAATCCTGGTTTTCTAGGAGGATATAATATCCCAAATGCAATTCCAATTCCAAGTTATCCTGGATATCCTCCTCTGGGGCTGGTCTCATGACCTAGGGTTTCAGGGACCCTAATCGTCAGTTACCGTTTATTGCAACTTTGGACTTGCCTGACTTGTCACGCCTTATGAACGATCCAATTAACTATCTTCCATTTTGGCCGCCAATGCCGAATAAGTTGCCTAGTGATATTCCTAAGTTTGAAGGCAAATCAGGAGAGGACCCGTCGAACCATGTGATGACTTATCACCTCTGGTGTGCATCTAATTCCATTTCAGATGATTCAATCTATTTAAGGCTTTTCCAGCGCACTCTAATTGGTCTTGCGGCCAAGTGGTACATTGAGTTACCGCGAGCCACTTTTTATAACTTTAGTCAGTTAGCTACTTCGTTTTTAACTCATTTTCAGTTGCCAGTCAGAAATGACAATGGCATAGAATTATTAACTTCATTAAAGCAGTCAACGTCCACTTACATTTCAGATCACATTCATGAATGGAGACGTCGACGGTGTTTAGTGAAATTTTTTATTCGGGATTAGATCTTAGCTGAATGGTTTGTAAAATATTTATTACCAAAGATCACTGAGGATGTAGCTAAGGCCAGAGTCGTTACTGAAGAGCAAGTAATTGCTCAAGCTCAGTACCTTGAGTTAGTTTATAAGCAGTCAGGTACGTTACACGAGAAAATCCCTGATCTTCCTAAACAAAATCAAATAACTGTAGCTCCTTCAGGGTCTCATGCCGCTAATGGTATGATTGGTACGATTAATACCAAAAGTAAGAAGAAATCTTCTAAGAATTCTTCTCCTATCATAACTTTACCAAATTCCCCGACAGGAGATTCTTCCGCGGAAATTTCTGCTGATATTCATGTTGTAGAGTCATCTACAGCCAAATCAAAATCCGGCGGTCAGAAGAAAGGGAAGAAGAAAAATAAATCAGATAAAAATTCGAAAGAGAAACCAGAAAAAGCGGAATCAACTGATGAGAAATGCAAACCTTGTTATCCTTGTCTCATTTGTGACAAAGAGCATTTTACAAGAGACTACCCTCATCGTGCAGAGGTTGCGAAAATTGTCAAAGGTTCCCAAACACCTGTTGTTTTGAAGGATCCTTTTCCTAGTCAAGACAGTAAGATGATAGGTTATTCCTCAAATGCCTTCGAAGAACCCATAATGATGATGTCCCATGTTAGGATCGCAACTCGATCGCATGATTATTGAAGTAAAAGTCCTGTTGATGGTAAGGAAGCATAATCTTCTCATTCGAACCCATCAACTTCAACTCCCGGTTCCGATCCACTATAGATAGAGAAACCTAACCAAGACTTAGTAATCAAACTGCCCGCCAAGGGTATACTTTGAAAGTCAGCTTTCAATCCACATGCGAGAGCAGCTCAGAACTATAACATTGTTGAAGATTTGACTATTTCACCTTTAGCAATGTCGGCTTTAGAAGTGATGCAATCATGTCCAGCACAGTGTAAATTACTATTGTCGGCTATAGGAGCTGTTGACGTTCAGGACTCGAACCTTATAATTTTCAATCTAGAAAATAGTACACCATGCCTACCTCATCAAATGGCTTTCCAGATCCCAGTGTTAGTAAAAAATAGACCTTATTATAGGACTGTGATTGAGCGGGCCTCAACGTGTATTATGTCGATACAGTGTTGGAGATCGCTTGGTTCTCCTACGCTAAATCAATCCCCGATGATTCTAAAGGCCTTTGATGGCCATGGTTTTCATCCTTTTGGCATTCTACAGGATTTACCCATAGGGGTGGAAGGAAAAGTTGTTAATCTAGATGTGGAGGTGGTTGATGCCCCTCTAGATTACAACCTTCTCTTGGGTCGTAGTTGGTCTTACGCTATGAAAACTATCGTTTCATCGGTCTTTCGGCTTATAAAGTTCCCTCATAATGGAAAGATTGTAACTATAGACTAGCTGACTTAACTTTCGTCCGACCTAGCGTCTTCTGAAAGTATTCAACATGTCTGTAAAACAACTATCCCGTATAAGGATGTTGGAGTAGGACTAGTTAAAGATTCTGGTTTACTAGGAACTTTTTCTTTTCCTCCTATCAACGCATCGTCTTCTACTACAACCATTCATATGATTTCGTTAGACACTATTGTTTATGATGATGCTTGGATCGTACCTTCCGAATCTGAGATAGACTCATTTGGTGATGTTATGCCTTTGAGTCCATATGAAATTGCGTATCAGGTCGTGCAGTCGTTTTTCAACCCTTCTTCAACCAAAATTGACTTAATGAATGTGGTCCATGCGGAAGCATTTTCAACATCAAACTCGGATTCAACAACGTTTTCCGAACTTGTTCACACTGATGAGAAAATTCGTGAAATCCTATGTGTCGATGATTTATCATGGGAAGATCTTCATCATAGATCTTCGTTTTTACCTGAGATTGATCGTTTTGAAAATGATTTTTCATCTATTTTTACAACTGAATATGTCGAGGAACCTTAGAATCCAATGAAAAATCCTAATTCCGAGTTAAATTTGGGAGACATTTCTCGAACTATTCCTATTGATATTTCGGTTAAACCTAGAATTGTTGAAAACATTCATATAGGTGCCTTTTGTACGGAAGATGAAATTCAAACATATAAGGCCCTATTTCAAGAATTCCGCGACGTGTTTTCTTGGTCATATGAGGAAATGCCAGTAATTGACTCAGCAATTGTTGTTCATGAAATCAAAACTTACCTAGATGCTAAACCTGTCCGACAACGTTTGCGTCAGATCCACCCGCGAAAAGTTGCTGCTATTAAAGCAGAAGTTGAAAAATTACTCAAAGTAGGTTTCATTTATTCGATTCCATTAACGGATTGGGTATCGAATATTGTTCCTGTTAACAAAAAGAAAGGGACAATAAGAATATGTATCGATTATAGGGATATTAATCGAGCTTGTCCAAAAGACAATTATCCAACTCCCTATATCGATCAAATCATTGATGATTGTGCTAGAAGTGAAATATTCTGCTTCATGGATGGTTTTTCCGGATACAATCAAATCAATATTCTACCTGTTGATCAACCAAAAAAAACTTTCATTTGTCCATGGGGGACATTTGCTTATTGAAAATTACCTTTTGGGCTCAAGAACACTGGGGCAACTTTTCAAAGAGCCATGTCTTACGCATTTCATGACATCAAGCACATTGTTCAACCCTATCTCGATGATTTACCTACTCATTCATTACATCGAGCTGATCATCTCATCCATTTATGAGCAATCTTTATGAGGTGTAGGCATTATCAGATTAGGTTGAATCCACACAAGTGTGTTTTTTTGTCAAAACATGTCGGTTACTGGGGTTTGTTGTTTCAAAAGCTGGCATCCGCGTCGATCCCTCGAAGGTTGAAGCTATTATCAAACTGCCTCCTCCTTCGAGTCTTCGCCAACTCCAAAGTTTGCAGGGGAAAGAAAACTTTTTACGTCGATTCATTCCTAACTACGCCGAGATCACAAAGGGTTTTACCCATTTGTTGAAACTGTACTCCATTCTTTTGGGATGAGATAGCTGACAAATTTTTTGATGCACTAAAACACGCGTTGACCCATGCACCGTTATTGCATCCTCCCAACTACAACCAGGACTACTTCTTGTATCTCGCCCCTCCCATTCCACCATTGGAATGGTGTTAGTTCAGGAAGATGAATTCGGTACTGAACATGTGATATATTACCTTAGTCGAACTTTAAATCCAACTGAGCTAAAATACTCACATGTGGAGAAATTGGCAATGGTAGCTGTTCAAGCTGTCCAACGTTTTCGTCATTACATTTTACTACGTAAAACTACAATAATTTCTGATTGCAACCCTATGATCTATATTTTGACCAAACAATTTCTAGGGGGAAAGTACTCCAAATGGATAGTGATCCTGCAGGAGTTCGACTTGGAATTTGAAAAGTCTAAATCGAAGAAATCTTTAGTATTTGTGGAGTTAATGTGTGACTTCCCGCGTGCTAACACGAAAACTGTGGCGGAGGAGCCCATTGCGGACAAATCCTTGTTTCTAATCAGCACTTTAGATCCATGGTATGGAGATATCATAGTTTATCTCCAGACCCAATCCTTTCGGCCAGAAATTTCAAGGTCAGAATGTTGAAAAATATGATTCCAGTCCCAACAATTCAAAATTATTGGAGATACACTTTATCATCATGGGGCGGACTCTGTTTTTCGACGTTGTTTAACTCATGAGGAAGCTAAAAGGGTTATAAATGACTGTCACTCTGGAGCGTGTGGTGGTCATATGTCTGGGTTTACCACAACCCAAGAGATATTGCACGTTGGCTACTTCTGGCCGTCTTTGTTTAAAGATTGTATCAACGCGGTCCGAAAATCCCACAACTGCCAAATTTTTGATCGAAAGATGCGCACTCCACCTGCTCCTCTCCACCTTATAATTGCCGTCGATCCTTTTGTGAAATGGGGTATCTATTTTATTACATGTAGCCCTCACTCGGCCGGGGGGCATGCGTATATCATCCTTGCGGTAGCTTATTTTACCAAGTGGGCCGAGTTGATGCCTACATTTGAGGCAGACGACAAAACTACTGCGATTTTCGTGTTCATTCATATAATTGCTAGGTTTGGTGTTCCACAAGTAATTATCACTGATCATGGGCGTCATTTTCAAAACATTATGATGACTGAACTTACAGGCCAACTTGGCTTGCGTCACGATAGTTCAACTCCATATTATCCACAGGCTAATGGTCTAGTTGAAGACATCAACAAAGTTCTAGTCATCATGATCCGACGAATCATTGGGATTCATAGGTCGAATTGACATAACATGTTATTTTTAGTGCTTTGGGCGTATCGAACCTCAGTAAAAACATCAACTGGGTTCACTCCTTTCCAACTAGTTTATGGTTTGGAAGTTGTGTTACCCATTGAATGCGAAATCCCGTCATTGCAAATGGCCATCGAGTTACTTCCAGCCACTTCCAAAGAAAAAACGTTTGTTATACTTGGCTCAGCTAGATGAGAATTGACGTGATGATGCATTAGCAATCGAATCTCATGCCAAACGTATTAAAGCTCAGTATGATCGAAATGTTACCCCTCGAAATTTTTCGGAAGGAGACCTAGTCTTATTGTACGATCAAGCAAATGATAAATTAGGCACTGGGAAATTCGTACCCATGTGGCATGGTCCTTATGTTGTTAAGTGAAAGCTAGCAAAAGGGGCCTATGAATTGGTAGACTTTGACGGGGTCTCTTTAGGTAAACCCAGAAATGGTCTTTACCTGAAGAGGTATTATGCTTAAATCTAGGTGTGGAGATTTTTAGTTAGGTTAGTTTTCTTTCTAGCTGGTGTGTTTTAGTTTAAAAAGTGTGCTTAGCTTAGAGAGTGTTTTTCGTCATTATTCCTGCTTATCTTGGTTTTACTCTTGATATTGCAGATGTTGACGCCTCTCCAAACATACATTGGTTTTGCTGATGGTGCTTGTTGTAATACACAGAACATTTCTTCCGCAGCTTGAGTTATATATTCGCCCTCTGACGAGTTGGTATCTATGCATGGGGTAAGCCTCAGTCAAACAACGAACAACATTGCCGAGTATAGTGCAGTGATTGAGTTATTATCTGAATCTATTTCATTTGGGATTCGGAGTTTGATAGTGAGGTTAGATTCTGAACTCATTGTATTACAGCTTAATAGAGTATATGCCAATAGAAATCCAGTGTTATTGAGATTATTTTTAAGAGTTCGTCTCTTGGAACGTGAATTTGATTATATTGAATATCAGCATATTCCAAGATATTTAAATACATTAGCAGATGCAATTGCTTCTTGGATGTTAAGTAGACATTTGCAATAATCATACAAGTAAATTTAAAAACATTCCATAACATGTTTTACAAGATAAGCTGGTAATAGTGATATAGTATAACATAGGAAGTGTGTCAAATATACATCATCTTCGATCAAAGGTTGAAAAACATCTTATGATCGACAAAAATGATAGTACAAAAAGAAAATAATTTCATATGTGTCTACAATAGGCGATCATCCTATCACTGGTGATGATCTCGATAAGAAACCACTGTACGGGCCACCTTACAAAGGAACCTTCTGAAAGGTCCTACGACCCCAATCATATAGCATTATAGCCTAAGAGGAATGTCATCTGTGCCGGTCTCCGGAATGTCTCCTGTCAAATGCTCTAGATGGCTCTCCAATTCGGGTAAGGTCTCTGCTGATTCGTCCTGTGGGGCTGGTGTCCCTGCAGCTGGTTGTTTCCTCTTATAAGGCCGGAGAGCGGCTGGTCACCGTGGACCTACATTTGCATTTGAAACTTTTACTATCAATTTTGGGACGAGATAAAAACAAAAAATAAAATAAAAAATTAATTAAATTAGAAAATGTTGAAAATGATTTTACTTAAGTCATCCCATTGCTCTCCTGGTGGAAGAGTCATGTCTAGGTCACCAGGAAAATCTACCCCAGTGTAAGGAAAGTCCTGAATAGCAAAAACTTGGTTCTCCAACCAATGGAAATACTCAGGAGTGAATCGAACGACTTATGTCCCCTCCTCAGGATGACGGGCCATAATCGCAACCCATTGCATCAATTTGGGCTCTCGAGGAAGTCCAGCTCCAACAATGAGGTGCTGTGGGACCAACATTGGGACCCTCTCCAGACCAAAGCTCATGACTAAAGCACCATATCCAAAGGTCTTCAGTTGTCCGTTCTTTGCTCTAGTCAGTTGGCCTTTTATATTAGCCAACACAACATCGCACCAGTTGAAGATGGTGCCTCGAAAGCAGTCTACTGCCATCCGCATCTGGTATCCAGTGGCTACATGTAGTGCTGTGCTCCTGCAGAGCCTGGTAATAGTAAATGCAATTACCTTGAGTTCAGGAAGGGATATGGTTTTGATATCTATCCCTTTGTCTCTATTCTGGTTGTTACAGAACTCTAGCGAAGGCTATCGATAGACTGGCCACCTGGCCTAGTCCCGAATAGAGTCAAGTGTTCACCTCTCTTAGGCAAACCAGTCAAAAAGTAAATGTCTTTCGGCTCCATTTCGAGCTGGTGACCACCAATGAAGAAGCATTGGTCCTGTATGCTCCACTTGTCTACCAGCCACTGCAAAAAGTCCACCTGGGCCCTCATGCCTGGTATGGCCCAGAATTTGTATAAGTCACATGCCTTCAATGCATCAATCGTAGGTTGATGATTTATCGTGGTGAGATCTACATCCTCATGCTCCCGTTCTCGCCAATCAAGCATGATGTATATTCTACATTCAACAAAAAGGTAAATTAGAATATCTAAAAGCAAAGTTTTTGGGTGAATTTTGAGAAATTTAGGTTTAAAAACCCTTGCTGCGGGGACCGCACCCTCTTTGTTAGAGACAGTGCGTGGGTCCGCACTTTGCCTTCACGGCAGGTGCAGACCTTTGACTTATTTCCCTTTACGAAAAAGTCGGGGTCCGCAGGTTGCCTGTGTTGTGCCTACGGACCCCCGCGCACAGGTTTCTAACCTAAGAATCCCTTAAAAAATGAAATTAAAGCCTAGAAACAACTTTGAAAGGGATGAAATGGAAGAGTAGGATGATGTAGATTACCTGGAGGAGACGAAATTCGATTCCAACGGACAGATTTTCCGCAATCTTCACTAGAAGTTTCTGACCAAAAGCTCTATTTTCTCACCCAAAACTCAAACGGCAAAAATGAATTTATAAAAGCCCTTTTTATAATTTTTTTGAATAAATGAGTTTTTAATTTGTTTATGTTTCACTTTAAAGAGGTAACTTTTGAAGCATTTTTATCCATTTTAAACAGGTATGAGTAATGTTTGAGTTTTTGTTCAGGATAACGAATTTTTCAGGCGAAATCGGTCATTTTCGACGGAAAAAACATTAGAGTCACCTTTAAGCTCTTTTTAGACTCGTAACACATGAAAAGATTGCCGAGTTTTTCTTTTTAAGCTCGTTAAAACGGAACTAAAAAGACGGTCCGATTACAGCTCTTTTTCTGACCGTAAAAACACGAAAATATTGCCCAATTTTTGTCGTTTCAAATTTGATATTGGTTATAAAACGACGTGTCATTGATCGCTTTTTTACTTTTTCGGATCAGAGGTACTAATTATGAAAAGTACTCCTTGGTCGTAATGATCAAGCGGTTCTCTCAAGTATTATTTTATACTTTTTCGGGCTTGGAAGAACAAATTTATGAAAAAGGACAACCATGGAGTCTTCTTAAGTTTTTTCAGACTCTCTAAAATTGAAAAACGCCGAGTTTCTCCTATATTGGACTCGTTAAAATTTAACAGTAAAGGACTTGTTCAATTACAAACAGGAACGAACCACTCCTTCTTAGGGTTCGAATTTAAACTAAGTTGGACTCATCCAAATGATGAGCTTATAATCAAGCAAATGTTATCCTCCTCAAGCTTGTCAAAAATAAAGAGGTACTTGCCAGAAATGGTGGGGGAAAAGAGAGAAAAATGAGCCGGTTTGTCATACTTTGTAACCACTCTTGAACATGACACTTTTATCCACCTGGGTTGGGAAATCCTTTGCCTAACAGTTGATCAAACCATAATGAAAGTCTTCAGCCAGTTTCTGGGTATTAACTTTGGGTCAATTGTCACCAAACCATCTGCTGTGTTGTTATGTGTTCAAAAGTTCAGTGCAAATAAGCCATTCATCTGCAAAATATCTGTCATCCATTTTGACCATCCATGAGTCAGTCCTTGCAACTAAATTTCTTCAAACTTGATCTATGATTTCGTGTTGTGGTCTTGCCTACGACAGATCGCTTTCTATCGACTTTAGATCATTATCTAGAAAGATGATCTAGAAATCATCAGTACCTTGGGATCTGCATGCCTCAATGGCAAGTTTCTCACCTTCGATGATAGGTTGCATCATTGACCTTCGATCAAAGGATTCCGTGACATGTTCGACATCAACACATCTATTCACATTTCATGGATTGTACTGAGTACTTTGAGAGCCATTGACATTACTAGTGGTTTCTCTCACACTTGTTAACAGTTTACATCATTGACTGGTAATCAAGTGGTTTCTACCATGTTCGACTTCGACACATTCATTCACATGGTTAGAATCGTACTATTTCGAGAAGTAGAAATGAAGACCCTGGATCTAGTTTCCACCATCCAGGCTGCAAGGAATTTTGTATTCATTATACAGTGGACTATTCATAAATAGATGGCTGCATCCATACTGTGTCTACATGTGTCTATAGTTGTGATGTATTACAAGATCATTCCTATATCAGAGTAGTAGTTAGCTTTCTAGTCAGTTTTGATCTGAGTATGGGAATGCCTACCTCAGTGATGATATGATCTCATATATATATTTTGCATTGAATGTTTTTACAGGTTCCAACTGGGCTCTTCACAAGATGATCCTCGAAATAATAAAGTACTTCACTATTCCTAGATGATGAATGAAATCCTCATCTACTACAGACTTCACACTTTAGGGGGCAATCTGTTACACAAAATATTGTCACCATGACTATTTGCAGTCAATATGGGTCTATCATCATTCATACTATCCTCATAAGCAAGTCTCAAACCTCAGCTCTTCATGTCAAGCTTTGAAAATGAGAGAAAGACCTTAAAAATCATTAAAACTCTAGTTCCGCACTCTCTCACTACTGCCTGTAGTCCCGCACCCCCTGTACATGTTACCTGCGGACCTGCCCGCTCTGCCTCTAAAGGAGTGGGTGCGGATCCCTATGAAAGTAAAAAAGGAGCAAGTTTATTCTTACAAACTCACTTTGGGTCAATTCTAGACGATTCTAGAAGGAACCTTGACGTGGATGGTTCGCTCCTAGGTGGTTCATGCATCCAAAAAGTGAAGGAGCTAATCCCTTGATGAGAGGAGCTATCCCTTTGAAGGAGGGCTTTATCCCTTTGAAGGTGGACCTAGTAACTTCCCTCCATTGCACTATAAATTAAGGCATTGGGCTGGTTGCTAGGGAGGTTAGAATCTGAACATTTTTGAGGGTAAATGCTGGTGGAATTGGGACTTCCTAGTTAAGCTTGAGAGGAGAGATCACATACCTTTTGGCCTCATTGGGAAGAGAGTGAAACTTGTCAAAGTAGAGGAGACTTCTTGCTGGACCCTGGGAGGAGCTTGTACAGCATCAAGGCACAGGTTGTAAATTTCTTCTTTGATTTAAATTAATACAATCGGATTCATTTTTCTCAACAAATTGTCTTATGTGATTTGTTTCATGAATTCCTTTATTATCATGATAATTATGCTTTATTATATTGGCTTTTCAGGTGATATTTAATTTGTGTGCTTGTTTGTGTTTGTAGATTCTCTACAAGGGAGCTCATTTGGATCAACGGAGCGAGGCTTCCACAAACTTGCATTGGACCCAAGGTAGGCCTAAAACACTTGTTTGCCTTTTTTTATAAATTGCATATTTAGAGAAAGATAGAATTTGATTGGCTTGCTTGTCACTAGATATCATTAGATACTAGGGAGGTCGGTCTTGTCCGCAAGAACGACTCATTCCGTGAGACAACAACTCTGATATGAAGGTTTAACACTAATCCCTGTTATTGGTTGGATCTTTGCGGAAGCTCTTTCCAGGTGCCACAACCTTTAGAAGGTGCTAAGGATGAAACCCTATCTCCAGATTCGTCTCCTGGGACGAAGAACCCACCAGGCACCGGGTATTTAAGTTACTAAGTCATTTCTTTAGCAAGGTTCTGTGGCCAGAGGGTCGGCTTTACTTATAGATTTTGTTGTTATTCTTAGGAAGTTCTTTTTCTTTCTCGACTTATGGAAGCTTGATTTCCATTGTACTATTGGTTCCATGTTTTCATAAGATTTAAATGGCCCCGACCATAGTTTGTAACTCCGACTCTATTTCTAATACTACTGATTCGCATAGCTATCGAAAGCTATAAAATGTATGGTTTTGTTTAAGTTCAATCTCTGTTCCTCTGTCGAGACTTTGATTCATATTAGCTTGTTGATATAATCTTACAGATTTACAGTGGGGTTTGAATGTATCGTATTAAGTTATGTATCTAAAAGAATGTCGAGAACTTTCTTGGTTTCCTTTAAAAAAAGTCTCTGATTTTAATATGGTGAAGGATGGGTTGATTCCTCAATCTAGGCTAGTGTAAAACACCTCATAACTATTCCATGCCGAGTCTGGCGATGGTTCAGAATTCCTTGATTTCGTATTTACAAATTCTCGTTTCTTCTTAGAGTTTAAATACTAAAGCTCTTAATCTTCTGTAAGGTATCCAGTCCACATGGAATCCCTCAGGGAGTGCCAGACAATTTCGAAATACCTGTGCTATTCTACTAGTTCCAGAGTCTGTTGGAATCTGTGTAAACAACTAGGGTTTGCGACCAAGATTCCTATTTTATTGTAAATAGCTAATCAAGGAAATTTTGATGTTTACCTATTTGTCATTTGTATAAACAAATTACTAAACCCTATAAGGGTTCTTACTATTTAAAGAAGAGACTTTAATTTCTTTTTGTAATTTGTTTTATCAGTCCTTTAAATTTAGAATTCTCCTATGGAATGAAATATTTTGTAAATACTTTCAACTGAACTTATCTGTTTACAATACATAAATCACTATGCATTTGTCTGTATTTACTACTAGATTTGTTTCGTTACTAGCTTGTTTTTCATGGATTTATATTTGTTGTTTTCCTAGATATTTACTGTGAATTTTCATTCTGAGTAGTGAAGGTGATTTTCTCTGATACTTGTTCATGTAATTACTATTCAACAACTTTGCAAAGAGTTCTTTACTTCTATTAAAATACACTTGACTGATATGATTTCTACGATCAATCAACTGCAAATTAACTAACTTAATAACACTAAATCAAATGTAACAACTCAGGAGAAGACTTATTAATCTACGTAATTGTAAGCTTTAATCAAAGAATATCACTTATCTGATGTTGTAGCTCCCAACAAATTTTTAACTTATCTGAGTTTGTTGTTCCCCATTTTGGTCTATACATAGACTTGCACTATGCTTTCCTCCCTACCGTGAGATTTACTATATCAGTAAATCTTCCCCCATGCTATCCCTGATCTAGGGAATTATTTCTCCTTCAAGACTAAGTGTATATCCAGCTATCTAGTCTTAACCAGACATAGCTAACACAACCGCCTAGCCTCTCAACATAGTTTTTTCTCTTTTTTTCTTGATCTCAGATAGCCCTATCCTCTTGATCTTTTCCTTTCAATTACTTTCCAAGATTTATTTTCTTTCTTGGAACAGGAAACTTCTTCTTTTTAACTAATTAATCAAAAGGAACATCCTTTTACTAATAAATGCAAAATTCCTTCTCATAACTTAATTTAAAAACAGTTTATAATTTCTGAAAATTAATAGTTTATTTGGTTGAAGTAAAAAGAAACAATATTTACATTAATGGGGGATGTTACACTTGATGCATAGATATGTTGACTTTGTTTGAGGAATTATCATTACATGTAGACCACGGGGTTCCGTTTTTGTAGTAGAAGCGAGGATGATCTGATTTTATAGGCTCATAACCCACAGGTCTGAAAATCAAATTAATAAAAATATTGAAAACAAAGAGACCCTAGAATTCGTTTTCATCAAGTGTTATCAAACAAGAGATTTGGAGGCAACAAAAGATTCATGTGTGTATTCTCGACGATAAGCAGTGGAAGAAGGTAGAAGTGATTGAAGATTCAGCAAGAGATTTATTTTCTCTATGTAGGTGAAAGTAGAGGAAGTTGAGAAGATTTGCAACAACCTAGAGCAGGGGGTGCTTTTGTGGTTCCAGAGAATAGAACCAGGAAGATTTCAAAAGCCCAAACTTAGGAGAAAGTTTGGTGAGGTATCATGTGGCAAGGTGGAGACATGTTACTGCAGAGGCATGTTACAACTCACAAGTTGAAGTTGTTACAAGAAGAATAGAGATTATATGAATAGGAGGTCATAAATTTTCATACCTTGGGATTTTGATGTAGAAGCACTGACCCATCCTCTGAAAAATTAGTAAGAACCACTTCTATAAGGTGAAAAATGATAAAATCATGTCAAAGGGAAAGGGATTTGTTAAAAAGCTTGAAAAAAATAGATCCAGGAGGGTTCTTAGGGATTATGTTGAGAGATTTGTGAAAAACGCCATGTTGAGAGCTTTTAGGAGATGATCATGTTGAGAGCTTTATGGAGAAGATCATGGAACTTGAAATGATCGACAATATTTTAATTTCCTCTATAAATTGTAGCCTTTGGGCATTGAAAAGAGGCAGTTAATTAGATGAATATTAGAGTGGCCAAGGTGCCATGTAATAAAATATCAATTAAATTAATGTTACTGCCTAGTTTATTAGATTATGTTAATGTGCATGGTGTTTTAATGCATTGATGGCTTGAGGCATAGATCCCTTGAATTTTTTTCATGAATTAAAATTATAGGTAGACCACAGGGTTGTTCAATTTTCACTGTGGAATTGAGTATGATCTGAGGTTATGGGATCATAACCCATAGGTCCCAAGATCGAAACAGTAAAAATATTGAAAATGAAGAGACCCAAAAATTGATTTTCATCATGACTACTCTCGCAAGACTTGGATTTTATTCTTGAAGCATAATGGCCAAGCATTTGATATCTTCAAGGACATCAAGGCACTGGTGGAAAATAAAACATGGAAGAAAATGAAAATATCCAGGTCTGATAATGGAGGAGAATTCATTTCAAATGAGTTCATTGAATTTTGTAAGAAAACTAGAATCAAGAAGGAGAATATCATGCCCCACAACCCTAAACAAAAGGGAGTGGTTTAAAGGAATAACAGGACCATTATGGAAGTTTCCCGAACCATGTTACATGATCATAAGTTGTTGAAGTTTCTATGGGGAGAAGTTGCTAACACTGCATGATCAAGCCTTGAGTAACTCCCAAAGAAGTTTTCACAGGTGTAAAGCCCGATGTTGGACATTTGAGGATTTTTGGTTGCCCTGTATACTTTCATGTGCCAAAGGAAACGAGGAACAAGATAGAATATTCATGGAAGAAAGGTGCATGTTTTAGATATTGTGAAAAATATAAAGATCATAGAATATATGTACCTGGTCAAAGGAATATAGAGTTTGGTAGAGATGTGACATTTAATGAAGATGATTATCTTGGGAAAGCAAGGGACACTCCTCCCCATGCCAATGTTGAAAAGAAGGATAATGTTATGGACATTCAAGAAGGCCCTCTTGTGACTAAGTTGAAGACTAATGTTTTTTATGATCCCATGGAATCCATGGACCCCTTGAATCCCCTTTGGGTGATCCTCCTACCAGGAAGAGAACACTATGACTTTGTGACGCTTTACAAGATGCTGAGAGACATGCTGCTACAAGAGGAAATTTCAGGTAAAGAAAGAAGCCACGTTGATATAAAGGATATGTTGTAGCAACGAGCAACATGATACAAGTTGAACCCCACACCTTTGAAGAAGTTGTGAAAGAACAGGTATGGAAGGATCCTATGGAATAAGAATATGAACCTATCATCAATAACGATGTGTGGGAAGTGGTTCCAAGACTCGAAGGAAAGTCCGGTGTCACGTCAAAATGGTTGTACAAGATTAAGCATGGTGTGGATGGAAGTATCCCAAAAAATAAGGAGATATTTGTGGCTAGAGGTTTCTCCCAGTAAGACGGAGAGGATTATGATGACATTTTTTCACCAATTTCCCACTATACCACCATCTGATCCATTATTTCTCTTGCTACTAGCAAGGGATGGATACTTCACCAGATGGATTTGGAGACTTCATTTCTACATTGATTTCTTTAGGAAGAAGTATATGTGGAACAACCTTATGGATTTGAGGAGATGGATAGGAAGAATCATGTGTGTAGGCTAAAGAAAGTGCTCTATGGATTGAAGCAAGCCCCCAGGTCTTGGTATGCTCACATGGATAACTACCAGTGAAGCTTGGATTTATAATAAGAAATGCAAACATGAATCTTTACTTCAAATTTGTCCAAGGTATGCCCTTAATTTTAGTATTATATATTGATGATTTGTTCTTGACAAGTGGAGAACGTCTCATTCTTAGGTGTAAGAGGGAGATGGCATTTGAATTTTATATGAAATACCTTGGATCAATGTACTACTTCATGGGCCTAGAGGTGTGGTAGAGACCTGGTGAGATTTTTCTTTCACAAGGGAAATATGTTTCCAAGTTGTTGGAAATATTTGGAATGGTTTAATTCAAACCCATGGCCACATCGGTGCAGATGAACTTTAAGAAGTGATGTAGTAAAGTTGCGGGACATGATCTGGCGAATCCATCTAAGTACCAAAAGTTGAATGATACATTGATGTTCTTAGTGAACATGAGACCAAACATATGTTCTTTTGTCAACACTGAGTCAATTTATGATAGAGCCTCTATATGCACACTAGGTTGCTGCTAAGCATGTCCCAAGATACGTACATGAGACTATTAATCTTGGATTGAGGTATACTGTTGGGGATGTGAGAGTACATGGATACATTGATGTTGACTGGGCTGGAAATGTTATTGAAAATAAAAACACATCAGGGTGTACTTTTAGCTTGGAGTCTGCCATGGTATCTTGGATGAATAGGAAGAAAATTCCCATTACTCTTAGCATAGTTGAGGTTGAATATATTGTTGCTAGCATCACTAGTTGTGAGGTAGTATGATTGATGAAGCTCTTTTGGGAGTTGTTTCAGTAGGTACTAGATAAGACAATGATATATTGCGACAATAAGAGTGGGATCCAACTTTTAGATAATCCCATGTTCGATGATAGGTCCAAACCTATTGATATTAGATATCACTACACCCAAGATATGGTACAAAGAGGATCCGTAAGACTATCAAATTTTTACGGATGAGTAGATAGCTGATATTCTTACTAAGGATTTGAGGAAAGGGAAGTTCTTGGTCTTCAGAGAGAAACTTGGATTGATGGATGTGACCCTGCTAGGAGAGGGTCATGACTAATCGAGAAAACTGAGCTACGATCTTCATCCTTGTTTGAGCTCCCAGGGAGGGAATGGCGTCGAAGAGTTCCTGGGGTTGAGGGAACTCTTGGACAATAGGCTATTTGTGATCCTTACCTCTCATAGTAAGTAGTATCCTGCATATTGTCCCACAACAGGATAGTTGTGATTTGTACCTCTCATGGTGAGTAGTATCCTACCTATTATCACAGTAGGGTGTGTGTGATCCTTCTCACTCATGACAAGTTGGGTATCTCCCCCTACTATCAATTTTTGGATTAACAAAGAGTACACCCCAGTATGCATCCTACGCACAAGATAGGATTGTTAGGGTCACCACCCATCTGACCAATGGGTGAGGAGGCTTAGGTGTGTGTGATCCTTACCACTGGTAAGTTTGGTATCTCCCCCAAGGTAGAGGATGCAAATGTTCTACCACTTGAATCTTGAGGGTCAAGGTGGGATGATCAGTAGAAAATAACATAGATGTGATCCTTACGTCATGGTAAGTAGTATCCTACCTATTGTCCTTGCATATAGGGTGGCAGATTTATCTCCCCCATGATGATTCTTCTTCTTTAGATCGAGAATTTTCAGTTAATCAGAAGAGATATGATATAGAAATGGTCATGATGAGACATTTGAGATTAGATTTATGATGCAGTTGGTAATTCCTCCCTAGATGAGATCAAGTGTTGAAATTTGGTAGCTCAAGTCAGCCTAAAGGAGGAAATTCGACCTCATCAACCACATATACTTGGCATCACTTGGAGGCATCATCACACATTCATTTCTTCTCTTGATTGGTTTTTACAAATTTGAAATTGAA
Source organism: Pinus tabuliformis (assembly GCA_031772625.1). Classification (NCBI taxonomy): domain Eukaryota; kingdom Viridiplantae; phylum Streptophyta; class Pinopsida; order Pinales; family Pinaceae; genus Pinus; species Pinus tabuliformis. The sequence goes on from CM062814.1 coordinate 717,680,444, forward strand.
GGGTTCAAGCTCACACATACGAAGGAGAGAGAGTGTTTTCTAATAACCAATGTTGAATTTTATTTTGGGATGGTTTTACTTGCATTGAATTGAGGATTTTTGGATTTCGACCTATTATTGGATCTCTTTAGGAAGCCAAGTTGACTAAGACCTTGACCAATATTTTTCAAATCATTTTGAGTAGTGTTGACTGAAATTTCTAAGTTGGGTTTTTGTACATCAAAATTTGAGTTTGACCAAATTTGTGGGCATATTTTGTTGATTGTTTTGACCAAGTTTGACTTAGCTGAGGAGGCCGAATTCTTTGTTGTTTTGACTGAATTTTTTGGGGGACTTTGATTGTTGACTATTGACTAGTTAAGGCAACACTAACTGTTGTTGACTTTGACAGGAAACTGCCGGTTTGACTTTGACCTGGTTTAACTATATTACTCATATTGGATAGTTGATTTGGTTGGTCAACGATTTGACCCTTTGACTCATTGTTGATGTACTTGGACTATGGATCTTTTTGATGAATATTTGATGACAATATAATAGAAGACTTGTGGGGTTTTTCCATGGTCTTTGACCAAATCATTGTGTCTCTATTGTTCTTGGTTTTCATCTATTGTGCATTTGGTTTATTCTTATATCTAAATTTTTTTATTATTATCGAAGATTAAAGATAATTGAATAAAGTGATTTCTATTAAAAAAAATTGTTAGAAGTGATTGTTGCAACATAGAACATTAAAAAATTAACAAGCCTAACACAAGAGATATATATTTGTTTATGGATAATATGGAAATAACCAATAGGTATTTCACGCACCCCGTGGCTTGGCCCCTTCACAAAGTGAGAATGATAATGGTATTCAACTAGTTCTAAGTGGTCCACTACCAATGTGCATCCTTATTGACACCTTTTTACACAAAAAACGAAATTGAAAAAATATTATTTGTGAACCATAGGAGGTAAGAATCTTGCATCAAAAAACTAACCCTTAGTCATCAATAATGGTCTTAGCATTGAAGAAATAAGGGGAATAGCATAACAATCTACCTTTCCATGCTCCCAATAAGTTAACCATCAAAGATAAACTTCCCATCTTATATATTGATGACCTCTTGGATGAGATTCATGTTTCCCGACCTTCATTGGGTGAGCTAGAGTGGTCATTATATAATTTCCATCTATCTTGGTACATTATACGTGGAAAAATTGAAAGAATTGACTTGTATGACATATTCTAGTAATAGGACCAATTTGAATATTTGAGGTTTGGAACCTTCCAAAGTCATTTTGAGGCATCAAATGGAACATTCTTGGGTCAAATTTTACAAGAATAAATCCAAGCCTCTTGTAATTGTTATACACATTGATACCCTTCCAATGGTGTGAAAATAACCTCAATAAGATCTAGTATGTAGAATTTATGCCTCCCATAATCTAACGCCCCTAGGATGTCCCTTGTGTATATTTTTATGTATACAAAATTTATTAATCTAGTGAGCTTGAATGTGTTGGCTCTGCTGTGATGCAGGCAAGTTCCCTCTACAAACAGAGGCAACCCCTCTAGCCCTAGAGTGGGTCTAGACACAACAAGAACAATATCAAAGAAAATTCTCATCAAGGCATACCTTTAAATCCTCGTTTGATGAATTTCCCATTGTGTTTCTCTAGCTCTTGTTCTAATCACTTTTGTACCTAAAACAACATACAAAGAACAACAACAGACATAATAGAATACATAAAAAGTGTTCTACTTAAAGGTTCAAGGAACTTCAAGCTATCAATATGCAATTTGACATAAGATATAGGAAATAAACCATTGATTTGTATTAATATAAACTGAAGTAAAACTTACAACCATGTCTTGACATTGTAGGTCTCCTTGAAGGGTCCTGTTAGCATGTCTCTGCAAGCATTCACTCATGAATTGTCTTCGAAGAGGATGAATAACTCTCTCTCCTACCAAAAAGGGCAAAATTATGATGCCAGAACACTCATAAAATCAAGCCAAATCCACACAAAACTATCCTAGGCTATGTTGCATTAGAGGCTACTTCAAAACTCTCTCTAACTTCAACTCTTACTTGTCACATAACTTGAACTAGCATATTTCAGCCATGAAGGAGGTATTTATAAGAGGAGGAGCCTCCATAAGAGATGGGAGAAAGAGCTTATCCCTTTGGCAGGTTTCACAAAGGGCGGAACAACCATTCCAAAGGAGGGAGTTGAGCTCATTTGATCCAACAACCAACCCTAGGATTGCTCATCAACAATTTGTTAAAAAAAACTCGCCAAAAGTAGCTCATTGTGAGTGAAACATAGGGATAGAGCGACGACGTCACTAGGCTTAGTTCAATCTTGGCCATCTTTGTGGGTGGAATAATTGTTGACCTGTGACGATCCAAAAACATATGTTAAAAAGGGTCTACTCCAGGAGTAATGAACTGAGGTATTCTTCCTGAGATGACAAGGAAGACACTAACACATATTTTGCAACATGACAGAAAGAAGATGTCAATAACACAGACCGGCAGTGTATGGGATCAGGGAATGCAGGGTCAGTGGCAAAATATTGTAACATATGCCCCCTAAAGCATGAAGGCTGAGAGAGTGGGATGGGTGAAATGCTTTACAAATCCATAACTGAAACAAAACACCATCGTGGAGAACCTGCAAACACAAGTACAATTGATATCTCTGATACATAAGTACATAGTGAAAGGAAATACATGTGCATAAGGCATGGGTGCAGCCATCCAGAAGATAAACATAAATTATCTTTGGTATGGATGCAACCATCCAATCATAAAGACCATATAAAAGACTCAGGTATGGTCACAACCATCCAATCAAAAGAGTCATATATACAATCATGAACAAATCCGTGCAACTTGGACTTGTGTAATCTAAGCCCAGGGTCTTGAGTCCCAACCCGATCATGTTACAAATTCTAATATGTGAATAGATGTGCTGAAGTTGAGCATACTAGAAAATTGCTTGATTACCAATCAATGATGTAAACCATTCACAAGCGCGAGAGAGACTACCAGTAACGTCAATGGTTCTCAAGGTACTGCTAGTACAATCCACGAAGTGTGAAGAATGATTTGGAGTTGAACATCCATGAAATCACCCAATCGAAGGCCAATAATGAAAGCCCATCATCGAATGCGAAGAACTTTCCATTAAGGCATGCAAGCTCCAAGGTACTAGAAAGGAGTCTCTAGATCAACTTCCCAGATAATGAGCAGAAGTCGATAGGAAGAGATCAGTCGAAGGGGGGCCATAATGTTTCCCACATCATCGACATGAGAAAAAGGAAAAAGATGAAGTGGATGAGATAGAGAATTTGAGGAAGGTGTGTAAGGATACAAACTGCAGAAGGATTAACCTCTTGAACATATCAGCGACATGACTCTTGTGTTTGGCAGCATTTTGGTACCAAGGGATCAAAGGTCATGATGATGCAGTAAGGATCAGATGGAATGAGGCAAAATGGATAACCAAAAACCCTGAAGGCCAATAGTAGAGTGAGGATATCCCAACCCGGCACGAAGCAAAAAGAGTGTTGATGTTCAAGAGTGACAAGCTTCCGTAATAATTAATACAACCAATGGAATAATTACAACTTTTTCCCCACCATTTCTGGCGAGTACCCCAATTATTTTTTAAACATAAGCTTGAAAGGGATAGCATATGCTTGTAATATAAGTTTTCCCTTTGGACAAATCCAACTTAGTAAATTTTAACGAGCCCTAGGAAGGAGAAGCTCGGTCTTGTCATGATGACAAGTCCAATTTCGTCAGGGTTTAACGAATCTACCATAGGTAAAAATCAGTCTTTTTCATATTTAGAGAGTTTGAAAAAGACATGGAAAAGAAAACTCCAAAGGTCCCTTTTCGTAAATTTTTCCCTCGAATCCAAAAAGGTAGAAAACAATACCCAAGGGAACTTATTGACCATGATAGATCAACGTATACTTTTTTCGTAAGTAATCTATCCTAGTTTGTAAAAGGGATAAACTTATACTGGGTAGATGACGCTTCGCAGCCTTTAACGAGTTCAAAGCGACAAGAGCTCGGCAATATTTTCATGTTTTGAAAGTCAGAAAAGAGCTTAAAGCGGAACCCCCATTTTTATTCTCTTTAACGATTCAAAAAGGGAAAAATACTCGGCAATATTTTCATCTTTTACGAGTCAAAAAAGAGCTTAAAGGTGATTTGTCTTGGAGGAACATGTGGTATAAAGGGTAGCAACTAGTTCCAGCAATGGTGGAACTACTCAAAACATGTAATGGTCAAGAGGCTGGCTAATAAAACCACTCATCGTTGTGGTCCCTCAGGAAAAGTGAAAGCATATGATCAACCAAAGAGATGGTGGCGATGGAATGAAACACCAAGGCTCATCTAGCAAAAATTAGCTGATAAAAATGGCGATCACGAGTGTTAAAATTGGGTATGGGTTCACTTTTACACAAGCTTTAGCCATGTATAACTCTGATTGGATTTGGTTTCATGTTTACAAAAGCTTGAAACAAAAAAACATGCTTGCTATAAGTTCACATGCCCCCATCATAATGACTCAAATGAGGTACATGCCCCCCAAGCTTCATGTCATTCAACTAGGTGAATGGAATGAAGGTTCACTTGCGAGATCTTGGAAAGACTCGACTGGGATTTTACGAGATCTTAATCAAAGACTCAATTTGAAAAGGGAGTTGCTTCATTTTTTAATGAGGTTGACACAATAAAAGAACTATCCTCAAGACCCTTGTTTCATTTTTTAACGAGCTTGACACAAGACAAAGAACTATCCTCATGACTCCTTGTTTCATTTTTTAACGAGCTTGACACATGACAAGGAACTATGCTCCCCATATTTGTTTCATTTTTTAACAAGGTTGATACAGGAAGAAACTGTCCTAGGGACCCTTGGTTCATTTTTTAATGAGCTCGACCTAAGACAAAGAACTATGCTTAGACTCTTTGTTTCATATTTTAATGAGGTTGACATAAGACCAAGAATTATCCTCATGACTCCTTTTTTCATTTTCAAATGAGGTTGACACAAGACACAGGACTCTCCTCATCTCTTGTTTCATTTTTTAATGACGTTGACAGAAGATGAAGAACTATCCTCATGACTCCTTACTTCATTTTTTAATGAGGTTGACACAAGACCAAGAACTATCCTCTTCCAATTATTCATGGACCATATGAGAACATTGTTCCCAAGAGTTCTTCACTATACGGAAGGACCACACTCTGGGAGGAATACATGTCAATTGGTACCAAAGATAGATCAGGTTCTAATGCCCCCAGTACATAATGTACTATACCATCTATGTGATCATCAGAAGATGCGGAGACGGAATAGGTAATCACATAATTAACCTGTGGCGAGGGAGGTACAACTTACAAACAAGAGCCAATAGGGGATGATGGTTGCAAAGGAGACTCGTGGTGACCAATGAATAACAGTTGATCAATAGTCACAATTCTTCCTTCGTGCAGAAAACAAACCACATGGAAAAGTGAAGAAACAAGAGCTCCCTTGACATACACATAGTCACGTCCAAGGAGGAGATTGAAATCTAATGGACCTTGGACTACCATCACGTCTATATAGCCGGTCTTTCCTCCCAAAGTAATACAGAACTTCAGAAGGATCCCTAAGGGTTGACTGGTTCCTCTGTTGAAAGCCAACAAATTCTGGGTGACGGGCACAAGCTGTGGGGAACCCAAAACTTGCCAAGTAGTAGAAGACATGATGCTAACAAATGCACCTTCATCTAATATAGTGCCAGGTACTACAATATTATAGGCTTGTATTGAGATCTATAAAGGCACATAAGATGGGAGGTGGAAAGCAGTCGATGGACCCCAATCGAAAGAGATGATAGAACTACTTGGTGGGGGTATCATATGATTCCCCTCATGCCATGCAAGAATGGAATAAGGACTCTCTTGAACAACTGGGACAGGAGGGTCACTCTTCGATTCATGAGACTCTGAGGAGATGAGAAGAACTTGAGTAGTAAGATCACTACGTTCTTCTGGAACAGAGTGAGCAACTGGTGGCAGAGCCAAGTTGACACTCATTTCGACTAATGGTGGGTCGGGAAGAGACACAAAAGAGTCACTCTCAGGAAGACTAGGAATAACAAGAGATGAACCCAATTCAATCTCTTTACTATCCACAAGAGGGTTGAAAGAAAGCCTGTGACAACCAATAAGAAGTTGGGGTTGGGGAGCTGTAAGGTTTTCCAAAACTTTGGAAGCTTTATCCATAAGAGGACAAAGGTGAAGAAGATACTCTCCTTCACATAACCTACAAGAGAATCTAATCTTCCCTTTCTTCTTACCATTGCTAGCCAAGAGTGTAGCATCGACATGATCTCCAAAGGTTGATGGGGATGGTCGATCTAGATCTTAAGACCATACCTCTAAGACTCTAGGAATGGCAAGACCAGCTTGAAGGAGATGGTCACCCCTACACATATTGCAATGGAATCTGACCTTCCATGGAGGATTAGAAGGTTTTCCTATAAGAGGTGCATTTGGAGTAACAGTAGCACAGTCGGCCTTTTGCATAGCTAACTTCTTCATGTTTTTCTTCTTCTTCTTCTTCTTCATAGCCTCCTCATTACGAGATTTGAAACTTTCACCAGGAAAAGTAAAAGAGGAAGGTGAAGAAATGGGGGAAGAAGGTGAGGGGTCAACTATAGAATCATCATGATGTGGTTCGAATGAAGGAGACAGCGGGGTAGGAGTTGAGACACTCAGGAACACTGAGGTCAAAAATAACCAGACACGTAAACCAATGGTTAACCCAAGGAGGTACAACGTTGCCATATAAGTAGCAACATCATTTCCAAAAGAAGGAAAAGGACCAGGATTCCCTTCTGTGGACTCTAGAAATGTTTCCATTGGAATCGACTCTAAAGAATCACAAAGGAAGATAACTTTTACCAGGAATATTTCATGGGAAGTTAATTTTATGACACTCAAACAAACCTTTGCCTTTTCATATTTTAAGAGTCGAGAAAAGGAAAAAAGGTGACTCTATCACTTCCGATTGGAAACGAGCTCGAAAGGAAAATTTCTCAAACGATATTTCAAGTTTAATGAGTCAAAAATATCAAATGGCTGCTCTGGAACTCTAGGAAAAAGGTTTTCCAAACAAATCGTAAAACTGCATAGACACCTTGGTAGTCAAATGAAAGAGAAATGACCAAGGACTTCCCGTACAACAACTAATATTTCCGAATGTTGTTTTTGGTGTGTTATGATTCATAATTTGGCAAACTCGGCTTCCTATGGATAACAAGATTGCAGCCTAGTGGGGTTTCCCATCATATACGCGACTTTACAAGGAGCACAAGTCCGTACTAGTACTTATCGAATCACAAAAGGAGGAATCACCCAACCTTAGTGAAAACAACATCCACTAGGTTTAAAGATGCCAAAGCACGTCTCTAGCCTAGACCTCTAGATATATGAGCATTAAGTTCCAATGCATTTTTAGATTAATTCGATAAATTTTAGCAGTTTATCTTGAATTAAATCTCAATTTCAAGGCCCTACCAAATGTATCTTCAAAAGCTCCTAGGATGCAACTAAATTAGTAAAGAAACCATTTATTTTCAATGAACAACTAACTAAAGAAAAGTGAGAGGTTCATTTCAATGAAATCAAAGCAACAATCAAGCAAATGCAAGAATGGTACTTTTTGTTATTCCGCAAGAAAACCAATCAAGAGGAAACAGAAATTCTTATATCTTTCACTAACTTGCAAGAAATGTAATTAAGAAAATGAAAAATACATCCTTTGATTTTCAACTTCTATATGTCAAGAATTTACTAATGCAAAAGAGTGTTCTCATTTCCTAATGCAAAATGAATGCGATATTTTAGTTTTTCCAAATATATGACAAGCAACTGAATGAAAAACTCAAAACAATGCTAGTTTAAAGTTCCTCTTTGAATGAAATCATTCAATAAGTAAAGAGACACATTCCACTTAGAAACTAATAAAAGATTTAAAACAAAGAATATGTTTCTTTTTGAAAAAACTTGAAAGCTTTCTAACTGACCATGGGGCAATGCGATCTATGCCAAAGTGATGGATGGAAACCAAACAAACAAGACTTGAGAGTTTTGATAACCAAACGTCACATACCAGTCAGGAAGATGAAGGAATAATCAATAAGGAAAAGCCTCAAACAAAGCAAGGGATCATTTCAAACACAGCTCACAGGTCCAAACGAACAAGTAACCCAAGAGAAAGCTAATGCTTCAAGAAACCCTAAGGTGAACAGGTCACACAGTTCAAAAGGATAAATCTCAAGGGAATAAAACCAAGAGTCAAGTATTATAGCAAACAACAATTTGACACACAACAAGTAAGCAGAAGACAAGCTCAGAAGGATAGGACACACTGGCCAATCAACAAACATAACTTCAAAATTGAAACCTACAGGAATCTTTGCAAGCGTCAAACTGACAACATGCACCAATAATGAAAATTTGCACCCCCCTAACTAGTCACTTTGCAACGTCATCGTAGAAGTACACTAGTCATCAGCACCAAGCCTATTTCAGAGCCCTTCGTGACTGTGAGGCGATTTAATCGCGCCAAATAGTAGAAGGCGCAACTAATTAGGTAGAGCATATGAAACTATCTTCGCAACTGTCATAAAATAAATGGCGACGACCCCAAATCAAAGGAAAAATTTAAAAATTCAGCTGAGAAAAGGCCAAACCTATCACTTATGATAGAGGGAATACTACCAGGAGTAGTCAAACCACCCACAATATGGAGAGTTCTACCCAAGAAGTAAAGAAGACAATAAACAAGAAAAGCAAAATCAAATCAAGAGACAAAAGAGAAAGGTGACCAGTATGGTCGCCAACATGTGATGCAGGCAAGTTCCCTCTTTGGACAGAGGCAACCCCTCTAGCCCTAGAGTGAGACTAGTCACAACAAGAGCAATATCAAAGAAAATTCCCTTAGATAGTTAATGTCATGAAGGCCTACCTTCAAATCCTTGTTTGATGAAGTTCCTGTTGTGTTGCTCCAGCTCTTGTCCTAATCACTTTTGCACCTAAAACAACATATAGAGAACAACAACAAACATAATAGAATACAACAAAAATGATCTACTTAAAGGGTCAAGGAACTTCAAGCTATCAATGTGCAATTTGATATAATATATAGGAAATAAACTGTTGATTTGTATTAATATGAACTGAAGTAAAACTTACAACCATGCCTTGACGTTGTGGGTCTTCTTGAAGGGTCATGTTAGCATGTCTCCACAAGCATTCACTCATGAATTGTCTCCCAAGAGGACGAATAACTCTCTCTCCTACCAAAAAGGGCAAAATTATGATGCAAGAACACTCATACAATCAAGCCAAATCAACACAAAACTATCCCATGCTAAGTTGCATTAGAGGCTACTTACAAAATCTCTCTAACTTCAACTCTTACTTGCCACTTAATTTGAACTAGCAGCTTTCAGCCATGAAGGAGATATTTATAAGAGGACGAGTCTCCATAAGGGATGGGAGAAAGAGCTTATCCCTTTGGGAGGTTGCACAAAGGGCGGAAAAACCATACCAAAGGAGGGAGCCGAGCTCATCTGATCCAACAACTAACCCTAGGACCGCTCATCAACAATTTGTCAAAAGAAACTTGCCAAAAGTAGCTTGTCGCGAGTGAAACACAGGGACAAAGTGACGACGTCACTAGGCTTAGTTCAATCTTGGCCATATTCACGGGTTGAATAACTGCTGACCCACGACGAGCCAAAAACAAAGGTTAAAAGGGGTGTGCTCCAGGAGTGATGAACTGCAGTATTCTTCCTGAGATGACAAGGAAGACACTAACACATATTTTGGAACATGACAGAAAGCAGATGTCAATAACATGAACCAGCAGTGTCCGGGATCAGAGAATATAGTGTCGATGACAAAATACTATGTAACACCTGCATGCTGACATGTATATAATTATTTTGGGGGGAGTGTAGGTATGGTTATATGTTTCAACGCCAGAGTTCCTATGTTATTTGGAGATAGTGAGCCTATGTGCCAAAAGGCCATTGAGCCTAGCTATGTAAATATGTAATTTCACTTTAGTATTAATAAAAACACAATATTATTGTAGAATGATTCATACAAGAGAGATGGGGTTCTATTCCTTTTTCCTAGATTTTACTTAATTGCAAAGGGAATATTGTCCCATAGATCCCACCTCCAGATCTACGAAACATTGAGTGGATAAGAGAATCAATTTCCCTAAGATTTGTTTCATACAATTCCTTTCATAACATAGAAGAGAAAAAGAGGAGAACAAACCTAGCTATTCTGAGATGTTCATGTAGGTTATATATCTCATATAGTAGTTGAATACCTCACAGCTAACTTAGAGATCCTACTCCAACTCTTGGATCCTATCACCTACACACATTCATAAACACATATCTATCATTACTATCCTCCAAGAAAGGAAAATTAGTGAACAAAAGGATCTAATCATGACATAAAAATAATGATCTAATTTATGAAAATGTATAGAGAAGGAAAAATATATCAATAATGTATATAAATCATTACTATAATTAAAGCATTATACCTTAATCATTCGGTGTTCCTCTCCAATCCCTTGAAGTTCCTCCTTCCTTGACTCACACATAGAGTGATCTCATATATGAGGCATGGAAGGATCTCTTGGAACCAATCCCCCACCATAACAGTGAACTATACTCACTTCTTCCTCTCTTCCACACTTGAGAGGGTTTGTTTATGTAGGCTTTTCATAGCTCCAGGAGGATGTATTTAGACACTATAGTCCAAGAAAAATTAGGCTCGATGGCATGTGAATTAGGTGGATACAAGTCATGGATAGGCTTGATGGCATGTGAACCAAGAAATTACAAGTAATGCCCAAGTTTCATGCTCAATTATCAGCTTTTCTCAACATACGATCAAAATTATTCTCAATTATGAGTTTTTGTCAATTATAGCATTTTATAATTATGAAATTGTGATAAAATAATAATGAGATATTACTCAATTATGTATCTTTATACCTATAGAATTTAATAACTTCCTTGTAATACTTTTGGTGGTAAATAAAATCATAGCATGTGACCCCTAATGAAAGGGGTTAGAAGAGAAACTAAAGGTTGAAATGCACTACAACTAGGTATCAAAATGTAAGGAAGGTGTTAACACAAAAAATTCGTACACACATTTGTTCAATCCATATGACACCTTAGTAGAACGTATAGGTGAATAATTTCTAGCCAAAGACATCATGAAACACAAAAAAATTATCTTTCCAAAGGTTCAAGTTAAAAATTTTACCTGCGTGGGCCATCAAAAGGAAAAAATTAGAAACTATGCGGCTTTTCCTTCAATAGTCACATCATCCAACCAAAGTTTTGGTTAGCAGCCCGAGACCACTTCACACACTTTGAATTGGGATTCCCTGACATATACCACCTAAGGATAGTTTATTTCGAGTCGAGTTGGAGATATGAAACCCCCAAGGGATCCTCTTGTCCTCTTCTTGATTCATTTTCTCATTAATGAGCTAAGAGAGGGAAAGAGGAATTCAAAATTCTATATAAACAGACCATTGTAAGACCAAAAGACTCATGTAATGTTATGCTAGCAACATTGCTCCCAAAAAATCCTACATTTCATTGACAAGGAGAATTAGAGCATTGTTGTGCTGGAAAAATTACCCCTTGGAAATCCAACATTTCATTGAGAAGAGGTTTTCATCATTTAAGAGTGTCTTCATACATATTCAAGAGTGAGAGGAAGCTTGCAAGGAGATTGAAGAAAGAAACATCTTTGTTGAGAATTTTGAGCACCATTGATAAAAAAATTCACTCCCCGTGTTTAGAATTCATCTACTGTATCTCTTCTACTTTCAACACTCAATAAAGGGAACCCTTTTTCTAAACTTTGTTGACTTTTTTGCTTCATTAAGCATTGTTTATGTGTTGTCTAGTATAGTTTTAGTTTATGTTTATGTATGCATTGCTTCCATTATTTTAGGTTTTTTTTATCTAAGTTGTCCACTAACAACAACGAACTACTTGTTTACTCCTTATAAGTAACAACCAACTCCATGGAAAGTGTTTTTGGTACTCTATAGCAACCAAAACACCATAAGAAGATGGGAACTCAATTAGTTGCCTTTCTTTGATCTAATGGTTATTTTTGTAGGACATTTCTCCTTGCATTTTCACTCAATTGTGCCTCTGTTACTTCTCTGGAATTTTTGTAGGCCCCCTGGGACCTATTTTCAACTGAAAAGAGACCATTTTTTACCTTTTTCTTCCGGTCGCATGAATTTTATGACAAATAGATGCGCAATCTATGAATTAGTGCAGAGGAAAGCCCGCGTGGTTTACAAAGAGCACAAAATTCATTGTAATTTTTCTTTCATGGGTCATAGGCAACCTTTACTGGATTTCCTTCACCTCTACAAATTTTTCATAGTTAGTTTAGATTGTTTAATTTCTTTACTAATAACTATTAGCAGGGTAATTACTTAGTCTTTACTTCAAAAATTTGCATTTCACACACAACTTAATTAAGAGGAAGAGTAAGTGGCCATAATCCACACGTATTTTTCAATTTGTTTTACTAGTTTTTCCAAGTCACATAGCTTAATTAGGATAAAATTAAGTGTCCCATAATACACACATCTTTTTTAACTGAGTAAAGCATTTTATTTCATACATATTAGGACTAGGAACAAGAGTTATTAAAGAAAGGGAGTAGTCATGCTTCCCTTGCATCTTTTAACTATCTTGGGCTTGCATGTGAAACCTTTCTCAATGCACTTGGTTTTTCCATCTCCATTTTAGGCACACATATTTTAATAGGAAGGAAGTGGCCCATTATCCACATATTATTTCTTTTCATACAAGGAATAATCATAGCTTAGCCTAAGTAAGGGATTGTGTAAAGGATCTTTGCATATCCACATGTCAACACATCTGTAACAACCCTGGTGAAAATTTCATGTAATAAGAGTTAATAAGGGAAAAATAAGACCACAATTAAGGGAAACTTATTCCAAGCTGAATATTGGGAAAACATATCATAGTGGGCATCACTAGATATGTGTTTTGGCTAAGGAAAATTGGCAAAGGCTAAAGAAAAGGTATTTTTGGCACATTTATTTATGAAAATAAAGGAAATTCGGAGAAAAGTAAGGTGAAAGGTCACAAGTTGCATGTGAGGAGGAAATTGAAGGAAAATAATGGAAAATGAAGAAAATAGAGGCCTCATTAATAATAAGGCTTCTGACGGTCAGTTGGTAACCTTTTGTCAGTTCAAGTTTGGAGCTCCCTCATTATTCTCTCTCTCTCTCACTCTTGGCCACTTAGAGTTTTCTTGGAGCACTCTAGCTTTGGAGCAAGGAAGGAAAGCAAGGATGAAGGAAAGGAAAGCAGGATCCAACATATTCAATCGAAATACTTGTAGGTAACCTTTTTCATATGTGATTTCATAGTTGGTTTGGACATGCATGTCTTTGCATGTTGGTGTATGGTTCTCTTGCTGTTGGTGGCATAGTTTTACCGGGTTATGACAGTGGTTTTCAACCTAGCCTTACATTTTTCTAGATGCCATAATATGTTGGGATGCTTATCTCAATTTTGAGCTTTGGTTTATTGGATGGATTTCAGAATCTGAGGCGGAGGTGGTCTCAAGGTTCATTCCCAAAGGCCTAGGAATCCCTTGACAGGTTTTATAGGGATACATGATAAACCTGAGTGGGGAGTCTTAGTTTAGGGTAGTGATGTGGGTTTGGATTGTAGTAAAGCCTGAGATACTCATCTCAGTTTAGGGCCTAGTGATCTGGGATTATATTGTGGTAAAGCCTAAGAGAGAAGGAGATGGAAAATTCCTCAAGGATAGTGATGGATTTCGGATGGCATTCCAAGTTTGGTGCGGTTGTGATCGAAGCACCGGTTTAGGTGTGATCATGGTTTGATGAGGGGTCAAGGTGGTTTAATATCTAGATTCCCTTGGTTGCTCTATGAGATCCCACATTCGTTCTTGGAATATAGCACAAGGGTGATTGGTTGAAAGAGATATTTGGTTCATCCATGTCTGTGGTCAAGTGGTACATAGAAGTCCTGAACCTCGTCGGATTTGCCTATGATTAATAAAAGCTAATTTCCCTTAGCTTTTCATTAGTTTATATGTGGATTTAATGGTTTTCATATCTATGATATTTATATGGTTTTATGTTGGTTATAAGCATAATTAAATGACTAGTTCATGTCATGGTTATTTCATGTATAAACTCGTAATTGTTAATTGGATGGATGCAATACCTAATTGATGATATAATAGTTCAATGGAAAAGGAGGGGATCCTTCTGGTTATGTTTCATAATTTATTTCAGCCATTTATGCTTTGACTTGTATCCTAGACCTATAGGTTACATTGATGACAAGTGTTTGACAGAATGTCAGTCTTGGCTAGGGATGCTCAAGCCTAGTTTTGAGGTTGATATTTGATTTGTTTATATTGTAATCATGTCTTTGATGGATTCTTAAGGTTAGAAAAATTTCTAGACAGAGGATGGAATTCTAGGATAGAAAAATGGCTCAAATCCTAGGGCATTGGCATAGGTTTTCTGAAAAAAGTCCAAGGATGTTGGCACATAGGCCAATGAGAGCGACTTTGGCTTCTAGTCACCATGTTGCCTATAGCATGAGAGCGACCAAGGAATAAAAGGCTTAAATAATCAGTTGGACTCAGGGACATGATGTCTGAGTTGTTGACACATCGCCTAAGGGTGTTGTTGCTGATGTGGATGGGTTTGTTTGACATGTTCTATTGGTTCTATTTCCTTAAGGTCACTAAGGAAGTTGAATCCCTTATAGTAGCCTCTCTCGTCGCATGTTTACCCTGGCTGGCCAGTTGCTTGGGTGGACCTGGGAGGAGGGGGTGTTACAGATTGGTATCAGAGTGTGGTTGTGCTCTCCTTGGGTGAAAGTGTTGGTCATGCATGCATGTCAGTTGCATGTGTGTCTCTTACACTTGCATTCCATGTGCTTGTTGCATTGCATCATGTTGATCATGATGGTAGTAAGGTTGTCATGAGGAAGTTGATGTGATTTTATGGGATGCATCATCAGAAGTATATGAATAGTTTCATAGGGTTATATATTGCTTACATGTTGATTATATGTTGCTTGACTACTTCCTTGTATATCAGGTGCATTCTTCAATGTTTTGATTACATGTATCAGTCTTGTAGGTTGGTTACAAGAATTGATCGCTTATGCTCGACTACATGCACTCATATGTATGTGTAGTTAATAAGGAATTTCTTATGCATGTTGATAGTTGCATGTGGCATTGTGTTAAATGCAGTGATGGTTGTCGTCATGCATGAGGTCAAATCATGCATTGTTCATATGGCCTTGCATTGATGACTGGACCCTAGCTAGAATGATGTTTATGTTTTGATACATTTGTTTGATATATGTCTATATGATATTATTATTATTATGTTATACATGTATCACGTTGGTTTGACGATCTTGTAGACAAGTTATCCTCCCCGAATTATGCTATGGTACGTTGGTTTATTGTGATTTCGTTTAGCTGACATAGTATGCCTTGCAGGATAGCGATCAGATGGCTAGCTAGGTGGTATACTATGTAGAATCTCCCTATGCATCAGATGGGCAGCAAGGTGCAGGGCACTCTTCTGACTTGGAAGACACATTAGGAAGCTTGAAGGAAGAAACAAGTAGTTTCAAAGTAGACAATAACAAAATCATGCAGGCACAAGAGAAATAAGCAAAGGTGAATGAGATACTACTTTAGAGTTTTTCATATTTGCAGCGACAGGGACCACTTCGGATCAGCCATGGACATGAAGACATAACTAATGGGGCATATGGTAGTAGGTCTCCTAGTAGAAATACGATAGATAGATCTGACATGATTAGAGATGGAAGGATGCTAGACACTCAAGATAGGAGAGGTGATAGGAATAGGTATTATTCTAGTTCTGGCTCTAAAAAGCATCATGTTTGTCATCATCATCATCCTTACAGGAGGAGTGATAGGGGAGACTTTCCGGATGAGTTTGAGAAGGAAAAGCCACCTATCTTTAATGGATACATTAATAAATCATAGGATGCAAAAGCATGGTTGCTGGTATGAATAAATGCTTCCTATTGCATGATTATTCAGAAAACATGAAAGAAATGATGGTCATTTTCAGTCTCAAAGGTAAAGTGAATATTTGGTGGGAAGACATGAAGAATGTAAAAGGTATACATGAGGAATATTTGAATATATTTCACTTGGCATGCATTTGAAAGGATCTTCAAGAATAATTACTTGTAGGAGAGGTACTAAGATGACAGGGCTAAGGTGTTTTATGAGTTGCGGATGGGCTCTGTGATAGATGATGAGTATACTAGTAGGTTTTTGGAGCTGTTGAGGTATGTGCCTTACCTCAAGGAGTAGAAGGCTAAGTTTCATAGATTCATCAGTGGATTACCAATTGTATACAGAGACCAGATTGAGTTCGATGAGCCTAAATCGTTGGAAGACTCCATATGAAAGTTGAAGCATTGTTATGAGCAGTCGAAGTGCAAAGTTAAGCCTAAGAATGACTTGAAAAGAAATGAGAAATCTAAAGGAAAATGGCCACCAAAGAGAGGAAGACCTCAAGATGCAAGTGAGAAAGAAAATGTAGTTCCTTACAAGAGGTTTAATACAACTAAGAAAGGACGAGGAGAATAACAAGCTAGAGGTGGTGGTAGGGAACCATTGCAATGTTGGATATATGGTAAGGATCATCGCAAGAGGGATTGTGCACAGTATCAGAGTGGTTGTAGACCCCAGATCTACAGTGCTTAGGAGGCACATATAGTTGGTGATGTTGGTCATATAATTCCTGAAATCTATTCAGTTGTGGACAACAAACAGGCATATCATCAGGCATCGATCATTGAGATGGAAGGTAAGCTCTGTGATCAAGCTGTTTCTATTTTCATTTATCCTAGATCTAACTATAGTTATATTAATATTGACCTAGTAGATAAGTGTGGTTTGAGAAAATAAGTGGAATCTTGGTTGGTATAGTTGGCCACAGGTACAAAGAAGCTAGTTCACCATTGGGTAAGAGCTTGCGCATCTGAGTTAAATGGTGTGCCTGTAGTAGCACACTTGAATGTATTTCCATTGGGATCATATAGTATGCTTTTGGGTATGGATTGGCTATACCTTCACAGAACCAAAGTAGATTTATTTGACAAGTCCATTGAGTGTATGGATGATAGTGAGGAAAAGAGGACTCTGAAGGGAAAGAAGAAGCCTACATCAGTGAGGATGGTTACGGCTATGCAGGCTAATAGAAGTTGTAGAAAAGTTTATATGATGTTTGTAGTACACATTTCTAATGACAAGGGTAAGGAGGTTGAGGATGCCAATGTGTTAAGCAAGTAACCAATTTTGTAGTAGTTTTAGGATGTATTTCGTGAAGACATTACAGAGTTTCCACCTCACAGGGAGGTAGACTTTTCTATTGAGTTTGTGGTAGGGACAACTCTAACATAAAAATCACCTTATGGGATGAGCACACCTTAGTTGGTAGAGTTGAAGTTGTAGCTAAAAGAAATGTTGGACAAAGGATGCATCAGACCTATTGTATCGCCTTGGGGTGCACTAGAGTTGTTCGTAAAGAAGAAATATGGTACTCTTAGATTGTGCATTGACTATAGGAAGTTGAATAAGGTAATGATCAAGAACAGGTACCCATTACAAAGGATTCATGATTTGTTTGACTATTTGAAGGGAGCAGGAATGTTCTTTAAGATAGAATTGAGATCGGGATACCATCAGGTATGCATCAAGGAAGAGGATATCTTCAAGACTGCATTCAAGACTAGGTATGGGCATTATGAGTTTGTTGTTGTTCCATTCGATTTGACTAATGCCCAGCTACATTTATGTGTTTGATGAATAGTTTTTTGTGTCCTTATGTAGAGAAGTTTGTTATTGTATTCATCGATGAGATACTAGTAAATTCTAAGAATGAGGAAGAGTGTGCTGAGGATTTAGCCATAGTGTTGAGATTGCTAAGAGAGAATCATCCGTATGCTAAACTTAGAAAGTGCAACTTATTTCAGATTGAGGTACATTACTTAGGCCATGTTGTCTCCAAGGGCGGCATAGTAGTGGATCTAGAAAAGATAAGGGCCATCTTGGACTGGGCATCTCCTAAGAATGTGGATGAGGTGAGATCATTTATGGGATTGGTAGGTTACTACAGGAGGTTCATCAATAACTTTTCACGCATTTCATATCCTATCACATCATTGTCGTGGAAAGGTAAGAATTTCGAATGGACAGAGGAGTGTGGTGCTAGTTTTGAGCAGCTTAAGCAGTTGTTAACACATGCACCAATGCTAAAGATTGCAGATCCGTACAAGGAGTTTGTAGTGTGTACAGATGCTTGCAAGAGAGGGCTCGGTGGAGTTCTCATGCAAGAAGGATAGGTAGTGTGCTACGAGTCATGGAAACTGAATGAGAACGAGTAGAACTACCCGATGCATGATCTTGAGCTAGCAATGATTATACATGCATTGAAGATGTGGAGGCACTATCTTTTGGGTAGGAGGTTTACATTGATGAGTGATCACAGTGGGTTGAGGTATTTATTTTACCATCTGAATCTAAATGTTAGGAAATCTAGATGGTTGGCTACCCTTAGTGAGTTTGACAACGAGATCAGATACATCAAAGGAAAGGAGAACCAGGTTGTGGATTCTCTTAGCAGAAAAGTACAGGTAAATCATGTAGCAACTATGAGCTCTTATGGGACAGAGTTACATTATAAGATCTTGCAGGTAGGACAACGGGATGATAAATACATGGAGATCGTGTATAGGCTACAACAGAGCACAAGTACAGTTACATGTATAGGTATAGGTGTAGGTACAAGTGCAGGTATAGGTGAAGGCACATGTATAGGTGATTGGGATGCAGACTATCGTCTCACGACATATGGTTTGGAGAGATTTAGAGACATGATCTACGTGCTGAATTGTGGTGAGCTCAAGAATCTTATCTTGAGGGAGTTTCACGCCAAGCCATTCTTGGGTCATTTAGGATATCAAAAGACATTGATGGCGGTGAAGAAGTTCTACTATTGTCTGAATCTGAAGAAGGAAGTGGCACAGGTCGTGGCTAGATGTTTATATTGTCAGCAGGTCAAGGCAAAATGTAAGCATCCAGGTGGTTTACTGTATCCTATAGGGATTCCATAATGGAAATGGGAGGTCATCTCCATGGATTTCATTACAATTATTCCGAGTAAAGTAAAGCAACATGATTCTATTATGGTCATGGTTGACAAGTTGAGCAAGGTAGCTCACTTCATTCCAGTGAAGACTACATATTCAGCCAGTGAGGTAGTATAGGTGTTCATCATAGAGATAGTGATATTGCATGGTGTTATGAAGAATATTGTGTCAGACAGGGATGAAAAGTTCACTTCCATGTTTTGGAAGGAGCTATTTGATGGCTTGGGCATAGAGTTGGCCTTCAGTAAAAATTATCATCCGCAGACAGAGAGGGTCAACAGGATCTTGCAGGATATGCTGAGGATGTACATGATGCTCCAAAAGAAGAAGTGGGAGGAGTATCTTCCATTGGTTGAGTTCGCATACAACAATGGTTATCAAGATTCATTGAGGATGAGATCTTTTGAGGTATTGTATGGGCGGAGTTGTAACACTCCCATCAGTTGGAGTGCTCCGGTGAACATGGTACTTATTGGACCAGATATGTTAGCAAACATGGAGTTGGAAATGCATGTTATAAAGAAGAATCTAAAGGCATCATAGGACAGATAGAAGAGTTATGCGGATCAACACAGTGTATTCAAGGAGTTTCAGATTGGGGAGCATGTGTATTTGTGCACCAAGCCCAAAAAAATCTATTTGAAGATTGGTTCATGTGCTAAGTTGGAAACATCGTATTGTGGGCCTTTCGAGATCCTTAAGAGGATTGGACCAGTGGAATATCAACTAGCACTACATCCAAATGTGAAAGTCCATGATGTATACCATATTTCATTGCTTAAGAAGTATATAAAGGAGAAAGAAGGATAGTTCTAGTTGGAGCCTCAGTGAATATTGCAGGGGAAACATCTCATGCTCAGGAACAAAGCCATAGAGAAAGTTAAAGTGCAGTGGAAGCACTTTGGGTCTCAAGAAGATACATGGGAGATGGTGGATCAAATGCGGGCCCTATATCCTTCATTGTTTGTTGGTTGAGGCATAGTAGTTTTGGTTTGATGTTGGTATATGTTTGGCATATGTTTTGCTTATGTTTTGGTATATGCATGTATATGTATATGGATGTAAATACCGTGATGAGATAAGTTATAAAGAACCAATAAGAGGTATGGGTTTCATGTTATTATGGTTGTTATATTGTCATGCTTTCATGATGCTTTTCTTTGAGCAGGTATTTCATTGTAAATACTGTAATGAGCTAAGTTATAAAGATCCATGGGAAGTATGCTTGTTTTTCAGTAGTTTTTTTGAGGTCTTGGTATGGTTTAACACAGAGGATAATGTTCCCAAGGGGGAGAATTCTGTAATATCCCTGGTGAAAATTTCATGTAATAAAAGTTAATAAAGGAAAAATAAGACCACGATTAAGGGACACATATTCCAAGCTAAATTTTGGGCAAAGATATCATAGAGGGAAACATTGGATGTGTGTTTTGGCTAAGGAAATTTGGCAAAGATTAAGGAAAAAGACATTTTTGGTACCTTTATTTATGAAAATAAAGGAAATTAGGAGAAATGTAAGGTGAAATGTCACAGGTTGCATGTGAGGAGGAAATTGAAGGAAAGTAATGGAAAATGAAGAAAATAGAGGCCTCATTAATCAAAAGGCTTCTAAGGATCAATTGGTAACATTTTTTCAGTTCAAGTTTGAAGCTCTCTCATTATTCTCTCTCTCTCACTCTTGGTCACTTAGAATTTTCTTGGAGCACTCTAGCTTTGGAGCAAGGAAGGAAAAGAAGGTAAAGGGAAAGGAAGGAAAGCAAGGATCAAGGAAATGAAAGGAGGATCAAGCAAATTCGGCAGGAATACTTAGAGGTAACCTTTTTCATGTGTGATTTTCTAGCTGGTTTCGACATGCATGGCTTTGCATGTTGGTGTATGGTCCTCTTGCTGTCACTGGCATGGTTTTTTTGGGTTGTGATAGTGGTTTTTAGCCTATCCTTGCCTTTTTCTAGATGCCATGGTATGTTGGGATGTTTTTATCGGTTTTGATCTTTGGATTGTCGGATGGATTACAGAATCCAGGGCGGAGGTGTTCTCAAGTTTCATTCCCAAAGGCCTAAGAATCCCTTGACCTGTTTTGGCGTGATACATGGTAAATCCTGAGCAGGAATGTCATTTTAGGGCCTAGTGATTTGGGTTTGGATTGCAGTAAAGCTTGAGAGACTGGTCTCAGTTTAGGGCCTAGTGATCTGGGATTAGATTGCAGTAAAGCCTGAGAGACAAGGAGACAAAAAATTCCTTAAGGATAGTGATGGATTCTAGATGGCATTCCAATTTCGATTTGGTTGAGATCAAAGCACTGATTTTGGTGTGATCATGGTTTGATGAGGGTGGAGGTGGTTTAAACTCTAGATTCCCTTGGTTTTACATGGATTGGTTGTTCTATGAGATCCCACATTCATGCTTGGCATATGGCATGGGGATGAGAAGATGAAAGATAGATTTGGTTCAGCCATGTCTATGGTCAGGTGGTACGTGGAAGTCACAAACCTGGTCGGATTTGCCTTTGATTAATAAAAGCTAAGTTATCTTACTTTTTTACCGGTTTATATGTGGATTTAATGGTTGTCATATCTCTGACATTTATATGGTTTTATGTTGGTTATAAGCATGGTTAAATGATTGGTTCATGTTATGGTTATTTCATGTATTTTATCATAATCGTTAAATGGATGGATGCAAGATCTAATTGATGATATAATAGTTCAATGGAGAAGGAGGTGATCCTTCTGGTTATGTTTCATAATTTCTTTTTGTCATTTATGCTCTTTCTTGTATCCTATACCTATAGTTTGCATTAATGCTAAGTGATTGACAAATTGTCAGTCCCTATTGGGGATGCTCAGGCCTAGTCATGAGGTTGATTTTTTATTTGTTTATATTTTCATCATGTCTTTGATGGATTCTAAAGGTTATAACGAGTTTTGGGTAGAGGTTGAGATTCTGGGCTAGAAAAGTGGCTCAAATCCCAAAGACATTGGCATAGGTCTACTGAAAAGAGTCCAGGGACATTGTCACATAGGCCTATGAGAGTGACTTTGGCTTCTGGTCATTTTATTTCCTATATCATGAGAGTGACCATGGGTTAAAAGGTTTAAATCATCAGCGAGACTTAAGGACATGATGTCTGAGTGGATGGCATGTCTCCTGTGAATGTTGTTGCTGATGTGGATGGGTTTGTTTGATATGTTCCATCAGCTCCATTTACTTAAGGTCACCAAGGAATTTGAATCCCTTATAGTAGCCTCTCTCTTTGCATGTTTACCATGGCTGGTCAGTTGATTGGGTGGACCTGGGAGGAGGGGGTGTTACAAGATATTTTTATGATCACTTTGTCACTTGCACACACATTACACTCCACACACTGAGCTAATTTAAAAAATTTTACAGAGGGAATCCAATTTCATGAGCCTTTGTACTTATTTTATTATAGCTTACCTTTTCATACCAATGGTGAAGTAAGAATCATTACAAGAAACCATTATCTTGAACACATTAAATCACCCATAGCAGCCACAAAAGAATTTATAGTTCAAGTCGGGACCATTGGGCATAAGCATCCCATAAGCCACCATGGTCATGTTAAATTTTGAAACATAGAAGTTACCTTCTAGGGTGTTTCAAATCCTTCAATATATCATGGAAAAGACTACTTGAGCATGCCAGAGACTAGATTCAAAGTGGTTTTGACTTAGGTCCTAGTGTGTGCGGTACTATGCAACGCTACCCAACCTGCATATTTCTTGATACTAATGACTGATAACCAAGAAGTTAAAGACTCAATTTCCCTCGTGAGACAAACGTATATTAGTGGCCAAAATTTAGGGCATCTTTCTTTATAGGTGGAGGTGTGGGAAGCACTAAAGCCTCATCATTAACTTGGTTGATTCTTTGGTTTCTAGAAAGCGTCACTAGTTCTTTTGGAACGTTTCCCCAATACCCATCAAAATATATTCCTATATAAGAGAAAAAAGGATGAATAGGTCTTTTAGGATATTTTATCATCTACAAAAAAAATAAAGACCTTTTTTTGTTTGATTGATCACATATCATAACTTAAAGGAAAGGTAACCATTTATTTTTTAATTTGTTTTATGTATGTGATTTAATTTATTTGATAGATATCCTACCTTCATCACCAAAGTATAACACACTCCATGTTCCACCATAGGGGACCCCACGACACCCATCGCTCTAGGTGCTTCCAAGACCTTCCACCATTGTCAGGACGTGTACTAGGTCTCTCGCCATTTAGACAGAGAAGACATTACACAACCACTATTTTTGGTTCATCCTTTATTGGATCAACTTTGATTGGGACCACTCCCCCTCAAAGTACTCCTTTCACCACCCCACAAGGGATTCCAGAAACTACCCCATTAGGGAGTCTACAAACTATCCCTTTGGGAAGTCCACATGCCACCCCCCTAAGTATCCCATCTCACACAACCCCACAGGGAACCCCTTTTCACATATAAGTTCAAAACCATTTTGCAATGGAAAACAACACCAAAGTCCCATTTTTAGCTTACCTAAATCTCTGAGATCTAAGCATGTTGAGAAATGGCCCCATTGCTCATAAACATAATTGACCCCCTATGCCAACCAAGTTACCCTCGGATTGATCTGGATCTTGGGGGGATGACCCCCAAGATCTGAAAATCTAAAATGGAAAAAGAAAAAAGAGAACGAACAGTAAATAAAACCAGTAAGATTTTTTTTATTAAAACAAAGAATAATTGTGAAAGCTACATTACGATGGAAAATCTGTCCTTTTACAAACTGTGACTTGTTACTTATAGTCTTTTCTAGTTATAATACCACGGGTAAATTCCATGGGTGGGTAAATACCATGGGTAGATGCCACTTTCCATTCGTATCATTCCTCCCTCCTTAAGAAGAAATGGTCCCCATTATATGAAGTTACTTCTTGAGAAGCATTTGTTGAATATGAAGAGTCACTGAAGAGAAGGGTTTTGTGTGGTTAACCCAAAACCATGATGAACGAATATCCAAGGATAGACATACCATGTAATTCTTGTAACCAACTATGATACTGATAGTGTGTGACCTAGAAAATGGACTTCAATGACGTGTGGGTTTTTGGATGATACATAACCATGAAAAATGAAGATCCAAGGATAGAGATACCCTATAATGCTTGTGACCAACTGTGATACTAATAGTGTGTGGCCTAGCAAATTGACTTTGATGAAAATTATTTTGTGAAGCTGACTGATAACTGTGATGCTGACTATTGGGCATGGAATCCCCCCAATGCATGTTTTGGGGCTTAAAGCCCAAGTTTTGACCGAATCTTGTTGTAAAACTTTGTGAAGTGCGAGCGCGGGGTGTGAGAGTATGATAGAGTCATAAGGTTGTCCGCCCTAGTTTTGTAAATGTAATGTCGGCTAGATAGACCTACCCATGGTCTGCAGGCCATGGGATTGTATAAATAGAGCGAGGCTCTAAGTGTATACAAATAATCTAACAATGGAAGGAAGAGCACGATAAGTCTAAGTGATTGAGTCATAGTGCGAAGTGTGTCTTTGGGTCGTAGAGTAGGAGAAGGCTTTGCAGCTGAGTGCGCAGAGGCCTAGTAGTCTGCAGCTGAGTGCATGGACCCCTGCAGCTGAGTGCGTAGGGTGGAGTTGAGTCTGTAACCAAGGAAGGAATTAATAAAGAGAAGTTTTATCATAATTTTGTGTATCTGTTCTTGGGTTAATGCATGTTTGATATAATTTGAAAATATACTATTTATTTACTGTGCACACTTGCATGAATGGTTTATGTTGTTAAGTATAACTTAAAGCACACAAGTAGGCTAAAATAATCAACTAACATTGGAATATTGGTTAGGTCTGGGGTAATAACGCAAGAGTGCGATGTTCAACCGTTAGGTAGGGATGTGCGAAGGCAGTATATTAGGCTGCGAGGTATGAGAAAGGGCACGAAGAAACCTACGCGCAGGGTCAAACCGTAGACCAATTGAGCTCATCAGACATCTCCAGGGTGATGAAACCTAGTTCTAGCACCCTCCCATATTACTTCAAGTGAGATCTCAGTCCGAGCTCTGCAGACTATTGCCAAAAAGGCCAATGGTACCAGGATTTGTTTGGCTAACTAACTCTGAACCTAGGTCAGGCCCCAACAAACCAACAAATGGTTCTATTACCGGGATCAGGATCCACATAAGAAATGTCTGATGTCACATCATTGGAATCTAACAAAGAAAGGAATTGAAGATTGGTTGGACAAAAAGATTCACGAGTTCGTGGTGCAGGAAAACAAGAATCCATGATTATCAAAGGAAGAGTGGTTAGATTTCTACTTATATACGGAAATCCACAAGATTTTCTTTGCATCCTTCCCTATTGAGTTGTATGAGTGGATCACGAAGCTAGCAGCCAGGCATGGACGATGTAGGCTCAAAAACCCATTGTGTGGACTCCAAATTTGGTGCGCAAACTGGAAGCATTAGAAGACAAGATTGTGCATGCTGTCGATCACTAGCTGGATTGGATCATAGGAGGGTTCATCACTGAATTCGCGGTAGATATTTTAGTCAGCTATAGTGAGGCGGAACGATGCTTCCTTAAGGGAATGTGAGGTAAGTACATCAAATATTTGAACACTTGGATTAAAATGCTACTGTTGGGCAATTTATTGGGCTTAAATTGCTGCATTAAATTATCAACCAGGGAAACTCGTAAACTTGTGATGATGCCAGCAAAATATATGCAGGAGTAGGCAACTAACTCTATGTCTAGCTGAATTATTTACGATTCAATATAATATGCAAGGGAAGAGGCTCCTAACTAAGGAGGTCCTGGTTGTCCTTCCCTACAGTATCATAGAGAAATCATTGATTACATAAAACTAGAAACTTGAAATGAAGGCAAGAGAATGAATTTTAATTGTTGTTCGGATTCAAAGAGAGAGAAAGACTAACTTAGTCTCTTGATTGTCCTCCCATGTACTAATCCAAACTAAACTAAGATTCATTCATAAGCATAAGAAATGAAATGACTTGAAACATAAAAGCACAAAAGAATGAATTTCAATTACCATATAAATCAATGGAGAGAGAGCCTAACTTAGACTCTTGGTTATCTCCTCATATGATATTTGAAACATAAAAGCAAAAGAATGAATTTCAATTATCATGCAAATCAAATAGAGAGAGAGAGCCTAACTTAGACCCTTGGATATCCTCTCACATGCTGATAAGATTCTAATTTAAAACTCATTCATCAATCAAATCCTTAAACATCTAAACAATGAAATGAAACAAGATCTAATATGAAATAAAATGTTTCTCTCATCCTTTTAGAGTGAGCTCAATTCTCTTAAGAACAAGACAAATTATTCCATGTACTACATTAAAAAAACTTATATCTAAAACTACATAAATTCATATCCTACATTCTAAAACTACATAATGGAAATATATGAAAAATGAAGCCTTATTCTATTCCATCATCAATTGGATACAATGCTCTAAGAGTCCTCTCTTTTGGAATGGAGGAGGTACTCCTATTTATACAAAAACTATGATAACAACCTCATAAATGTAGACCCACTATTCTCTCCTTTGACCCACATATTTCTCAACCAATGATGACACATAACCCTATCCTCCATGATCTCCTCCATGATCTCCTCCATGAGGTCCATGATCTTCTCCATGAAGCTTATCTTATCAAATTCGAATTTGATCATTCAAGGCTACATAAAGATGCCCTGGAAGCTTCCTTTGTGCCTACACATGTCAACAAACTCATGCTAATTGTTAGGTATAAGTTTAAGCATATTATTTTCTAAGTTTTAGCCATAAATTCACTTAAAAATGTTAAGAATTAATAAACTTTGGAAAAGTATTGTTAGAACCCAATAATGAGGTAAATGTAATGATATGGAGGTGGAATGGAGGTGACATGAAGGTAAAATGTGAAAATATTGGTGAATAATGGAGTGAAAATAGGGACTATTTTGAGGCCCAACATCTCCCCCAAACTCAAGATATTGCATGTCCTCATGCAATCAATGGTATTGCATGTCCTCATGCAATCTATTACATTACTTTTTGAGCTTTGGCTTAAACTCTGCATGATATCATTTACATAACTTTTGCAAAGCATTATTTTGATGAATTACAACTTGGTTGGTTCTTGTGTTTCAACCATATTTTGTTTGTTGCATTCAATGTATGATCTTTGCATATTTAGAGACATGATCTACGTGCCGAATTGTGGTGAGCTCAAGAATCTTATCTTGAGGGAGTTTCACGCCAAGCCATTCTTGGGTCATTTAGGATATCAAAAGACATTGATGGCGGTGAAGAAGTTCTACTATTGTCTGAATCTGAAGAAGGAAGTGGCACAGGTCGTGGCTAGATGTTTATATTGTCAGCAGGTCAAGGCAAAATGTAAGCATCCAGGTGGTTTACTGTATCCTATAGGGATTCCATAATGGAAATGGGAGGTCATCTCCATGGATTTCATTACAATTATTCCGAGTAAAGTAAAGCAACATGATTCTATTATGGTCATGGTTGACAAGTTGAGCAAGGTAGCTCACTTCATCCCAGTGAAGGCTACATATTCAGCTAGTGAGGTAGTATAGGTGTTCATTAGAGAGATAGTGATATTGCATGGTGTTATGAAGAATATTTTGTTAGACAGGGATGCAAAGTTCACTTCCATGTTTTGGAAGGAGCTATTTGAAGGCTTGGGCATAGAGTTGGCCTTCAGCAAAAATTATCATCCGCAAACAGAGAGGGTCAACAGGATCTTGCAGGATATGCTGAGGATGTACATGATGCTCCAAAAGAAGAAGTGGGAGGAGTATCTTCCATTGGTTGAGTTCGCATACAACAACGGTTATCAAGATTCATTGAGGATGAGATCTTTTGAGGTATTGTATGGGCGGAGTTGTAACACTCCCATCAGTTGGAGTGCTCCGGTGAACATGGTACTTATTGGACCAGATATGTTAGCAAACATGGAGTTGGAAATACATGTTATAAAGAAGAATCTAAAGGCATCATAGGACAGATAGAAGAGTTATGCGGATCAACACAGTGTATTCAAGGAGTTTCAGATTGGGGAGCATGTGTATTTGTGCACCAAGCCCAAAAAAATCTATTTGAAGATTGGTTCATGTGCTAAGTTGGAAACATCGTATTGCGGGCCTTTCGAGATCCTTAAGAGGATTGGACCAGTGGAATATCAACTAGCACTACATCCAAATGTGAAAGTCCATGATGTATACCATATTTCATTGCTTAAGAAGTATATAAAGGAGAAAGAAGGATAGTTCTAGTTGGAGCCTCAGTGAATATTGCAGGGGAAACATCTCATGCTCAGGAACAAAGCCATAGAGAAAGTTAAAGTGCAGTGGAAGCACTTTGGTTCTCAAGAAGATACATGGGAGATGGTGGATCAAATGCGGGCCCTATATCCTTCATTGTTTGTTGGTTGAGGCATAGTAGTTTTGGTTTGATGTTGGTATATGTTTGGCATATGTTTTGCTTATGTTTTGGTATATGCATGTATATGTATATGGATGTAAATACCGTGATGAGATAAGTTATAAAGAACCAATAAGAGGTATGGGTTTCATGTTATTATGGTTGTTATATTGTCATGCTTTCATGATGCTTTTCTTTGAGCAGGTATTTCATTGTAAATACTGTAATGAGCTAAGTTATAAAGATCCATGGGAAGTATGCTTGTTTTTCAGTAGTTTTTTTGAGGTCTTGGTATGGTTTAACACAGAGGATAATGTTCCCAAGGGGGAGAATTCGGTAATATCCCTGGTGAAAATTTCATGTAATAAAAGTTAATAAAGGAAAAATAAGACCACGATTAAGGGACACATATTCCAAGCTAAATTTTGGGCAAAGATATCATAGAGGGAAACATTGGATGTGTGTTTTGGCTAAGGAAATTTGGCAAAGATTAAGGAAAAAGATATTTTTGGTACCTTTATTTATGAAAATAAAGGAAATTAGGAGAAATGTAAGGTGAAATGTCACAGGTTGCATGTGAGGAGGAAATTGAAGGAAAGTAATGGAAAATGAAGAAAATAGAGGCCTCATTAATCAAAAGGCTTCTAAGGATCAATTGGTAACATTTTTTCAGTTCAAGTTTGAAGCTCTCTCATTATTCTCTCTCTCTCACTCTTGGTCACTTAGAATTTTCTTGGAGCACTCTAGCTTTGGAGCAAGGAAGGAAAAGAAGGTAAAGGGAAAGGAAGGAAAGCAAGGATCAAGGAAATGAAAGGAGGATCAAGCAAATTCGGCAGGAATACTTAGAGGTAACCTTTTTCATGTGTGATTTTCTAGCTGGTTTTGACATGCATGGCTTTGCATGTTGGTGTATGGTCCTCTTGCTGTCACTGGCATGGTTTTTTTGGGTTGTGATAGTGGTTTTTAGCCTATCCTTGCCTTTTTCTAGATGCCATGGTATGTTGGGATGTTTTTATCGGTTTTGATCTTTGGATTGTCGGATGGATTACAGAATCCAGGGCGGAGGTGTTCTCAAGTTTCATTCCCAAAGGCCTAAGAATCCCTTGACCGGTTTTGGCGTGATACATGGTAAATCCTGAGGAGGAATTGTTATTTTAGGGCCTAGTGATTTGGGTTTGGATTGCAGTAAAGCTTGAGAGACTGGTCTCAGTTTAGGGCCTAGTGATCTGGGATTAGATTGCAGTAAAGCCTGAGAGACAAGGAGACAAAAAATTCCTTAATGATAGTGATGGATTCTAGATGGCATTCCAATTTCGATTTGGTTGAGATCAAAGCACTGATTTTGGTGTGATCATGGTTTGATGAGGGTGGAGGTGGTTTAAACTCTAGATTCCCTTGGTTTTACATGGATTGGTTGTTCTATGAGATCCCACATTCATGCTTGGCATATGGCACGGGGATGAGAAGATGAAAGATAGATTTGGTTCAGCCATGTCTATGGTCAGGTGGTACGTGGAAGTCACAAACCTGGTCGGATTTGCCTTTGATTAATAAAAGCTAAGTTATCTTACTTTTTTACCAGTTTATATGTGGATTTAATGGTTGTCATATCTCTGACATTTATATGGTTTTATGTTGGTTATAAGCATGGTTAAATGATTGGTTCATGTTATGGTTATTTCATGTATTTTATCATAATCGTTAAATGGATGGATGCAAGATCTAATTGATGATATAATAGTTCAATGGAGAAGGAGGTGATCCTTCTGGTTATGTTTCATAATTTCTTTTTGTCATTTATGCTCTTTCTTGTATCCTATACCTATAGTTTGCATTAATGCTAAGTGATTGACAAATTGTCAGTCCCTATTGGGGATGCTCAGGCCTAGTCATGAGGTTGATTTTTTATTTGTTTATATTTTCATCATGTCTTTGATGGATTCTAAAGGTTATAACGAGTTTTGGGTAGAGGTTGAGATTCTGGGCTAGAAAAGTGGCTCAAATCCCAAAGACATTGGCATAGGTCTACTGAAAAGAGTCCAGGGACATTGTCACATAGGCCTATGAGAGCGACTTTGGCTTCTGGTCATTTTATTTCCTATATCATGAGAGTGACCATGGGTTAAAAGGTTTAAATCATCAGCGAGACTTAAGGACATGATGTCTGAGTGGATGGCATGTCTCCTGTGAATGTTGTTGCTGATGTGGATGGGTTTGTTTGATATGTTCCATCAGTTCCATTTACTTGAGGTCACCAAGGAATTTGAATCCCTTATAGTAGCCTCTCTCTTTGCATGTTTACCATGGCTGGTCAGTTGATTGGGTGGACCTGGGAGGAGGGGGTGTTACAACATATTTTTATGATCACTTTGTCACTTGCACACACATTACACTCCACACACTGAGCTAATTTAAAAATTTTTACAGAGGGAATCCAATTTCATGAGCCTTTGTACTTATTTTATTATAGCTTACCTTTTCATACCAATGGTGAAGTAAGAATCATTACAAGAAACCATTATCTTGAACACATTAAATCACCCATAGCAGCCACAAAAGAATTTATAGTTCAAGTCGGGACCATTCGGCATAAGCATCCCATAAGCCACCATGGTCATGTTAAATTTTGAAACATAGAAGTTACCTTCTAGGGTGTTTCAAATCCTTCAATATATCATGGAAAAGACTACTTGAGCATGCCAGAGACTAGATTCAAAGTGGTTTTGACTTAGGTCCTAGTGTGTGCGGTACTATGCAACGCTACCCAACCTGCATATTTCTTGATACTAATGACTGATAACCAAGAAGTTAAAGACTCAATTTCCCTCGTGAGACAAACGTATATTAGTGGCCAAAATTTAGGGCATCTTTCTTTATAGGTGGAGGTGTGGGAAGCACTAAAGCCTCATCATTACCTTGGTTGATTCTTTGGTTTCTAGAAAGCGTCACTAGTTCTTTTGGAACGTTTCCCCAATACCCATCAAAATATATTCCTATATAAGAGAAAAAAGGATGAATAGGTCTTTTAGGATATTTTATCATCTACAAAAAAAATAAAGACCTTTTTTTGTTTGATTGATCACATATCATAACTTAAAGGAAAAGTAACCATTTATTTTTTAATTTGTTTTATGTATGTGATTTAATTTATTTGATACATATCCTACCTTCATCACCAAAGTATAACACACTCCATTTTCCACCATAGGGGACCCCACGACACCCATCGCTCTAGGTGCTTCCAAGACCTTCCACCATTGTCAGGACGTGTACTAGGTCTCTCGCCATTTAGACGGAGAAGACATTACACAACCACTATTTTTGGTTCATCCTTTATTGGATCAACTTTGATTGGGACCACTCCCCCTCAAAGTACTCCTTTCACCACCCCACAAGGGATTCCAGAAACTACCCCATTAGGGAGTCTACAAACTATCCCTTTGGGAAGTCCACATGCCACCCCCCTAAGTATCCCATCTCACACAACCCCACAGGGAACCCCTTTTCACATATAAGTTCAAAACCATTTTGCAATGGAAAACAACACCAAAGTCCCATTTTTAGCTTACCTAAATCTCTGAGATCTAAGCATGTTGAGAAATGGCCCCATTGCTCATAAACATAATTGACCCCCTATGCCAACCAAGTTACCCTCGGATTGATCTGGATCTTGGGGGGATGACCCCCAAGATCTGAAAATCTAAAATGGAAAAAGAAAAAAGAGAACGAACAGTAAATAAAACCAGTAAGATTTTTTTTATTAAAACAAAGAATAATTGTGAAAGCTACATTACGATGGAAAATCTGTCCTTTTACAAACTGTGACTTGTTACTTATAGTCTTTTCTAGTTATAATACCACGGGTAAATTCCATGGGTGGGTAAATACCATGGGTAGATGCCACTTTCCATTCGTATCATTCCTCCCTCCTTAAGAAGAAATGGTCCCCATTATATGAAGTTACTTCTTGAGAAGCATTTGTTGAATATGAAGAGTCACTGAAGAGAAGGGTTTTGTGTGGTTAACCCAAAACCATGATGAACGAATATCCAAGGATAGACATACCATGTAATTCTTGTAACCAACTATGATACTGATAGTGTGTGACCTAGAAAATGGACTTCAATGACGTGTGGGTTTTTGGATGATACATAACCATGAAAAATGAAGATCCAAGGATAGAGATACCCTATAATGCTTGTGACCAACTGTGATACTAATAGTGTGTGGCCTAGCAAATGGACTTTGATGAAAATTATTTTGTGAAGCTGACTGATAACTGTGATGCTGACTATTGGGCATGGAATCCCCCCAATGCATGTTTTGGGGCTTAAAGCCCAAGTTTTGACCGAATCTTGTTGTAAAACTTTGCGAAGTGCGAGCGCGGGGTGTGAGAGTATGATAGAGTCATAAGGTTGTCCGCCCTAGTTTTGTAAATGTAATGTCGGCTAGATAGACCTACCCATGGTCTGCAGGCCATGGGATTGTATAAATAGAGCGAGGCTCTAAGTGTATACAAATAATCTAACAATGGAAGGAAGAGCACGATAAGTCTAAGTGATTGAGTCATAGTGCGAAGTGTGTCTTTGGGTCGTAGAGTAGGAGAAGGCTCTGCAGCTGAGTGCGCAGAGGCCTAGTAGTCCGCAGCTGAGTGCATGGACCCCTGCAGCTGAGTGCGTAGGGTGGAGTTGAGTCTGTAACCAAGGAAGGAATTAATAAAGAGAAGTTTTATCATAATTTTGTGTATCTGTTCTTGGGTTAATGCATGTTTGATATAATTTGAAAATATACTATTTATTTACTGTGCACACTTGTATGAATGGTTTATGTTGTTAATTATAACTTAAAGTACACAAGTAAGCTAAAATAATCAACTAACATTGGAATATTGGTTAGGTCTGGGGTAATAACGCAAGAGTGCGATGTTCAACCGTTAGGTAGGGATGTGCGAAGGCAGTATATTAGGCTGCGAGGTATGAGAAAGGGCACGAAGAAACCTACGCGCAGGGTCAAACCGTAGACCAATTGAGCTCATCAGACATCTCCAGGGTGATGAAACCTAGTTCTAGCACCCTCCCATATTACTTCAAGTGAGATCTCAGTCCGAGCTCTGCAGACTATTGCCAAAAAGGCCAATGGTACCAGGATTTGTTTGGCTAACTAACTCTGAACCTAGGTCAGGCCCCAACAAACCAACAAATGGTTCTATTACCGGGATCAGGATCCACATAAGAAATGTCTGATGTCACATCATTGGAATCTAACAAAGAAAGGAATTGAAGATTGGTTGGACAAAAAGATTCACGAGTTCGTGGCGCAGGAAAACAAGAATCCATGATTATCAAAGGAAGAGTGGTTAGATTTCTACTTATATACGGAAATCCACAAGATTTTCTTTGCATCCTTCCCTATTGAGTTGTATGAGTGGATCACGAAGCTAGCAGCCAGGCATGGACGATGTAGGCTCAAAAACCCATTGTGTGGACTCCAAATTTGGTGCGCAAACTGGAAGCATTAGAAGACAAGATTGTGCATGCTGTCGATCACTAGCTGGATTGGATCATAGGAGGGTTCATCACTGAATTCGCGGTAGATATTTTAGTCAGCTATAGTGAGGCGGAACGATGCTTCCTTAAGGGAATGTGAGGTAAGTACATCAAATATTTGAACACTTGGATTAAAATGCTACTGTTGGGCAATTTATTGGGCTTAAATTGTTGCATTAAATTATCAACCAGGGAAACTCGTAAACTTGTGATGATGCCAGCAAAATATATGCAGGAGTAGGCAACTAACTCTATGTCTAGCTGAATTATTTACGATTCAATATAATATGCAAGGGAAGAGGCTCCTAACTAAGGAGGTCCTGGTTGTCCTTCCCTACAGTATCATAGAGAAATCATTGATTACATAAAACTAGAAACTTGAAATGAAGGCAAGAGAATGAATTTTAATTGTTGTTCGGATTCAAAGAGAGAGAAAGACTAACTTAGTCTCTTGATTGTCCTCCCATGTACTAATCCAAACTAAACTAAGATTCATTCATAAGCATAAGAAATGAAATGACTTGAAACATAAAAGCACAAAAGAATGAATTTCAATTACCATATAAATCAATGGAGAGAGAGCTTAACTTAGACTCTTGGTTATCTCCTCATATGATATTTGAAACATAAAAGCAAAAGAATGAATTTCAATTATCATGCAAATCAAATAGAGAGAGAGAGCCTAACTTAGACCCTTGGATATCCTCTCACATGCTGATAAGATTCTAATTTAAAACTCATTCATCAATCAAATCCTTAAACATCTAAACAATGAAATGAAACAAGATCTAATATGAAATAAAATGTTTCTCTCATCCTTTTAGAGTGAGCTCAATTCTCTTAAGAACAAGACAAATTATTCCATGTACTACATTAAGAAAACTTATATCTAAAACTACATAAATTCATATCCTACATTCTAAAACTACATAATGGAAATATATGAAAAATGAAGCCTTATTCTATTCCATCATCAATTGGATACAATGCTCTAAGAGTCCTCTCTTTTGGAATGGAGGAGGTACTCCTATTTATACAAAAGCTATGATAACAACCTCATAAATGTAGACCCACTATTCTCTCCTTTGACCCACATATTTCTCAACCAATGATGACACATAACCCTATCCTCCATGATCTCCTCCATGAGGTCCATGATCTTCTCCATGAAGCTTATCTTATCAAATTCGAATTTGATCATTCAAGGCCACATAAAGATGCCCTGGAAGCTTCCTTTGTGCCTACACATGTCAACAAACTCATGCTAATTGTTAGGTATAAGTTTAAGCATATTATTTTCTAAGTTTTAGCCATAAATTCACTTAAAAATGTTAAGAATTAATAAACTTTGGAAAAGTATTGTTAGAACCCAATAATGAGGTAAATGTAATGATATGGAGGTGGAATGGAGGTGACATGAAGGTAAAATGTGAAAATATTGGTGAATAATGGAGTGAAAATAGGGACTATTTTGAGGCCCAACATCTCCCCCAAACTCAAGATATTGCATGTCCTCATGCAATCAATGGTATTGCATGTCCTCATGCAATCTATTACATTACTTTTTGAGCTTTGGCTTAAACTCTGCATGATATCATTTACATAACTTTTGCAAAGCATTATTTTGATGAATTACAACTTGGTTGGTTCTTGTGTTTCAACCATATTTTGTTTGTTGCATTCAATGTATGATCTTTGCATATTGATAATGTGATTTTTGTTGCAGAGTATTTGTGTTGGAATGCATCATGGTTGGTTCTTGTGTAACAACCATGATTGTGTTGGCATCCAATTACTTTTAAATATTTTTGACAAAGCCATTTGTATGCTCATGTAATAGTAAATATATTTTGGAGGTAAGTGGGGTTTAGAATGTGGATGTTGTATGAATGTGACAAAGTATGTATGTAAAAACAGATGGTTTGGAAAGGAAGTGAAGTTTTTTCCAAAAATTATTATTCTAACTCTTCAAGGAATTTAATGGTTAAAAGTTAGAAAATATCATACCTTAACTTACCCTTCCAAAAATGGATGAGAGTTGTGCATGTGTGACTGCAAGAACTTTTGTTCATGGTCTTCTTTACTTGGTTGGAAAAATCATGCATGAATCATGCATGTGCAACTGCCACAATTCTGCTCTAAATCTGCTTCTTCAAGCTTTTCCTCCCAGCCTTATTTATTCACTTGTCCTCAAGTGAAATACAATGTATACAATGAATGGAAATACAATGAATGGAAATTGGCTTCATCTGCTACAAAATATGGGTCTTCAAGTCTTCAATGCTCGATGGCACAAATCTTACTATGTGATTAAATGTGTCGATGTCGAACATAGCAAGAAGTTGTTGACTTAGTGGCCGTTAATGAATGCCCCTAGCCAACACAAGAGCTCCCACCATTGATTCCAATGGGAGTCAGGATGCCTAACACATCTTTGTAGGTACGAATAAATTTGTCGTAGTCGAGTCACCTACAAGATCCAACGAACAAGGGATATTAATGTACTCCCATTGTTCATTGGCAAGAGTACTTGCCATTAAGGCATGCAAGCCTCTAGGTGTTTTTTCAATGATACATAGACTCTAGGACTTTGACTCAAGCAGAGTTTTATTGGTGGAAATGAAGGGGAATGGTGAAGACAATGGAAATGGCAATAAGCTTGTAAGAAATGAATGTAAGGAAATGCATGTTGGATGAATAAGAACTCTTGTGGTGAAAAATGGATATGGAAATGTCATGCTTTATGGATGTACAATTGGTGGGATTCAAAATCTTTTCAGAAAGGGAGGTGGAAGGTAGTGGTTGTGGAGATGGATTTGTCTTGAGAATTTTTTTCATGAATTAGTCTTTGGAAGACCAGTTGTGCACATAATGTAATCTCCTTATGATCACTTGATTATCCTGTAACCTGTAAAACAACTTGGTACAAAGAAAACATAAGTGTGCTCAAGAAGAATTGCGCATATCCTTCCTGATTCTTACGCAAAAATTCCGTACCAAATAAAACAGAGCGAAGAAAATCAAAGCGTTGAAAGTAACTTAATTCATGATATCAATTTCAATCCATTCTTAAAAACAACCATGTAAAATAATACTCCCTGTCAGATAACTCATGAAATGTGCTCCGCAAAAAGATTGACATTAGAAGTATGGGCACCATTCTGTATATGAATATGTCACATAAAAGCATTTCATGAGTTAATTGACACAAAGAGCTAATTTGAAGCTATCGAAAGAATCCTCCAATCGATTTTTAAAATTTTATTCCACTTTTTATTTTCAAAGCTGTGTGAATTTTGTGAAAATTTTTAGATTTAGATTTTTTTTAAATGAAAACATAATTTTTTAGATGTTTCATTAAACAATAAATTAAAAACATAGATTTTTAATTTATTATTTAAGTGAAATTTTTTTTTATATTTTATATTTTTTTATTTTTAAATGAAAAACAACAAAATTTTATTTGTTAAAACCTAATAAAAAACTTTACTAAATTAAAGTTAGCTCTTTTTTCGTTTTTTTTTTTTTTTTTCTAAAAAATAAGAAAATCTTTCTTTTTTTATTATTAAAAAAAAAAAAAAAAATTGTTTTGATTTTTTTTTATTTTTTTTAACAACAAATTAAAAACATTAAAGTTGAAAATCAACAAAATTTTTTATTAAAATCTAATAAGGAAAAATTTAAAAATAAGGTATAACTAAAAAATGAAAATCTAAATAAGCATATATCGTTGAGCATTTTTAAACTTTCCTCTTTAGCAGCTGCATCTTTTGCTGCCCGGAAATGTCGAGAGCATTGTTGATTCATCTTTGCTCTTGGTGTACCGCCTTATATAAAAGCTTCCTGGAAAGTGCTGCGAGATCAAGTCGATATTATGAGGGGTGTCCGTTATTCGATTCGAAGGCTCGACGGCACCAAAATGTTGCGATGCTCCTGCAGTACCGGTGGCGCGCTGAAGTTGATGACAATTTCCATCCTTTTGCGGCACTTCGTCGATAGTACTTAGGTTTTCTGGCGAGCTTCTGAGCGTGCAAGCAGCCTACGTACCTTCTTTGACCGGTGAATTGCATTCTTCAACCTTGCCTGACTTTCTTTGAACTCCTGCCAGGATTACCACGATATCCACACCCTTCAAAGAATTTGCCAATTCAACTGGCCCGATAAAATCTTGAAACTGTGCTGGAGTGTTACAGTGTCTGCGATCTGCAACAACTCTTTTCACAGATCTAGAGATTTCAACTCTGTTCTACAGTTATTTCTTGATTCCTTAACTTTTCTTCAAAGTATTCTTCATCGTTGTTCTTGGGAAACACATAAAATAGGAAAACGGGAATTCTGATAGAAATAAATTATCAGCACATGAACAACCACTTTTAGTGCCCAATAATGCATTATTCCGTAGATGAGATAATCCAGAAAAATCTTACGAATAATCTGGGATTTCCACAAGATTTCTTAGATCACCGAGCACCTGGAGGGATATCGGCGCTCCAAACCTCGGTTTAACCTCTCAATTGACTGATCGAATCCCCAAAACTTCGCTATTCGGAAGGTCGAGGCAGGTGGCAAAGATCGGCGATATATTTGGCACAACCAATTGATTTTTTTTACCACTCAAACCTGAAATCTCTTCAGGATCTCGGCTGCTGCGGCCTTCATCTGCATGTATGCCATGTTTTTTCAAACACACCCTCGGCCCGCCATTGAAGGCCGCGAATTTGTACGCTGATTCGTGATTAATCATCGCCTGAGAATAGTAACAGCAGGAGCAATAGTGGCGCAGTTCTCTTATCCTTTTCTCTCCAGGATCGACTCCCTGTAGCGCCGCTACGTTGTCCTCATTTGCGCCCTTGATCCAGGAGGATCCCTACGCCACCGATACAATCAGAGAAAGCCAAGTTTCCAGGAGGATCGACTTCCAAAGTGGCGGCCTTATAGGTGGCCCTCTCCTCCAACGATTAATCACATTTACAAACAATATCAACGCGGCAAGTGGCTTACAACAATGGATCACCCACGGGTCTCTTCCTCCTTCACGGTCATAAAGATTTTTTCATAGCCTGAGAGCGATCCAACAGGTCCAAAATTGCTCGCACCAGTCAACTCACAGAAAACCAACAATGGCTCAACTCGATGAAGACCTTCTCAACAACGGGGGCAGTCTCAACTCTATCTCCTCCAGTGAGTCACTCAAGCAATCCACTGATTGTTATTTTCCACGCTGATTTCAAATTTGTCTTAGAAAGTGATCTATATCTCTCCTCCAACAAATTCTGCTATGGCTCTTCCCCGTCGAACTCCTCAATAAAATAGGTCCATACACTGAAAACATACTCAGTCAGCACACATCGTATCCAATATGGATGCAGATGTAGGCACCCCACAGGAGCTAAGGGCTTTACAGGCGTCGCCTCAGCCGTGCCACCATGCTAACCATGTGCCCCTCCTGTGAAAGGGTGGCTACCATGGAAAACGGCCGAAGTCTTCAATTCTCCAAGTCACAGATTTCTCAGTTTGCCCAACAGTCCGCAGCCTGCAACAAGAGAAAATAATTATTATTATTTTTATTTTTTATTTTTATTTATTTTTTTTACAATTTTTTTAATATCTAAAAAAACAAAAAGAAAAGGGTTAGATGTTTCTCCCCCAAACTCCTTGTTGATCGAACAATCACAATGTATTTGCAGATTGTGAAGAGGTTGCAGAATTGGAACCAGAAGTGCCCAAAATCTCCGGCGTGCACAGATTGAAATCTTATTCTTCGATGCTGTGGGTAGCTTGTCTGTGACGAATTCCTTCCACCTTCAAAATGCTTTTGTCCCTTCCCATGCAATATTTGTTAGACAAATTCAAAATCCCTTCATGGGTTTATTGAAATTCGGATGTGTTTGTGGGGACCCTGAGTTTGTCCATGACACGTTCTTAGCATCGTTATAGGAATGGATGAATTTAATTGAAAAATGGCTTTTATAAGAAGGTTACGAAGTGCAAAACCATATCGGAATTACCCAATTTGCTTGAGCTTCGGTCCATTCTCTCTCATGAAGTTTAACTTTGGGTATACTTATAACTAAGTCATTATTCCCTAAGATAATGTAAACTTAAAAGAAGTATAGTATATGCAAAATCATGGTTAAATTTATGTGAATTAGAAGTTATGAATGTATTGTATGTAAAATCAAAGAGGACAAACTACGAAAATATATATATATATATATATATATTTTTAAATCTAAAAGTAATTTTTTTTTTTATTAAGTCTAAACAAATATGGAATTAATTCTATCAAAAAAAAATGGTTAGTTGTTAAGATTTTTGTTTTTTTTTTAAATGTTGTTTGCATTTTTTAAATAGTTAAAAAACACAAAAACAATGATGATTTTTTTTTAAAATCTAAAATTAAAAACTAATTTTTTATTGGTTAAAAATCTAAAATTAAAAAAACTAAATTTCATCTAAAACTTTTAAAGATGTTTTTTTTTTCACAAAATTCTTTATTGTCTTTTTGCAAATTAGCTCTCCAGCAAGAGTTTTTTTTATTTGAACCAAATCAATGGATTTTCTGATCTTCCTGATCGCACGAAGCGCAGGAAGAGAGCATACTCATCGCTTGATTCGTTTTTATTCATGCAGGGGGGGTGTTTTTGAAACAACGAAATTTAAAACTAGCTAAATATTAAAACATCAGAAAACTCAAACTTAACTCCTTTGTGAAGATCCTGCTGTCACCAGGGTTCACAAATTATTTTGTCTAAAGAAAAATGCTAGTACTAAATTAAATTTCTAATGCCTAATCCCTTAGCACCATCCCCGGCAACGGCGCCAAAATGTTGGGCAATTTATTGGGCTTAAATTGCTGCATTAAATTATCAACCAGGGAAACTCGTAAGCTTGTGATGATGCCAACAAAATATATGTAGGAGTAGGCAACTAACTCTATGTCTAGCTGAATTATTTACGATTCAATATAATATGCAAGGGAAGAGGCTCCTAACTAAGGAGGTCCTGGTTGTCCTTCCCTACAGTATCATAGAGAAATCATTGATTACATAAAACTAGAAACTTGAAATGAAGGCAAGAGAATGAATTTTAATTGTTGTTCAGATTCAAAGAGAGAGAAAGACTAACTTAGTCTCTTGATTGTCCTCCCATGTACTAATCCAAACTAAACTAAGATTCATTCATAAGCATAAGAAATGAAATGACTTGAAACATAAAAGCACAAAAGAATTAATTTCAATTACCATATAAATCAATGGAGAGAGAGCCTAACTTAGACTCTTGGTTATCTCCTCATATGATATTTGAAACATAAAAGCAAAAGAATGAATTTCAATTATCATGCAAATCAAATAGAGAGAGAGAGCCTAACTTAGACCCTTGGATATCCTCTCACATGCTGATAAGATTCTAATTTAAAACTCATTCATCAATCAA
Organism: Pinus tabuliformis; assembly: GCA_031772625.1. Lineage (NCBI taxonomy): Eukaryota > Viridiplantae > Streptophyta > Pinopsida > Pinales > Pinaceae > Pinus > Pinus tabuliformis. Next base: position 717,722,268 of record CM062814.1, read on the forward strand.
ATCCTTAAACATCTAAACAATGAAATGAAACAAGATCTAATATGAAATAAAATATTTCTCTCATCCTTTTAGAGTGAGCTCAATTTTCTTAAGAACAAGACAAATTATTCCATGTACTACATTAAAAAAACTTATATCTAAAACTACATAAATTCATATCCTACATTCTAAAACTACATAATGGAAATATATGAAAAATGAAGCCTTATTCTATTCCATCATCAATTGGATACAATGCTCTAAGAGTCCTCTCTTTTGGAATGGAGGAGGTACTCCTATTTATACAAAAACTATGATAACAACCTCATAAATGTAGACCCACTATTCTCTCCTTTGACCCACATATTTCTCAACCAATGATGACACATTACCCTATCCTCCATGATCTCCTCCATGAGGTCCATGATCTTCTCCATGAGCTTATCTTATCAAATTCGAATTTGATCATTCAAGGCCACATAAAGATGCCCTGGAAGCTTCCTTTGTGCCTACACATGTCAACAAACTCATGCTAATTGTTAGGTATAAGTTTAAGCATATTATTTTCTAAGTTTTAGCCATAAATTCACTTAAAAATGTTAAGAATTAATAAACTTTGGAAAAGTATTGTTAGAACCCAATAATGAGGTAAATGTAATGATATGGAGGTGGAATGGAGGTGACATGAAGGTAAAATGTGAAAATATTGGTGAATAATGGAGTGAAAATAGGGACTATTTTGAGGCCCAACAGCTACTATGTAAAAAGTGGGTTATGTGAATAAATTGATGTTTGGGGCTACGCGGAGTGGGAGGATCTTCCGAAACGAAGTTAGCACAGACCTCGAAACCAACCCCTTAGTATCACCTCCGCGAGGGGGCCAAGAAGATCTCCCAAAGGTTTCACCAATAAGTGCGATCAGTCTGATAAGGAAGAGAATTCCATGCATACCACCCCCACCCACACCACCACCAGTTTCACCATCTTCACCCCCGACTTCACCCACACCACCTCTGCCACCATCGTGAAGCAGTATGGCCAGTGCTATAAAGCTACCAGTGTTCAAGGGAGTAGGGAATGAAGATCCAGACCAATTTTGGTTTGTGGTAAAAGCGGTATGGGAAGCACAAGGTGTCACTGATGAAAATATATAGAAGGCAACATTGGTCAATAGTCTTCAAGATCGTGCACTGACTTGGTACATTTAACATTCCACTGAAAATCTAAATGCGAGGATAGCGGATATCCAAACTGCGCTAAACAAAGAATTTCGCAGGCTGAAATCCGAGGCATAGTTGATTATTGGATTAAAGGAGATCACCATGCTACCAGGCAAGACCCCATGGGAATTGGATCAAAGAATGAAGGGCACAATTCGTGAAGCGAGCATGACCTTAACAGATGGGCAACACCGTGAATGGTTTGTAGGCTCGTTAACACCACATCTACAAAACGCACTGTCACAAAAAAGGCTGACCACTCAGACTGAAGCTTTGGAGGTCGCAATGAGATTACAAGAGACTCCAATATAAGATCCAAATCTGGTAGTCCAACAGATTCACGTGAAGTTAAAGAACTTGTGCTTAGAGATGTAGATTTTGAAACAAGATAGGACAACTCGTCTAGAAGTGCACGAGGAGGTATGGTGCATAAAGTGCAAAGGTCAGGGACATGATAAGGACCATTGTCCAATATTTGTGAACTACCTTGCAGGTGGAGGACCAATGCTGTTGAGACAAAGAGGCATAAGTAGGACCAAGCGCGGTCCCTACATTGTGGTGTGCGATTTGTCAGATAGGAGGGAAGCATGCTACATATGACTACCATCTATTACAAAAGTATATGGAAAATTCCCAGCAGTTGTTCTGTAATTTCTGCAGGTTAGTAGGCAATGATGAGCACACCTGTAGAATTTATGAACTGATGATGGATTAGACTCCTACCTATAGAGTTCAGATCGAGACATGGCCCCTTGATCAAAATGCAAGAATGGTGTGCACTGGATTTCAGGGGCGTGGACGAGGCCGAGGAGGAATGAGACTAGGAAGAGGTCGCGGCCAACTGATATGTTACAATTGCAGAGGACCGGGGCATTATGCCCGTGATTGTACAAATCCAATAAGACAATCACGCTTATATTGTATGCAGTTTGATCATGAGACAGAGGACTGTCCCACACTAATAGCAAGGTTGCACGATAAAGGAGCACTCTAACCTCCCCCAACTCAGAACCTACAAATGATGAGGTCTGAGCCACACAAGGAAGAATGGAATGTAAATATTGGGCTCTGAAACGGTATTACGATAGGGGATGACAAAGTCAAGCAGTCCGAAGAAAGTGCCTGGGTTTGCAAGGCTCTGAAGAAGGAACCTAAATTTGATCTAAAGCACACTAAAGAGACATTCATGGAAGCTAAGAAGAGTTTCGCAGATGCCTCTACTTCAAGAAGTAAAGACAAACTAGAACCAGAAATGGACCCGTCGATGCTCACTACATTCTTGGAGACATGCATGAAGCTATTGCGTGACAGCGAGGCTGTGAAGGGGCTGCAAGAACTCATAACTAGATGTGTTGGGACCACTCTAGGAGAATCGCGTGTATTTCGGAAGCTCGGGAAGGACACGACACGAACAGGAAGGGAGATGAGATTGACCACGCAAATCGGAGAATATGAAATGGATCAAGTGATTCTGGATCTAGGATCGAACGCAAATGTCCTGCCAAAGTAGACATGGGAGTGCATGGGTAGGCCTACGCTGCAATGGTCTCTGATCCAACTATGAATAGCAAACCAGCAAAAGATCCTACCTATGGGTAGATTGCAGGGAATCACAATAGATATTGAAGGAGCGAGCGCGTTGGTGATTTTGAAGTGATAGAGATTGTTGATGACAACAATCCCTATCCCGTGCTACTAGGAATAGATTGGGCCACTGACATGAATGTATTAATAAACCTAAAGAAGCGCAAGATGATTTTTGAGAAAAAATCACTGCACGTAGTGGTACCTTTAGAGCCTGTAGAAGGATCACACTACATAGAGCCAGTGCATGACTATGATAGTGACAACGACTTAGACTGTATGTACAAGATAACTGTGCGGAAGCAGGAATGGGTAAATCCAATAGAGGATGGCAGGATTTCATGGGAGCGTGAAAGCTCCTGCACCTCAGATTCAGACGAGGAAATAGAACGATGTCAGAACCGGTTACACGAGGTAACCACACTCAACTGTAACATGATGACAAGGTCACTGCACTACGTGGAAGAAGAGGCAAGGGATCTGCCTATGTATGACAGGTTGAGCGAGGTGGATGATTTTCTAAAAAAATTTGAAAGAGAAGTACCAGAATAATAGCATTTCGATGCTCTAAAATGGGTACTGCGCGCTACGTCTGCAAGGTGGTTCAGTACGCACTAGCAGAGTTTTGAGGACTGGCGCAAATGCAGAAGGATGATGTACCTATGATTTGGGAAGCCTCAGATGCAGAAAAAAGTTACGTATGATGAACAAAACATCTTACACTCCCACCTTTCTAGATGGATATAGGCATATGGTACACAACCTGCATGAATGCACACCATCATCATAATAAGCAACACGATTGGCAAACAGGAGCGGGCAAGACAATGGCGCGAACAACCCCTCTATTTGGGACAAGAAGGTATGATAAAACCAAGTGCACAAAAGGTTATCCACGTAGAAGCCTTTTAAAAAATGTGCAAAGTACTGAACAAGGTCCACAATGCAAAATGGATTGATTGGGGCCTGTGCGTACCAGCAGTTCTATGGGCGTATAGGACCATGTGCAAGAACCTGACCGCGTAAGCACCACCAAGGCTGGAATATGAGATGAACGATGTAAGCCCTCTAGTACTTGAAAGGCCTAAACCAGCACTGGCAGGGATGATAGTTCGTGAAACCTTGAAAGCCAGAATCCAACAGGGAAACCTTAGACTCCACAAACTTGAAAAAGAAAGGGTGCGATTAAGGAGGAAAAGTGCTTTGGTAGAAGCAGAAGTCAAGAATTTGGAAGACAAGATAAAGGACAAATTTGTCGATAAGAAGACCACGACGATAAAACAGGGTGCACACAATCATGCTAACATGTTTGAGAACTATCGCCGTGAATTAATTAATTTGATGCCTTGGCTTGGACCGCATATTGCTAAGCATAGTAACCAGTGCAACGTGTTGCAAATGGGGAAGTGCACGATACCAATCGTACCAATAAAATGTGGGGAGTCTCTAGGAACCATGATGGAGGACACGATGGAACTCTACATAGGTGGTGCAGCCGCTTGACTAGCCCGAGAAGGAACAGCCTTAGTGCTCCAGGCAGTTGGAAGGGAGCACGAGACTATAAACTCTTCTTCCCGAGAGCTGTGCAAGGTTGGAGTTGCACACAAAAAAAAAGAGTCACAAGGTCTGCGACCATGCACGGGGGGATGCGCTACCATGCGGGTTGGCCAAAAAGTGACCATTGAAGTCACTATTCACTATGTGATGCTCAACTTAAGGCCAGATGGAGTGGGCGATAGGCATTTAAGACACAATTTATGGGCAAGATCTGGAAAAATCTGCCTCCATGAAAGCATTAATGAACCAGAATCGGGGGGGAATGATCAAATTCAAATTCAAAAAGCACTCTAAAATACAAAGGGATTCCCAGCAAACAACACTTGGTCATTTGTGAATTGAACGATTAATCAGAGCCCTGAGTGTTGTGAGCCGAGCATTGATTGAGCTCCTGAATTCACGAGTGCTAGATTTCCAGATGAGTATGATGACAACTGCTCAGGATGTTATGGACATAATAGAAATGGCCTCAAAGGAGGTTGCGCAGACCCTAACTCTAGGGGATGTTCCAGAAGATGCTGGGATTGTGGAAGAAATCCCGAAATCACTGCGCATGCCAAGACCCAAGAAGGACAAACTAGCAATGGCTCCCATACGCATGTCCCTGCAGAACCGGTTGCATAGCAGACTATTGATGGAGGAGAAGGGAAAAGCTGTCAATATAGAAATGGACGAAGAAGAAGATCTGGAGGATCTTATCATCTTGGGGGAGGTGGTTGAAGGCATGGAGAAGGACACTCAACCTACGCATTTTGTAACAAAATTTCCTGCCTATGCCCCCTACGAAAAGGGAAGGTGAAAGTGCCCAAGGACCTCGATGAGACCAAGAGCTCACTCTAGAGCCCGCTCCTCCCAGATAACATTATATTTGAGGGCATGCACCTGGGACACGTGTTGAGCCTAAAATTTGAAGATTGGGACCTCGCTGACCACGAGAAATTCCCTCACCTAGAGACCAGGAACCTTATGAGGCCCAAGCAAAACACCGCACCAGGGGTTACAGAGCTAGAACCGCAGAAGTGGTCACGTGGAATGGAGAAGGCTGGCCTACCGAACTTGCTTTGGGTGCCGCACTTCCACCGCACCCCAATAACCATTTTCGTCATTAGGCAGCTGCTCTACCTGGTGCATGATGGGTGTTTATGGTTGGAGGAGCCATCCACATCATGGTAGACCTGATTCACTGCGTCTCCTAGCTTACATGTAAAGGAGAGAACCCCGCAGACATACCAGAAGGGAAGTGCAATGATTTGGCCATCGCAGAGGCCATGAAGAAGAAGTACACACTGGAAAAGAAGAATAGGGGTTATGCCATCTCCAACATCAAGGACAAAGAAGTGCGCATAGCGACCCAAATCCTGGCAGGAAATGTCATGCGCAAGTGTCGCATAGACGAAGTACCTGTGCCAGTGGTCGCACTAGCCGAGCAGTGCATGGAGGGGGTCCAGTTTAACTGGTCTGAATTCCTCTGCACAAAATTTTTAGAGAATTGCCACGAAGCCCAAGAACAAGGAAAAATGTTCCACTATGCATGGTTGTTGCTATCCATAGTACTCATGGTTGGGGAGTTGCCGGAGGATAGTCAATTCCCCATAATTGATAGGGACCTGCCAGAGGCCACGAAGTACGCCTCGCTTTGGGCCACGAAAGATGCTAAGAAGATGCATGAAAGCAAAATATTTTGGGTGTTAATGGAAATGAACCTCAGAATGGGGATCAATCGTAAACCATGGTTGTCACCCACTGTTTACAACAGCCTGTAGGGTTTTTCAGAATTTAAGGCAGACATGCATAACATCTATATCAGGGTGCGCAAGGACCCAACCAAGTAGTGGGTAAATATACCCTTCGTAGCCACTGATGATGTCATTTTCAATGTGCTGGAGGCATGGCTACTGGAGTGGCACACCCCAGACATCTCAGAGCTTGAGAAGTCGGCGGTGCAACGAAAGAAGGACTAGACCAAGTTGTGTGTTGCACAGTTGGCCAAAAAGAGAAGGAAGGAAGCAGTGGCAACAGAAGTATGGGCATCGCAGGATGCAACACAAAAATCAACTGAGCAAGAAAAGGCCGCAACAGCAATAATAGCATAGGAAGCAGCCATGAAGGTGGGCGAGGGCCAAACAATGCCTTCACAGGGGAAGGAAGCAACAGAAGCAGGAACAAAAGGAGGCACGGACCCACAAACAACGCCAACACAGCTCAAGTGCCAACACCCAGCCAAGTGGGCAGGGCCATGGAAGAAGGCCAAGGCCTCAAAATTGTCCATTGACCTGATCACCCTAACCGAGGGTGATCTTCACGACATTAGTGAAGCGGTGCGATGTCACCATCGAGGCTCTCCAAGATTTCATGCAGGAGAACCAGATTATGTTAGGGTCCCTCAGAGTGCAGTTGCAGGAATTGTTGGTATGCCCCCCTCAGGTTGGTACAGTCGGATCCTCAACAGTAGAGTAGATGTTGTGCATGCGGATAATGAACACCATAGTGTTGCTAGAAGGAGCACTAGTTCCATCAAATGAGGTCAATAGGAGAGTGCTGAAAGGTATCAGAATCAATCTCGCTGCACTCCCACGTGAGGCCTTATATGTATTGCAGCATGGGATAACAATAGCGTTGTAAGCAAGGGAGAGCCACGCGCTCCAATTCATCAGTGAACAAAAAATAAACATGGAGCAACTAAGCTTGCAGCATGACAAATTGGTGTCGCAAAATCAACAATTGGTACAAGTGATAGACGACACTTGTCCAAGCGTCTCGGAGTTAGCCATCCCAGCAAACATATGAGTAGAGGCGCCGATCCATAGGTTAGCAGCAGGGGTCCACGAGGTGAGAGAAGAAATGACAAAAGTTTAGCTGGATTTGAACCTTTAGATCGCGGAGTTGTGGTTAAAGGCGCAACCATCCACTCCCCCAGAAGTCAGAGGCCAACACGCTAGCGCTATCACAGCAGGATTGGAAGAAATGGAAGGTGCAATGCGAGACTGCACCAACATGTTGAAAGAATCACTTAAGGTCCTCACAACTTTGTAGGAGGACACAAAAATGCAATGCTTAGAGACAAAGGCACGAGAACTCCAACAACAGTATTACAGTGTCTGAGGAACTGTGCAGATGGTGGTCCTCACCGAAAGGCTTGAATGAATATAGCTAGCTAAAGCACTGAAGGAGAAGGTGTATGCTACACGACATAAGGAAGCAGTCCTAAAGGCGCACGTTCAGCCTTGGATGGATGAGGCCTTCACCATCACGGAAGACATTGAAGGAAAGCTGGCACAAATGCAAGGTATGCACACATTGATGCAAAGAAGCACTCTTGACACAGAGGTCTCAGAACAACGTATGTAACAAATCCTACAAGAAGAAGCTCAGTGCACTACTGACCTCCGCACAGTTCGAGAACAATTAGAGGGACTCTCCACAAAGATCATGCCGCCGATAGAGTGACTCGAGGGCGAGTCACGATGTTCATGTTAGGGGCTTTTTAGGCATGGAATCCCCCCAAGGCATGTTTTGGGGCTTAAAGCCCAAGTTTTGAATGAATCTTATTGTAAAGCTCCACGAATTGCGGGTGCGGGGCGCGAGAGTATGATAGAGTCATAGGGTCATCCTCCCTAGTTTTGTAAATGTAATGTCGGCTGGATAGGCTTACCCATGGTCTACGGACCATGGGATTGTATAAATAGAGCGAGGCTATAAGTGTATAAGAATAATCTAACAATGGAAGGAAGAGCATGATAAGTCTAAGTAATTGAGTCACAGTGCGAAGTGTGCCTTTGGGTCGTAAAGTAGGAGAAGGCTCTGTAGCTAAGTGCGCAAAGGCCTAGTAGTCTGCAGCTGAGTGTGCGAACCGCTGCAACTGAGTGCATAAGGCGGAGTCGAGTCTGTAACCAAGGAAGGAATTAATAAAGAGATTTTTTATCATAATTTTGTGTATCTGTTATTGGGTTAATGCCTGTTTGATATAATTTGTAAATATATTGTTCATTTACTGCATGCACTTGTAGGAATGGTTTATGTTGTTAAGTATAACTTAAAACATGCAAGTAGGCTAAAATAATCAACTAAAATTGGAATATCAGTAAGATCTTGGGTAATAACGCAAGAGTGCGACATTCAGCCCCTAGGTAGGGTTGTGCAAAGGCAGTATATCAGGCTCTGAGGCACAGGAAAGGGCGTGAAGCAACCTATGCGCAGGGTCAAACTACAGACCAGTGGAGCTCGTCAGACATCTCCAGGGTGCAAAATGTAGGTTTTAACCCCGTATAGAAATTATCTACATATGAATTCTAAAACATAGAAAATAAAAAATGCGAGAGCATAACACATAAAACACATATACACAGAGATTTTCCCCTGGATCCCAAAACTAGGACTACCAACTTGATTTTTCATTATGTTCCTTTCAATGTTATAATACATATTTATACATGCCGAAGCATCCAATACCATGGACCAAAAAACGTCGCGTCCAATACCATGGACTGAGAACCATCGCGTCCAAAAAACATGTGCAAAAATCATGCACAAAACCATAGGTGGGTCTGCCCAACCTAACATAGGGTCCAAAACCAAAATTTTATGGGGCTCTGCCCCCCCTCTAACCCCCTAGTTAACTATGTGGGCTAGTCTTGGAAAGAATATAACACAACCCAACATTCTTCCACTTGTTGTTTTCTTTCCACAGGGGGCCAAAAGAGAGCTTAGTCATTTTTCTAGCCTGAAATGCCCATTGTCTCTCTACACCAAGAGAATTTCTCAGAACTCATAGATTTTGTCAATGCATCTACAGTATTCTTCAAAGTGTCCACCTTTACCAGCAACACCTTTTTTTCTTCTATCATATCCCTCACAAAGTGATATTGAACATCAATGTACTTTGTATTTGAATGATATGTGGTTTCTTTGCCAAGAAAATTGCACTTTGGCTATCACAGTCTATCCTTATAGCTCCTTGTACTGACCCCATACTTGAACACAATCTCTGCAACCAAACTGCTTCCTTGCTTTCTTGAGTGGCTTCCATGTATTCTGCCTTTGTAGTTGATAGTGCCACTACAGATTTTTTCTTACCCATCCAGCTTACTGCACCTCCAAATAGGTTAAACACATACCCAATTGTAGATCTTCTCTGATCCAGATCACCAATCCATTCTGCATCAACAAAGCCATGAATATCCAACATTCTATCCAATCCTGGTCTTCCTTGGTAGCACAAACCATAATCACTAGTGCCACACAAATACCTGAAAACCCACTTTACTGCTATCCAGTGCTCCTTCCCTGGTTTTGACATAAACCTGCTCAATACTCCCACTGCATGTACAATGTCTGGCCTAATACAGACCATTGCATACATCAGACTACCGATTGCACTTGCATATGGAACACAGGACAGATCCTCTTCCTCTTCTTGTGTCTTGGGACACTGTTCAGCATATAACTTTACACCTACAGGAATAGGAACCTTAATCGGTTTACTACCCTGCATATTAAACCTCTATAGTATTGTCTTGACATACTTCCTCTGGTTTAACCAAAGTTTCCTCTTTGCTCGATCTCTTTTAATTTCCATGCCCAAAATATAGTTTGCAGCACCAAGATCTTTCATGTCAAATTTGCAGGACAATTGGGTCTTCAAATCCTAGATAATTTCTTTGTCATTTCCAACCAGCAACATATCATCCACATACAAGACCAAATAAATAACAGGGTCACCAATTAATTTGAAATACACACATTGATCTGCTTTGCTTCTGGTGAAGCCAAGCCCCTGTATAAATGTATCAAATTTATGATACCACATCCTTGGTGACTGTTTTAACCCATACATAGAGTTCTTTAACTTACATACCAGTTCTTTCTTACCCTTCACCACAAAGCCTTCAGGTTTCTTCATGTAAATTTCCTCTTCCAGATCCCCGTGAAGAAATGTTGTCTTCACATCTATCTGTTCTACCTCAAAATCAAAAGCACTAGCAACAGATAAAAGTAATCTAATAGAAGTCACCTTGGCAACAAGAGAAAAAATATCACCAAAATCAATTCCGAGCACCTAGTAATAACCTTTTGCTACCAACCGAGCTTTTTATTTCTCCACCTTTCCTTCTGCATTTGTCTTCTTCTTGAACACTCATTTGCTGCCAATGGGTTTCCTTCCAGCCGACAACTCCACCAGATCCCAAGCATCATTTTTGTGAAAAGATGCCATTTCATCAACCATGGCCTCTTTCTAGAGTTTTCCATCCTCTGAATCTACTGCTTCCTTCATATTTCTAGGATCATCATCAATAATAGATAAAGAAAAATTTGGATAGAAAGCAGATGGACTATCCCTTTCTGGCTGCCTTCTTTCTCGAGCTGATCTTTTTACACCTGGAGTTTGTGGCTCTTCAACTTCTGATTCCTCCTCTGCTATAGAGTTTGATTTTTCCTCATTTAGCTCAAACTCTATCTTCTCAGGTTCCTTTGGTTGGAATTCATGCTTAATAACATCTTTAACTTCTCTGAACACCACATCTCGGCTATACACAACCTTCCTTGTTACTAGGTTCCAAAGCTTATAACCCTTTAAACCATCCTTATACCCAATAAAGATGCAATTTTCAAATTTACTATCTAACTTGGTTCGTTTCTCCTTTGGAACATGTACATATGCATCACATCTGAATACCCTCAGATGTGAAAGAGAGGGTTTCTTACCAGTCCATACCTCTTGTGGAGTCTTATCCTCCAACGCTGATGAAGGTGATCTGTTGACCAAGTAACATGTTGTCTCCACCACCTCTGCCCATAATTCTTGTCCTAACCCGGCACCACTGAGCATGCTTCTTGTCCTTTCCATCAGCATCTTGTTGATTCTTTCTATAACTCCATTTTGTTGAGGTGTATATGAAGTAGTCTTCTGACGTGCTATACCACACTTCTTACAGAATTCCTCAAATTCCTTACTACAAAACTCTCCACCATTATCTGTCCTCAGCACCTTTATCTTCTTCTCTGTCTGGTTTTCGACCAGAGCCTCAAATTCTTTAAACCTATCAAAGACTTCAGGTTTCTTCTTCAGGAAATATATCCATGTATTCCTTGAGAAGTCATCTATAAATGATACATAGTACATAGACTTACCCAGTGATGGAACCTTCACAAGTCCAAACACATCATTGCACACAAACTCTAATATATGTTTCGCCCTTTTACCACTAGAGGGAAAACTCACCCGATTCTGCTTCCCATATACATAATTTTCATAGAAATCAAAACCCAGAGAGCTATTACTCATACTTTCTACCATACCTTTACCATGAAGTATTTGAAGGCCCTTCTCTCCAATATGTCCAAGCCTTTGATACCACAGCATGATCTTCTCTCTAGAGACCACTAGATTTTCTACTCCACTTTCACAAACCACAGAACTGTTGCACCCATCAACAATAGTGCTACCTTGCAGCTTGTATAGAGTTCCAGTCCAAACTCCTCGCATCACTACCAATGCTCCCTGAACCATCTTGCAGGTATCCTTATCGAACACTGGTTTTACACCTCCATCATCCAGCTTGCTTACAGAAATCAGATTTTTGGCTAATGCAGGAATATGCAGAACACCTGGAAGTGTTCTAACCCTTCCACCTTGCAACTTCAACTTTACTTTCCCATGACCAAAGATTATAGCCTTCTTATCATCCCCTAAGAAGACATCACCACCATCATATTTGTCATACTCGCAGAACCAATCTCTATGGGGAGTGAAGTGAAAGGATGCACCTGAGTCAATCAAGCATGCCTTATAATCTACATGTGTACTTGAAGAAGCCAAGTACACATCCCCACCTTCATCTTAGGTGGTTTTTGCCTCTGCAAAATAAGCATCAATAGATCCCTTTCCTTTATTAGGAGCTCTAGATTTACAGTCAATTTTTCTAGTGCCCTTCCTTTCCGCATTTCCAACACACCACCTTTATAGGTTTTCCTGGAGATTTAGATCTCCCTCTAGATTTAGATCTCCCACTCAATGACTTATTTTTATTTCTATTCTGGGACTATCCTCGTACAGAAAAGGCATCACCATTCTGGCTCTCCATATTTTTCCGTCTCATTGCTACCTATTGCAATAACTAGACTATCCCACGAATCTGGTAGAGAACACAACAAACTAATGCACTTATCTTCGTCTGAAATTTTAATATCAACAGATGCTAACTGACTTACCAGAGTATTAAATGCATTTAGATTCTCTGTCACTGAGTCACCATCTTTCATCCTCAGGTTATACAGCTTTTTCCGCAGGAACAGTTTATTCACCAGAGACTTAGATTGGTACAACATCCCTAACTTGTCCCACAAAGCCTTTGCTGTAGCTTCCCCTGATACATTCAACAATACTGAATCTGAGACACAATTGTATTGTGCTCTTTGCCTTCGATCCAACTTCTTCCATTCTTCATCGGGTACTCCCGTTGGTTTAGTACCCGGAACTACCACAATCCACTGATCTTTATCCACCAATAGATCATCCATCTTGAGTTTCCACAACTCAAAACTCTAACCATTAAATTTCTCAATCTCTATCTTTCCATTGGTCGCCATCTTCTTTCACGACCAGAATCAATCTTGTAGATCTCCCACTGAATAGGGTCTATCACAGGCCCGAGCGAAACCCCCCAGCCACAAAGGTGTCCCCTTGAAGCCAAAACAACTCTGATGCCAAATGTAGGTTTTAACCCCATACAGAAATTACCTACATACGAATTCTAAAACACAGAAAATAAAGAATGCGAGAGCATAACACATAAAACACATATACATATGGATTTTCCCCTGGATCCCAAAACCAGGACTACCAGTTCGATTTTTCGTTATGTTCCTTTCAATGTTATAATACATATTTATACATGCCGAAGCATCCAATACCATGGACCAAAAACCATCTTATCCAAAACCATGGATCAGAAACCATCGCGTCCAAAAAACATGTGCGAAAATCATGCACAAAACCATAGGTGGGTCCGCCCAACCTAATATAGCGTCCAAAACCAAAATTTTCCTGGGCACTGCCCCGGACCTCATAAAGTGGGGTTACAGGTACACCTCAAACCCCCTGTGACCCCCCCCCCGCTACATAATTGACGCAACGAAGGGGGGCTTCACCCCCCCTCTGACCCCTCGATTAACTACATGGGCTAGTCGTGGAAAGGATATAACACAACCCAACACAAAAACCTGGTTCCAGCACCCTCCCATACTACTTCGAGTGAGACCTCAATCCGTGCTCTGCACACTAGTGCCAAAAGGTCCAATAGTACCGGGATTTGTTTGGCTAACTAACTCTGAGCCTAGGTCAGACCCCAACAAGCCAACACTAACTGTTAATGAATTTGCGGGTGCCTACATATCCTAGGGTGGGATAGAACATCTCCAAACAACCCAAGGTGGATGCTGCTATTCTGAAACTGATGGATGTGAAGCAGGGACCTACTAAAGCGGGGTGGAAGGGCACATCTCCAAAGGGAACTCGCTCCGAATGTTTCTCCAGATATTAAAACTCATGGATTCTGGGTGGGGTATAGAACCAGGTCACAACATAGATGTACCTGAATTATAAATGTGCTGCATAATTGTAACAAAAGTGGCCATGGATGTTGTAGATTCTCCTGTCCAATGAGATGTTATAAATGATTCTTTCACATTATAGGCCTCTTGCTACAAATTTGTTGATAACTTTTGTTATAGGTGACGAAATCAAATTCCATCAAAGACCCATTTGAGGTATTGAAGACATATTTCCATTAATATAAGACAATTGACCTTTCATAAACTATGGAGTGAGAAAATGATTCTCGAAACTCATGGTACACGTAGTCACGCAACGTTCGAGAGGTGTAACTTCAATTGCAAGACTTTGAAACTAAAATATGCTTCAAACCCTTATTTCCATGGATTCATAACCTGAATATGATACTACTGATCCAGATCTTGGGGGAGGCCTCCAAGATATGAAAACATAAAATGAAAAAGAGATAAAACACACACACACACACACACACACACACACACACACACTAAATAAAACCTTCAAGAAACCTTTTATTAAAATAGAGAATAATTGTAAAAGCTACATTTTGGTGGACAATCTCTCCTTTTACTAAATGTGACTTGTTATTTATAGTCTTTTTTAGTTACAATACCATTGGTAAATTATATGGGTGGGTAGATACCATGGGTGAATGAATACCATGGGTATATGCCACTTATAATACCATGCATGGATAAATACCATGGGTGAATGAATACCATGGGTAGATGCCACTTATAATACCATGGGTGGATGGCAATTACAATACCATGGGTATATTCCATGGGTGGATGTATACATGGGTAGAAAATACCATGGGTGGATGAATATTGTGGGTGGATAAATACCATGGGTGAATGAATACCATGGGTATATGCCACTTATAATACCATGCATGGATAAATACCATGGGTGATGAATACCATGGGTAGATGCCACTTATAATACCATGGGTGGATGCCGCTTACAATACCATGGGTATATTCCATGGGTGGATGAATACCATGGGTGGATGAATACCGTGGGTGGCTAAATACCATGGGTGAATGAATACCAGGGGTAGATTCCACTTTCCATTCAGATCATAATTCAAAATTAAAATGAAAATAGGGGGAATATTCAGGAAACCACATAATGAACTTTCATTTTTGGAGATCATCTAACAACATCACAGGGGACTCATTTCGCCTATGAATTTTCAACGCACCCTCATCAGGCCTACAACAATGTGGTACATAAGCGAAGCCTCTATTCCCATGAACCCTTTAACTCTATAACAAGGTCATTTCTTACTTTCTTCTAGCTCCCCATATGTGAGGACACTGGCCTAGAGATACTCAACCATTTCCAGTAGACGTATGTCATACATATCTTGGACCATGTCCATGAATTTTAGAAACATTGTAGCTTGTGCAAGGTGCATGTAGATGAGGAACTTCTCCTCGACTTATTTTTGAAATCCCTACAATAGAAATCTCAAATGATGTGGCCAACATGTTCCCAAAATATGAGGAAGACGTTATCTATAAGGATCAATAGTTTGAGTTGATTTATACTTAGAACAGATACCTCTATCATGCTCCTCTATATTCCCCCTAGCTAAAGTTGTTTAGACTGGAAACGTCCAGACCATCAAATGTTGTAGATGGGTTGGTTGATACCATAGCCCAAAATCAACCTGGAAACACTTTTCAACAAACTAGAAATATGTATAGTGGCCCAACCACTTACCAACCATATAATACACCATCTGCACTACAACCATAATCCAATATTCGGTATTATCTCAACCAATCTACACCCTCACATAACATTGCTATACAAAATGGCCAATACTCGATCATGCTAGGGCTTAAGAGCCTCCCACACAAGGGGGTCAATACCCCCCATGTACCCCAAAGGTGGTTTCCACTTCCCAAAGCACTTACAACAACCTAAGGCAAGGGAATCCTTACTTCCCTTTCATTGCAACATAGTCGAATAACCCCACAACACAACCTAATGCCAAGATTAATTTCATACAACCCTCTTTCCCACAACAAGAATGGTCTTTTGAAAAATTGGATATGGAAAACCTACCAAATTCCAACAAGAATGAAAGAAAGAACAAGCAAAAGGAGGAAACTGGTAGGGGACAACAACTAGCAACAACCCTCATGACCACTGACTGAGGGAAATCCCCCTAACCAGAACCAAAACCAGGTTCAAAGCAATAACAACTCATAAAATCATAATAAGAATGCTAGTCTAAGAGCTAACCACACTTGTGTGATTTATGTGGAATATGGCCATTACACTAATAACTTCCCATAAATCCCCAAGTTGAGAAGGATGAAAGATGCCAAGGGGCAGGGCAGCCACACCAAAAGTCTACCATTATGGAAAACCATTTCCCCCATCAAGGAGTACTGAATACCCAACAAGAAACCCCCTAACTACAACAATATCAAAATCCTCTTGGAGGAAATTCCATGGATTCTACTAATCGTGACATCTACATGGCATGAGAAGACATCCTCTTGCAAACGTGAAATTGGTATTACATCACCACTCCATAAATTAACCGTTCAACACCATCCACCACTAAAAATATCACATCTTTTATGTTACCTCGACCCCCTTTAGAAACCATCCCATGTATGGTTAAAGGGCCACTACGTCGAGTAGGAAATACTGCGAAATAGCATCATCGATGATCTAGCCCAATACCCAGCATCTATGTCAACATTGGAAGTTTTGAAAACTTTCCCAACCCAATAGAAAGTTGTTCTTTCCATTTTAGGCACAATCAACCCCGTCAATTCGTGTTTGATGGATTTCTATTTGGACAATGATACGCCACACCTTCTTTCGATAGTCTCCTTCCATATTCAAGTCACCATTCAGAATATCAATATTCATCATTGCATTGTTGATGAGGGTAAATCCACATGTATGATGTCCCAAAAGGTTTGGAATAAATTATGATCCCCTTAAAGTAAGTAATCACCCATTACGCTCAGATCATATGAAATTCTAGTAGAGCTTTCCAGCAAAATTGTTCTCATAGATATAGATGTCCTTGATTCCCAACTCGATTACAATATCCTGTTAGGCCGTAGCTACATGTATTCCATGACTATAGTGGCATATTCATTATTTCGTATCACGATGTTCCCCCATGAGGGGAAGGTTATTATGATAGATCAACTCACATACCATGAGAAAAATACATTCAACATGCTCGATGGGGTATTACCTTTCATAGGATCCCACAAAGAGTTGATCACAACTTCACCTTTCATAGGTCAATACCTGATTTGATCTAGAAGCTAGTTGAGAAATACAAAATCTGTCATAAGATCACTTCACCTTATCATCCACAGGAAAATGGCCAAGTGGAAAGCACCAATAAGGTCATTGAGGGAATTCTTACGAAGATTATGGCCAACCATCGAAGCAACTACGCTCATGAACTTCCAGAGGCGATGTGGGCATACATGACTACATGGGGAAACATTACGAGATTCTCACCATACTAATTAGAGTATGGTAAAAATCCTTTATTTCCCATAGAGTTCGAAATAAAAACACTCAGAACAACACTACAAGTGAATCTAGATTTGGATACATCACATAAACAATGTTTAAATCAGTGAAATGAACTTGATGAAAAGAGGTTGGCTACCATTTAGCAAACATATATCATCCAACAACAGAGGGCTAAGTGGCATGACAAATTCATCAAAAATAAGGTGTTTCAAAAGGGAGATTATGCTCTACTATATGATTTGAAATTCAATGATTTCAAGGGGAAGCTTTGCACCAGATGGTTAGGTCCTTATGAAGTCAACACAGGCTTTGACAATGGGATTGTGAATTTAGTCACCATCAAAAATGCTAGGACACCATTACTTGCTAATGGGAATCGTCTTCGGTTATATCACAAACCAACTTCAAATGATTCATTTTTCAATATTGTCTCGTAATCTAATATTAAAATTATAGGAGCAGGGGAAAGTTCTCCTGTGCTGCCAAATTTTTAATCCTCAATAAGTGTAACAATTGAAAACCAACTCTGTTGGCGGCTTATACACTAAAAAAAAAAACAACAACAACAACAAAAAGAGAAAAATTAGTAAAAATAAAAATAAAATAATAATATATAAATGCAAATATGTCTGTGAAAACCTCTTATAGAGGCGCAAGTAGATAATGGTAATAGTTGAAAACCACTATGTGGCAATTGTTAGACATTTTTTTCCTGTAACAACATCATCTATTCCATACATGGTATCTTATGTTGTTACAAGCTTAAGTATTTTCCTTCTTTCTTTAAAAGTTTTTCCAAGTATTGTAAAAAGAGTTCTGTTGTAAAGAGTAGCATTAGCGATTAGATCTGTTGTTACACTTGTAACAACTAGAAATTTGCAGCAATGAATTGTGCACAATCATCTACCTAAGTAAATGATATCACCATAATGTTTCCGCTAGAATAAATGACGTAATCAGTGTGTTGCCACCGGAATCAATCATGTCACCAGTACTTTTTTTCCACATCACCATCGGTGAGTCATTCGAAATGTATATTTATTTTATTTATTTAACAATTATGGAAATTAATATGATGTTCCATTTGATGACCGTCACATTAAAACTTGGGGGGAGGATGAATCATTTCACACTGTAATTTAAATCGGACTTAGAGTGAAAAACCTTGTAATCATTGAAAAATCCTACAATCATTATCATCTTTTTATGTCAATCGTGCTATAGGTTAAATTACATTTAAGACAAATTTCCATGACCCTAGATTAATAATGAGACCATAAACCATATTGAATGATCCCCTGATCTAACATCCTTTCTTTTATTGCCTACTTTTGCTACCCTGATATCTATCCCAATGATGCATTGCATCTTCATTTCACAGAATTCTCAAAAGAGAAAGTAAATAGAGAACAAAAGGTATTGTCTGAAGCAGATATGGGAGGAGCAATGGTCAGGCATGAGCCCTATTCCACAGAAGCAATGGAGAATTTCCCTGAGGCATGCCAGATTGTTAAAGAGGTCGTATGGTTCAAATTCTTCGAACGACACAAAGGGTTAGAAGAAACTGTTGCCCTGGAGTTTTCCAAGAATTTGAACAGGAATCAGATAGAGGTCAGGGAGTTGAAGTTAGAAGTCACTGAAGAAGTAATTTCCATAGTATCATCATTGCAATCTGAAGGAAAAAGATGGTTTAGCTGGAAAATCAATGATCCTTCCCTCAAGGTGGAATTTATACAAGGGGAGGAACAAATAGACAAGAAGTGCAGGGGATTTGACTGATTGTCGCTTCATCATCCATGGGGATATGTTGCCTTATACATTATCAAGTACATTACTTTTGAAAGATGGGTGACAATAGTGTTTAATTATCATTTCCCATTGTTAAACCATCTCCAAAACAAGCAATTGGTTAACCTTCCCTACTTCCTGTTGGAGAAGGTCAAGCATATGTATGTTGCTATGAAGGTTGATTCGCATCTAGAATCTTGTGTCACCAATCATGGACTTATAAAATTATTCATAATGGATTCCCAAGAACACCATGGCCAAAGTTGGGAAGAGTTTACGAGAAAAAAGACAAGTACCTCCCACCAGAAGCAAGTTGAAACCCCCACTGGCGCTCCAAAGGAAGCTAGGGTAATTGAAGAGCAAGTACAATCCTTCTGCATTTGTCTTCTTCTTGAACACCCATTTGCTGCCAATGGGTTTCCTTCCAGCCGGAAACTCCACTAGATCCCAAGCCTCATTTTTGTGAAAAGATGCCATTTCATCAACCATGGCCTCTTTCTAGAGTTTTCCATCCTCTGAATCTACTGCTTCCTTCATAGTTCTAGGATCGTCATCAATAATAGATAAAGAAAAATTTGAATAGAAAGCAGATGGACTATCCCTTTCTGGCTGCCTTCTTTCTCGAGCTGATCTTCTTACACCCGAAGTTTGTGGCTCTTCAACTTCTGATTCCTCCTCTCCTATAGAGTTTGATTCTTCCTCCTTTCGCTCAAACTCTATCTTCTCAAGTTCCTTTGGTTGGACTTCATGCTTAATAACATCTTTAACTTCTCTGAACACCACATCTCTGCTATACACAGCCTTCCTTGTTACTAGGTTCCAAAGCTTATAACCCTTTAAACCATCCTTATACCCAATAAAGATGCACTTTTCAAATTTACTATCTAACTTAGTTCGTTTCTCCTTTGGAACATGTACATATGCATCACATCTGAATACCCTCAGATGTGAAAGAGAGGGTTTCTTACCAGTCCATACCTCTTGTGGAGTCTTATCCTCCAACGCTGATGAAAGTGATCTGTTGACCAGGTAACATGTTGTCTCCACCACCTCTGCCCAGAATTCTTGTCCTAACCCGGCACCACTGAGCATGCTTCTTGTCCTTTCCATCAGCATCTTGTTGATTCTTTCTATAACTCCATTTTGTTGAGGTGTATATGAAGTAGTCTTCTGACGTGCTATACCACACTTCTTACAGAATTCCTCAAATTCCTTACTACAAAACTCTCCACCATTATCTTTCCTCAGCGCCTTTATCTTCTTCTCTGTCTGGTTTTTCACCAGAGCCTTAAATTATTTAAACCTGTCAAAGACTTCAGATTTATTCTTCAGGAAATATATCCATGTATTCCTTGAGAAGTCATCTATAAATGATACATAGTACATAGACTTACCCAGTGATGGAACCTTCACAAGTCCAAACACATCATTGTGCACAAAATCTAATATATGTTTCGCCCTTTTACCACTAGAGGGGAAACTCACCCGATTCTGCTTCCCATATACATAATTTTCATAGAAATCAAAACCCAGAGAGCTATTACTCATACCTTCTACCATACCTTTACCATGAAGTATTCGAAGGCCCTTCTCTCCAATATGTCCAAGCCTTTGATACCACAGCATGATCTTCTCTCTAGAGACCACTAGATTTTCTACTCCACTTTCACAAACCACAAAACTGTTGCACCCATCAACAACAGTGCTACCTTGCAGCTTGTACAGAGTTCTAGTCCGAACTCCCCGCATCAATACCAGTGCTCCCTGAACCATCTTGCAGGTATCCTTATCGAACACTGTTTTTACACCTGCATCATCCAGCTTGCTTACAGAAATCAGATTTTTGGCTAATACAGGAATATGCAGAACACCCGGAAGTGTTCTAACCCTTCCACCTTGCAACTTCAACTTTACTTTTCAATGACCAACGATTATGGCCTTCTTATCATCCCCTAAGAAGACATCACCACCATCATATTTATCATACTCGCAGAACCAATCTCCATGGCGAGTGAAGTGAAAGGATGCACCTGAGACAATCAACCATGCCTTATAATCTACATGTGTACTTGAAGAAGCCAAGTACACATCCCCACCTTCATCTTAGGTGGTTTTCGCCTCTGAAAAAGAAGCATCAACAGATCCCTTTCCTTTATCAGGAGCTTTAGATTTACAGTCAATTTTGTAGTGCCCTTCCTTTCCGCATTTCCAACACACCACCTATACAGGTTTTCCTGGAGATTTATATCTCCCTCTAGATTTAGATCTCCCACTCGATGACTTCTTTTTATTTCTATTCTCGGACTGTCCTCGTACAGAAAAGGCATCACCATTCTGGCTCTCCATATTTTTCCGTCTCATTGCTACCTATTGCAATAACTAGACTATCCCACGAATCTGCTAGAGAACACAACAAACTGATGCACTTATTTTCGTCTGAAATTTTAATATCAACAGATGCTAACTGACTTACCAGAGTATTAAATGCATCTAGATGCTCTGTCACTGAGTCACCATCTTTCATCCTCAGGTTATACAGCTTTTTCCGCAGGAACAGTTTATTCACCAGAGACTTAGATTGGTACAACATCCCTAACTTGTCCCACAAAGCCTTTGTTGTAGCTTCCCCTGATACATTCAACAATACTGAATCTGAGACACACAATCGTATTGTGCTCTTTGCCTTCGATCCAACTTCTTCCATTCTTCATCGAACACTCCCGTTGGTTTAGTACCCGAAACTACCACAATCCACTGATCTTTATCCACCAACAGATCATCCACTTGATTTTCCACAAGTCAAAACTCTAACCATTAAATTTCTCAATCTCTATCTTTCCATTGTTCGCCATCTTCTTTCACCACCAAAATCAATCTTGCATATCTCCCACTGAACAAGGTCTATCACAGGCCCGAGCAAAACCCCTCAGCCACAAAGGTGTCCCCTTGAAGCCAAAACAGCTCCAATGCCAAATGTAGGTTTTAGCCCCATACAGAAATTACCTGCATACGAATTCTAAAACACAGAAAATAAAGAATGCGAGAGCATAACACATAAAAAACATATACATAGGGATTTTCCCTTGGATCCCAAAACTAGGACTACCAGCTCGATTTTTCATTATGTTCCTTTCAATGTTATAATACATATTTATACATGCCGAATCATCCAATACCATGGACCAAAAACCATCTTATCCAAAACCATGGATCAGAAACCATCGCGTCCAAAAAACATGTGCGAAAATCATGCACAAAACCATAGGTGGGTCCGCCCAACCTAATATAGCGTCCAAAACCAAAATTTTCCTGGGCACTTCCTCGGACCTCATAAAGTGGGGTTACAGGTACACCTAAAACCCCCTGTGACCCCCCCCCCCCCCCCGCTACATAATTGACGCAACGAAGGGGGGCTTCACCCCCCCTCTGACCCCTCGGTTAACTACATGGGCTAGTCGTGGAAAGAATATAACACAACCCAACACAAAAACCTGGTTCCAGTACCCTCCCATACTACTTCGAGTGAGACCTCAGTCCGTGCTCTGCACACTAGTGCCAAAAGGTCCAGTAGTACCGGGATTTGTTTGGCTAACTAACTCTGAACCTAGGTCAGACCCCAACAAGCCAACACTAACTGTTAATAAATTAGCGGGTGCCTACATATCCTAGGGTGGGATAGAACATCTCCAAACAACCCAAGGTGGATGATGCTATGCTGAAACTGATGGATGTGAAGCAGGGACCTAATAAAGAGGGGTGGAAGGGCACGTCTCCAAAGGGAACTCGCTCTGAATGTTTGTCCAGATATTAAAACTCATGGATTCTGGGTGGGGTATAGAACCAGGTCATAACATAGATGTACCTGAATTATAAATGTGCTACATAATTGTAACAAAAGTGGCCATGGATGTTGTAGATTCTCCTATCCAATGAGATGTTATAAATGCTTATTTCACATTATAGACCTCTTGCTACAAATTTGTTGATAACTTTTGTTATAGGTGACGAAATCAAATTCCGTCAAAGACCCATTTGAGGTATTGAAGACATATTTCCATTAATATAAGGCATTTGACCTTTCATAAACTATGGAGTGAGAAAATGATTCTCGAAACTAATGGTACACGTGGTCACGCAACGTTCGAGAGGTGTAACTTCAATTGCAAGACTTTGAAACTAAAATATGCTTCAAACCCTTATTTCCATGGATTCATAACCTGAATATGATACTACTGATCCGGATCTTGGGGGAGGCCCCCAAGATATGAAAACATAAAATGAAAAAAAGATAAAACACACACACACACACACACACACTAAATAAAACCTTCAAGAAACCTTTTATTAAAATAGAGAATAATTGTAAAAGCCACATTTTGGTAGACAATCTCTCCTTTTACTAAATGTGACTTGTTATTTATAGTCTTTTTTAGTTACAATACCATTGGTAAATTATATGGGTGGGTATATACCATGGGTGAATGAATACCATGGGTATATGCCACTTATAATACCATGGGTAAATGAATACCATGGGTATATGCCACTTATAATACCATGGGTGGATGCCAATTACAATACCATGGGTATATTCCATGGGTGGATGTATACCATGGGTAGAAAATACCATGGGTGGATGAATATTGTGGGTGGATAAATACCATGGGTGAATGAATACCATGGTATATGCCACTTATAATACCATGCATGGATAAATACCATGGGTGATGAATACCATGGGTAGATGCCACTTATAATACCATGGGTGGATTCCGCTTACAATACCATGGGTATATTCCATGGGTGGATGAATACCATGGGTAGAAAATACCATGGTTGGATGAATACCGTGGGTGGCTAAATACCATGGGTAGATGCCACTTTCCATTCAGATCATAATTCAAAATTAGAAGGAAAATAGGGGGAATATTTAGGAAACCACATAATGAACTTTCATCTTTGGAGATCATCTAACAACATCACAGAGGACTCAGTTCGCCTATGAATTTTCAACGCACCCTCATCAGGCCTACAACAAAGTGGTACATAAGCGAAGCCTCTATTCCCATGAACCCTTTAACTCTATAACAAGGTCATTTCTCACTTTCTTCTAGCTCCCCATATGTGAGGACACTGGCCTAGAGATACTCACCCATTTCCAGTAGACGTATGTCATACATATCTTGGACCATGTCCATGAATTTTAGAAACACTATAGCTTGTGCAAGGTGCATGTAGATGAGGACCTTCTCCTCGACTTATTTTTGAAATCTCTACAATAGAAATCTCAAATGATGTGGCTAGCATGTTCCCAAAAGATGAGGAAGAGGTTATCCATAAGGATCAATAGTTTGAGTTGATTTATACTTAGAACAGATACCTCTATCATGTTCCTCTATATTCCCCCTAGCTAAATTCGTTTAGACTGGAGACGTCCAGACCATCAAATTTTGTAGATGAGTTGATTGATACCATAGCCCAAAATCAACCTGGAAACACTCTTCAACAAACTAGAAATATGTATAGTGGCCCAACCACTTACCAACCATATAATACACCATCTACACTACAACCATAATCCAATATTGGGTATTATCTCAACCAATCTACACCCTCACATAACCTTGCTATACAAAATGGCCAATAATCGATCATGCTAGGGCTTAAGACCCTCCCACACAAGGTGGTCAATACCCCCCATGTACCGCAAAGGTGGTTTCCACTTCCCAAAGCACTTACACCAACCCAAGGCAAGGGAATCCTTACTTCCCTTTCATTGCAACCTAGTTGAATAACCCCACAACACAACCTAATGCCAAGATTAATTTCATACAACCCTCTTTCCCACAACAAGAATGGTCTTTTGAAAAATTGGATATGGAAAACCCACCAAATTCCAACAAGAATGAAGGAAAGAACAAGAAAAAGGGGGAAACTGGTAGGGGACAACAACTAGCAACAACCCTCATGACCACTGACTGAGGGAAATCCCCCTAACCAGAACCAGAACCAGGGTCAAAGCAATAACAACTCATAAAAGCATAATAAGAATGCTAATCTAAGAGCTAACCACACTTGTGTGATTTATGTGGAATATGGCCATTACACTAGTAACTTCCCTTAAATCCCCAAGTTGAAAAGGATGAAATATGCCAAGGGGCGGGGCAGCCACACCAAAAGTCTACCATTATGGAAAACCATTTCCCCCATCAAGGAGTACTGAATACCCAACAAGAAACCCCCTAACTAAAACAATTTCAAAATCCTCTTGGAGGAAATTCCATGGATTCTACTAATCGTGACATCTACATGGCATGAGAAGACATCCTCTCGCAAACGTAAAATTGGTATTACATCACCACTCCATAAACTAACCATTCAACACCATCCACCACTAAAAAGATCACATCTTTTACGTTACCTCGACCCCCTTTAGTATCCATCCCATGTATGGTTAAAGGGCCACTACGTCGAGTAGGAAATACTGCGAAATAGCATCATCGATGATCTAGCCCAATACCCAGCATCTATGTCAACATTGGAAGTTTTGAAAACTTTCCCAACCCAACAGAAAGTTGTTCTTTCCATGTTAGGCACAATCAACCCCGTCAATTCGTGTTTAATGGATTTCGATTTGGACAATGATATGCCACACCTTCTTTCGATAGTCTCCTTCCATATTCGAGTCACCATTCAGAATATCAATATTCATCATTGCATTGTTGACGAGGGTAAATCCACATGTATGATGTCCCAAAAGGTTTGGAATAAATTATGATTCCCTTAACGTAAGTAATCACCCATTACTCTCAGATCATATGACGAGTGCCCCTTCACCCCCATACGAATTTTTTACGACATTCTAGTAAAGCTTTCGAGCAAAATTGTTCTCATAGATATAGACATCCTTGATTCCCAACTCGATTACAATATCCTGTTAGGCCGTAGCTACATGTATTCCATGACTGTAGTGGGATATTCATTATTTCGTATCACGATGCTCCCCCATGAGGGGAAGGTTATTATGATAGATCAACTCACATACCATGAGAAAAATACATTCAACATGCTCGATGGGGTATTACCTTTCATAGGATCCCACAAAGAGTTGATCACAACTTCACCTTTCATAGGTCAATATCTGATTTGATCTAGAAGTTAGTTGAGAAATAAAAAATCTGTCATAGGATCACTTCACCTTATCATCCACAGGAAAATTGCCAAGTGGAAAGCATCAATAAGGTCACTGAGGGAATTCTTATGAAGATTATGGCCAACCATCGAAGGAACTAGGCTCATGAACTTCCAGAGGCGATGTGGGCATACATGACTACATGGGGAAACATTACGAGATTCTCACCATACGAATTAAAGTATGGTAAAAATCCTTTATTTCCCATAGAGTTTGAAATAAAAACACTCAGAACAACACTACAAGTGAATCTAGATTTGGATACATCACATAAACAATGTTTAAATCAGTGAAATGAACTTGATGAAAAGAGGTTGGCTACCATTTAGCAAACATATATCATCCAACAACAGAGGGCTAAGTGGCATGACAAATTCATCAAAAATAAGGTGTTTCAAAGGGAGATTATGCTCTACTATATGATTCGAAATTCAAGAATTTCAAGGGGAATCTTTGCACCAGATGGTTAGGTCCTTATGAAGTCGACACGGGCTTTAACAATGGGACTGTGAATTTAGTCACCATCAAAAATGCTAGGACACCATTACTTGCTAATGGGCATCGTCTTCGGTTATATCACAAACCAACTTCAAATGATTCGTTTTTCAACATTGTCTCGGAATCTAATATTCAAATTATAGGAGCAGGGGAAAGTTCTCCTGTGTTGCCAAATTTTTAATCCTCAATAAGTGTAACAATTGAAAACCAACTCTGTTGGCGTCTTATACACTAAAAAAAAACACAACAACAACAACAAAAAGAGAAAAATTAGTAAAAATAAAAATAAAATAATAATATATAAATACAAATATGTCTGTGAAAACCTCTTACAGGGGCGCAAGTAGATAATGTTAATAGTTGAAAACCACTATGTGGCAATTGTTACACATTTTTTTCCTGTAACAACATCATCTATTCCATACATGGTATCTTATATTGTTACAAGCTTAAGTATTTTCCTTCTTTCTTTAAAAGTTTTTCCAAGTATTGTAAAAAGAGTTATGTTGTAAAGAGTAGCATTAGCGATTAGATCTGTTGTTACACTTGTAACAACTAGAAATTTGCAGCAATGAATTGTGCACAATCATCTACCTAAGTAAATGATATCACCATAATGTTTCTGCTAGAATAAATGACGTAATCAGTGTGTTGCCACCAGAATCAATCATGTCACCAGTACTTTTTTGCCACATCACCATCAGTGAGTCATTCGAAATGTATATTTATTTTATTTATTTAACAATTATGGAAATTAATGTGATGTTCCATTTGACAACCGTCACATTAAAACTTGGGGGGAGGATGAATCATTTCACACTGTAATTTAAATTGGACTTAAAGTGAAAAACCTTGTAATCATTGAAAAATACTACAATCATTATCATCTTTTTATGTCAATCGTGCTATAGGTTTAAATTACATTTAAGACAAATTTCCATGACCCTAGATTAATAATGAGACCATAACTCATATTGAATGATCCCCTGATCTGACATCCTTTCTTTTATTGCCTACTTTTACTACCCCGATATCTATCCCAATGATGCATTGCATCTTCATTTCATAGAATTCTCAAAAGAGAAAGTAGATAGAGAACAAAAGGTATTATCTGCAGCAGATATGGGAGGAGAAATGGTCAAGCATGAGCCCTATTCCACAGAAGCAATGGAGAATTTCCCTGAGGCATGCCAGATTGTTAAAGAGGCCGTATGGTTCAAATTCTTTGAACGACTCAAAGGGTTAGAAGAAACTATTGCCCTGGAGTTTTCCAAGAATTTGAACAGGAATCAGACAGAGGTCAGGGATTTGAAGTTAGAAGTCATTGAAGAAGTAACTTCCATAGTATCTTCATTGCAATCTGAAGGGAAAATATGGTTTAGCTGGAAAATCAATGATCCTTCCCTCAAGGTGGAATTTATACAAGGGGAGGAACAAATAGAGAAGAAGTGCAGGAGATTTGACTGATTGTCGCTTCATCATCCATGGGGATATGTTGCCTTATACATTATCAAGTACATTACTTTTGAAGGATGGGCGACAATAGTGTTTAATTATCATTTCCCAATAGTGTTTAATTATCATTTCCCATTGTTAAACCATCTCCGAAACAGGCAATTGGTTAACCTTCCCTACTTCCTGTTGGAGAACGTCAAGCATATGTATGCTGCTATAAAGGTTGATTCGCATCTAGAATCTTGTGTCACCAATCATGGACTTATAAAATTAATCATAATGGATTCCCAGGAACACCATGGCCGAAGTTAGGAAGAGTTTATGAGAAAAAAGACAAGTGCCTCCCGCTAGAAGCAAGTTGAAACCCCCACTGGCGCTCCAAAGGAAGCTAGGGTAATTGAAGACCAAGGAAAATCCTCTGGAAGTAGAATTAAGAAAGGTCACTGGAGAAGCTAATAGGTGACAGGAAATCGAAAAGGAGGGTCAGATTCAGCACCCAGGCAGAGCCCCTGACTCCATCTAGAAAGAGGTCAAGCAAGCATAAGGATGCAGGGGAGAAAAAAGAAGAAGAAAAACCCATCTTGAAGAGGTTCCTTTACTAGGTAAGGACGAGACCCAAACCCTGCGACATAAAATTGAAAAATTAGAAAAAGAAAATAAAGAATTAAGGCAACAATTAGAGGATAGTTGAGTAGAAATAAGGGTACCATGTCTGGATACATTAAAGGAGGCTGTTGATAAGATGAGAATAAAAACTACACCAGATTCTGAATGTACATCATGCGCTAATAATTTAGCAATAGTTGGATATAAAGTTTGTGTTGTAAGTACCATCTCGATAGAAACCCAAACTGAACCCTAGGAATCTATTACACAAGAACCCATTAACTACATTGTTGTTACACAAGAACTAGTAGCTGAAACAGAGCATCCCACAATGATCGACCTGGAAGCCAAGACACAAGAACCTGCTAATGATACTATTGTTATACAAGAACTAGAAGTTGAGACAGAGGTCCCTCAGGAAGAAGAGGTAAGAGTTGATCCACAAGAACCTTTTTATGAATATGTTATTACACAAAAACCAACAACTGAAGCAGAACAACTCGAATATCGAGATGTTGTTAGAACCCCTTTTGATGTTGTATATGAGAGAACACGAGATCCTGAAACAGGATGGTGTTTAGAAAAAATTTTGTGACATTAGGGGATTTTTCAGGTCTAAAATAGGCCTCCAAAGAAAAATGTAAAACCAAATAAACTTTATAAGAACCAATAAGGTTCAAGATGATGATTTCAACCACTGGGGATGATTCACCTTTTTTGGAGTAAAAAGGTACAAAGATTAAAAAATAATAAAATAATAAAACTACTTTCTCAACTCGTATTTTCAACTTATCTCCCTAAGTTTTTACTCAAATTTCGAGCAAGAGTACTCGTTGAATGCAAAATTTAATTCCACATCCAAGGAGTACCCACATTTCATACTTTCGATGGACCCTACAATCATGTTTTTTCATGTATTTCTCATTTTTCGTATAGCAGGGTCCATTGAGTATTTCCTCTAGAGATAAGTTGAAAATATGGGTTGAAAAAATAGTTTTGTATTTTTTCCCTCTAAAATTTGATGATGTAATCTAATCTTATTTTATAATTTTCTTAGGAGGCCCATTTTAGACCTCAAAAATCCCTTAATGGATATCATAATTATAGAAATGGAAGCAGTTGGCACTCTCTTTGCAAAAGGGAGTAATCTCGCTTGAGGAGCATAAAAAAGTTGTAAATACTCTCAAAGAAGAGTGGGCTACATACCAATTGACAAATATACTACTAATTCTTATCATTTGATAGATTTATAGTGGTGATATAGCAACAATACCTGAAGATTCTACATGAGGACATGTAGTTGCTTCAGTTGGGGGGAGATGTTGGGTGCAGTTTTTAAGCATATCTTAGAAACCTCTTTTCCCATTTTTGATCATTCTCTCTCTCTCTAAACCTATTAAATTTATGTCCCAGTTACCATTTTCCCTAGTTATAAGAGCAATCCTTTCTCAACACATTATTTTTCCATCTTTCGTTAAATATCGAATAAAGTGATGCCTTTTTGAGATGGTTAGCCAAGGTAATTGTGGAAGAAGTTTTCTGGTTATTTTTCTTTCAAGA
This sequence comes from Pinus tabuliformis, assembly GCA_031772625.1. Classification (NCBI taxonomy): domain Eukaryota; kingdom Viridiplantae; phylum Streptophyta; class Pinopsida; order Pinales; family Pinaceae; genus Pinus; species Pinus tabuliformis. Next base: position 717,752,809 of record CM062814.1, read on the forward strand.
ATTGCCTACAACTAAGGACTAAGGATGAGAAACTACTGCTCTTAGTCACTGTTACACTTCGAGAATTTGTTATTATAGTTCGAAGTTTTGTTGTTACACCACAACTTCAGAAGACAGTGGTTGCTGTCTTCAAAGGCAGTTGTCAAAAATTCTCGTAGTTTAGTCAAATTAAACAACGATTAAACTACCACAACATGTGGGATCCCTACATTAGTACGTAGGCAAAGGAGGTCACCAAAGAGGTACACTGGTTAGATGGCTCTCATGACAGAGCTCATTGAGTGAGAGCCTTCTTCATTTGAGGAAGCAATTTCTCAACCTATTTGGGTTGATTCCATGGTGGAAGAATATGAATCAATCATGAAGAAAAATATATGAGAAGTGGTTTCAAGACCAGAAGGTAAATTAGTGGTTAGTTCTAGATGGATCTACAAAGTGAAGTATGCAGCTAATGGGAGCATTGAGAAGTACAAGACCAAATTTGTGGCCAAAGGATTTTCTCAGGTAGAGGGAGTTCACTATGAGAAAATGTTTGCCCCTATGACAAGGTATTCCTCCATAAGATCAACTATTACATAAGCTACAAATATGTGGTGGAAGATCCACTAGATGGATGTGAAGACCACCTTTCCCAATGGTGTTGTTGAGGAGGAAATTTGCATAGAGTAGATAGAAGGATTTGAGACATATGATCAAGAGTCACATGTGTGCAAACTGAGGAGAGCATTGTATGGTCTCAAAAAAGTTCCCCAAGCATGGTACACTCGGATTGATAGTTATATAAGTGGATTCGACTTCACCAAAAGTGAAGGAAATGAAAACCTCTATCACATTATTGTAGATGGTAAGTTTCTTATTCTTGTTTTATATGTTGATGATTTAATATTGACAAGGGATGAGCAGCTAATCCACTGTTTAAAAGAGGATATTGCAAGGGAATTTGAGATGAAATACATAGGCTTAATGAATTACCTCCTAGCGCTGGAAGTATGGAAAGGTGATGGTGAATTGTTTGTGTCTCAGGGAAATTATTCCCATGAAATACTTTAGATATTTCACATGGAGAATTATAAGCCTATGGAAACACCTCTAGCTACAAACTAGAGGAAGGATAATTCCACTTCAAGTGAAGAGGTTGACGCTGCCATTTACAAGTAGCTTGTGGGGTCTTTCATGTATCTTGTGAACACTATACCCGACATGTGATATACAGTAAACAAACTTAGTTAAGCTATGGTGAGGCCTACCAAGTTGTATTGGAAGGAGAAAAAGCACGTGTTATGGTACCTTATAGGAACTACGGAGTATGGATTATGGTATAGGAGGACAAAGGGAGTGAAGTTCTAAGGATTCACTGATGCATATTAGGCAGGGATTCCATCAAACATGAAAATCACTTCAGGCGTTATCTGCAGCTTTGGGTCCACAACTATTTCATGGTACAACATGAAGCAAAGTTCTGTGGCACTCAGCTCAGTAGAGGCTAAATATATGGTTTTAAGTCAAGCAACATGTGAGGCCATATGGATGAGGAAAATGCTTGTGGGTCTTTTCAATTAGGAGATGGACTCGACAATGATATATTTTGATAATCATAGTCACATTAAGCTCTTTGAAAATCTGGTATTTCATGACAGGTCCAAGCACATTGATATTTGGTGTCATCATTTGCAGGACTATGTACAAAGGAGAATTATATTGCTACAATACATTCCAACTGAGGATCAAGATGCTGACATCTTGAAAAAGTCATTGTCAAGAGGTAAATTCAAATTCCACAGGTGCAGGATAGGGGTGGCGAAAAATCCCTTTCTTGCTAAGAGGGAGTGTTAGAAATTGTAGCAAGAAAGGCTCAATTTGAATTTAGCCTTAGTTAAATTGAGTAAATTGAATTTCCACATCAAGAGGACAACTTGGATGTAGTTAACTAGTGTGACATGGCTCTTATCACTCAGTTATATCAACAAATTTGAGTTAGTGGGTTTGGAGTTCAGTCATGTATGTGTTGATTTCTAAATTTTAGAAATCTTGTTCAGTTATTTTCAGTTGTACTCAGTTAACTAGCCTCTAACAATTAATAGAGTTAGTTGAAGGTCAGTTGTGTAGGGAGACAATAGTCTAACTCAGAGATTTTTCTGTTAACTGATCAATCAACCTAAAATATCCTAGGCATGCATGTAATTTAAATTTCCCAACTGGAGTGGAGGAGACAAGGCTAGTGTAACATTAATTGTATATTAGTTGAGTGTCAAGTTTTTGCATGTAGTTAGGAGATCAATTCCTTGGGAACTGCACAAGGAAATAAGGACTACCCTATTGTTTAGAAGATTGAATTAGCTCAAATTTGCGCAAGGAAATAATAGGCTAGAGGTGGCAGAAAGTGGCTAAGTGTTGGCTAATGGCACTCTTTCAGTAGAGATAATACTTTTTCTTTTGTAGGTGGTGCTCAGAGTTGGAGCATGCAATTGTAATAGTTTCTCTATTCAACTGATTAATGCAAAAGATCGAAAGGGGTTTTTCCTAGTTGGGTTCCCCTGTAAATCATTGAGCACTTGTGGTTTTTATTTTTGCATGTCTACACATGTTGTTCTAAAATGTGATTTCCATTCCGTATATTAGTAAAGTAGAATTTGTGACTCTGCATTTTAGTTCAATTTCTTGAGAATTTTCGCTTTCTATCAAATTTCTACAAATGGACCTATGTTGAGGAGAATTCTTTTGACAAAATTAATGATGCCATATATGTATCACTTGTAGTGCATAACATAGACTTTAGTGACGACTTCTTATTGTATACATTTTCATCTAATCATTACTTTGTAGTTGTTCTCACCAAGAAAGATGAGCATGGGAATGAGTGCCCAATTTCATTTATGAGCACCAATCTAAAGGGGATGAATTGAATATTCAAAAATAAATAAAAAATATTTTATTAGTTATAAATAATTCAAGCAAGTTAGAGTTGACATTATGGAGAACCACATTAAGGTAATAGTGCCCACCTTTCTATGAGGTTAGAATTCATGCAAAAAGAAAGCCTTGGTAAAAGAAGAGAGAAGCAAATGACAACCATCAAATAGTACAATTTAAATATCAAATCAGCAACCATATTTATAGGTCAATGTTTTCGTCGATTAGTAATATAATCATTAAACCTTAACAATTAATTAGAGAAATTTTAGGATAATGAATTGTTACTCTACATGTAAGAATATCTATATGTCTCTATTGAAACATATTGCCACTATAACAAATTAGAGCAATATATTTAACATGGAACTTCCCCTATAACATGGAACATGGAACTTCCCCTAATGAGAAGTTATATTTCAGTGGTAAAAGTTTAACACGTGGATGATAAAGTTTATTAGTGCAATTTTAAAGTTTCCCTAAGAAAGGTTCTCAATGCATCGCTTGCATAAAATTTAGAAAAGTCTAACGATTTTTTATTCTTTGAACTTTGCATAAAGTTGTTTGATAGTGGTTGATACATCAAAGTGGAAACTCGATGTGATTCAAAATTCAAATGCTTTCCCATAACCATGGTAGGTATCTTACGATGCCTCTTAATTTTTTTATTGTTGAGACTTAGCAAAATTGATTTAATTAAATCACAAATGAAAACACAATTTAGATATCTAAATTGAGAACGAAAAAAACTCAATATTTAAATAAACTAATGCATGCCATACCTTTAGTTTAGGAAAAGTAATATTGCAGAAAATAGTAGAAAAATTATCTACAAATTCCAATATAAAACATGAGTTAGAATGAGGATCATCATTTTTATAGAATCATAATTACACTGAGAAGATATCAATATATTTGATCATACTAGCATAAAGCTTCATGGCAAAGACGTGGGGTTTGAGAACTACTACCATGAGGTGGGTTGTGAGAAGCATTCAATATCCAAAATTTTATTTTGGGTTTATATATATGAGCCAATTTTTATGTCACAAGATTTATTTTGGTTTTGAAAATGATGAGTACAAAATCTGATGGTAGGTTAACCCGATAATGCAATATAAATCAAAGCAGAATATTATAACCTACTTCTACTATCAATTTGCAGAAGATTAAAGATCAAGCTGAACAATATAACCAGAAGAAGAAGAATCAATGGCACAATACACATGAAAATACTTTGGGGAAAGCCTCAGCTAAAAACCCCACACTATTGTATTATCATACAAGGTGGAAATACGTAGGAATTATACAAAGCCTTAGCTCTCACAGGTAGCCAACTCTCAGTACAATCCTCATAGATGCTGATAGACAATCTTGGCTTCTCTCCAACCTTCCTCTCTGCCCTCCAAGCTCCTATTTCCTTGCGTTGTTCCTTGTGGATGATTCTCAGTTACCAAGTGGATAATCCTTCCAAAACTGCGCATTCCTCAAGGATTTATCCTTGACTGCATGCATGAGTTTTCTCCATGAGAAACCACATGCAATTAATAGTACACTGTCCTTGAACATTAATCTCAACTAGGTCTTTCTCATAATAGACATGCATGAGTTTTTGATGAGGGAATCTTCAGTTAACTAGAGTAGCACTAGTTGAGTGCATTAATGCGTCAACTGACTGTTAACTCACTATTAGTTCCTCAAACAGTTTAATATTTGTTGCTTAGTATGTATGAAAAAGTAATTGATAATGTTAAATTTATATAAATATATATTTAAACTAAATATATTTTAATATAATTTTAAATTAATATAATATTAAAAATTAATATAAAAATAAGAGTTTTTCATAAATTACTATAAAATTAAATATTTATAAAATATTTTGATTTTGAAATGAGTTATAGTTTTTGAATAAGTGATATTGATGAGTCATAGTACTATTCCATGGTATTGCAACAAAGCATATTTACGACAATATGAAATTTTGGTGTATTGTAAGAATTAAGTTAAAAATTTTAAAAATATTTTCATTTTAAAATTAGTTATGGTTTTTGGGTATGTTGTATTGATAAGCCATGGTGTTGACCCATGGTATTGTAATGAAGCCTAATTTATTATACACCCAAAGAATCATTTTTTTTAGATTTTCTATTTTTAATATAATTTTTATATTTCAACAATTCTATTTAAAACCACATAAAAATAGTTATCAACTAATTAGAAAAAAATAATTTACGTATTTAAAGAAATTTAAATTATTTTTTAATTTTCAAAAATATTTATCTTAATATTTATTTTTATCAAACCATTAATAAACTTCATAGAAATGAGAAACTAAGTTCTATCTAACCATATTTATTTTAGCTTTCAAAATATTTAGACAATATATCAGACATGGTCAAATATGGTTAGGTTATATTTTCTTATATATTGACCATTATATTCTTAATAATTTCTAATATTTCTTTTACTAAAATCTACCCCTTAACGTTCTTGTTTGATTTAATTGTTTATTTAATTTTCTTATTGTAGGTCAGTTCTTTCCCCTTAGTCCTCAGGATGAACCTCATTAGAAGGTATTTCGACTATCAAACATTGGTAATGTGATTAATCAGAAAGTCTGTTGAAAAAAAATTATATAATCTAATATCATTAGCTAAATATAATTTTTTTGCCAATAGGCATATATATGAACTTTAGGTGGAAGGAGGTTTGTTGACCTTTTAACCGATGGCCACAATTTATTCTTTTAAGAATATACTTCGTCTTAACATCTATCTATGGTGGAGATAGTCTAGTAAAGTCGGCGGGGAAAGGAACTGAACAACAACCTTGATTCGAACTTAAACAGGAACGCAACAAATTACAGGTATAACCATAAATACAGATATGTAGCGGAAATAACACTTCATTTCATTAATATTAAATATTGAAATATGCTTACAAATAGAATGAAAATAAGACTAGCTCGGGCAATGGTAGCTTATCTTTGAGAAGAGATGTGGCGGCTACATGCCTCTAAACTGTGTTACAATCAGGCTCGAAGACCTATTTATTATTGAGAAACAATGAAAAACCATAAAAATCCAAAAACCTAACCCTAGGAGATGAAGCGCCAAAATTATGGGCCCTGTTTGGGTAAATTGGTACATCAACTTCCCAAGGTCATAACTTTGGCATACGATCTCCGTTTTACGCACACAATACCTCGTTAGAAAGATCTATCCAAGGATTACAGCTTCTAGTGAGACAACACATGTTAATAAGCCTTGTGGATCTTGATTTTCCCAAAAAATGTCATTTAGGGCCTCAAAACGGCTCTGGAAGTTCAGGAACCGAAAAATTGGAAAAAATAGTAAATTGTGATACAATTAAGAAAATTGAAAAACTGAAAGAGATGGTGGCAGGGTTCCCAGTGGAATAGGTGGGTGGCCACCAACATCCACCTAGATTAAGCCTAGATCTTGTGGGCTAACTTCCATCGAAGACTAGTGACGCATGTAAATTGAACAAACAACAACTCGAACAACAACCCTGATCTTGTGGTTTAACTTCCATCGAAGACTAGTGATGCATGTAAATTGAGTTTACAAACAATAGCCTCGATCTTGTTTCGCATTATTTTCTTGGACTTGACATAATTATTGTATGGCCTCCTGTAATGATATAACCATTCTTTTTATTTAATGTCAAAAATTATTCAGAAAGCTCACAATCATTGGATTGCATTAGAACCACTCTTGGTGTTTTATCCCATTACCATGAATAAATTATATTTATTTTACTATGCAAACTTGCTAAATTTTGGTAAGACAATTATGGATAATGAGAAATTATTTGATTATTTTCTTACTTGGTTAAAAATTAAGAAGCCTTGGAATTTATAGGAAGAGACCCAAGAAAGAGATTTGAAGCATCAAACAGTTAGAGATAGTTACACCCTCTCATTTTCCCTAGAGATGAAATATCTCAGTGGGAACATAAGGTTGCCAAGGATAACAAGATAGGAAGTTGGAGGCATTTTTAAGAAGGAAGAAAAGAAAATCAAGGTAGGATGCTGCCATCAAGGTACTCTTGAGCTGGATCATAAGCCTGTGGAGACCTTGATTAATAATTGTATGATAATGGCTCGATAGGAATCCTAAGGCCATAATAGATCCTAGTGGTCATTGTTTCTCTATTGTTCTGAAGTTTGAGAGATCAGGGTAGATCAAACATAATCTTCATTCTCATGGTTGGGAGATGAGGTTGATTTCCTAGTAAATTCCTTGACTATTGATTTTCATATAAGTATTTTTGGAAATTTGTGTAGATACAGAAAAGTATTCTTATTTTTTTCGAATTATATATCTGAGATAATAGTAGAAGATTAAGAATTTAATAGTTTGCAAAGGAACTACTATAGTTACTAGTATGCAATGACCTGGATGAAGATTTAATTTCCTTTTAAAGAAAACAATATATGCTTATGTAAACCTAATTCTAATAACTTACATCTGTAAGTAATTTTCTGTCACCCCTTAAAATCATAGTCTGTAATTAAGTTTCTGACACTAATTAAAATGACAGGGGTAACCGACAGAGTCTCAGGAGAAGCATAAGCGAACCACGGTGACTAGTGAGTAATATGGTAATGATAATAAACAGGTTGAAATGATTTCCACTATAAGATTGGTTGAATGTTCTAAACGAAACCGAAACTCACAGTGTAGAGGAAGTGATTGAGTCTACACGCAAAGGGAAGAAGCCTTTGAAACTATTATGTTAGGATATTCCGACACATAGGAAACCGTTAAGTAGTATTTCAACAACAGCATCCAACTACACTTTGGTGTGGTAATCAAAGTGCCATTCAACTATGCAAATATCTAGTCCAACATCAGCGCAAAAAACACATTGAAATACACATGCACTTCATCAGAAAGCTCATTCATGACCATGTTCTTAAATTGAAATATTTTTCAACTGATGATCAAGTTACAGACATCTTTACAAAGGCTCTCATAGAGGTGAAGTTTACTAAGCTTCGATTTATGGTTGGAGTTCAAGAAGTTGTCACTAAAGGGGGATATTCTCTAATGCCTCCTTACTTCACCTATTATGTCATATTTATACATCCTTCAATCCTATCCCAAGTTGTTCTTAAGGGGGAGTGTTAGAAAATTCCGAGACATCGGAGGAAACAGTTAAGTATAACTTGATCTAGTGTAGACTTAGGTAAAGTGTGTTTCTTTACTATGTACTTTTGTAACTTACAATTCGACACTCACAATATGTTCTAGACATGAAGTGATCCAACGGTTAATTCTCTCTTTGGTATTAGTGACACTTGGTCCATGGCTTAACACCCGATTGGTCCATGATATCTATTTAAAGAGCATTAAGGGTCATTTGTAAGGTGACCGTTCATGAGAGAATCTTATGTAAATTTTATTTATTTTACATTAATAAATTTCTTGAAGTGGTCGTGTTGGCTCAAGCCATGGACTATTTCCCTCTTTGAGGGTTTTAACCACGTTAAGAATGCTGGTGTACTAATCTGTGATCTGTTTGTGAGCGATGTCCTTTGTTGTTCTATCTGAGGAACTTACCTTGTAACTTCCTACATATTATGACTCAGCATGTATGTAGAAATTTGTAAGAAAGGATAAACTATAAGGGTCTCCATTTCTTAGAGCTAAAAGAGAAATTATGTAAAATAATGGGGAATGATAGCAAGATTAGGAATTTTGGGGAAAAATTTAGACTCTGGGACAAGCCAACATGACTTGGTAACCTGAAATTTGTTCGAAAACCTCCGCGAACAGTGAGTGTAACATTTCCACAATAAAAAGAAACAAAAACAAAGTAAAATTGAAAATTAATTTCTTATGTTAATGAATATGTAGAACATAATTCCTTATGAAAATCAATCTGTATAATGGAAAAACTTGAAACTACTACCGACTATAAAGCTACACAAAATCGAAGTTGTTAATAAAATTGCAATATGAAACAAAACTAGAAAACCCGTAACATTACTAGTTGTTATTAAAAGTATAAACCATTGACCAAATATGTGTCGAGGACATTATACCATCCAAATATGGAAGCATAGATAGCTATGAAATTAGCCAGAAGTGGTCGCATATCTAATGAAGATTTAAAAGAGTAAATTTACAAATATAGATTTAAAAGAGTAAATTTACAAATATGTGACATGCTGAGAAGGGTAAAAACCCGACTTAAGCTGAGGCTCATGCAATAAGAAAGGTTTTCCATATTAAATTGGGATCTAGCCATGGTAGACCCAAACCCTAAGAGTCAACCCAATTATTAATCCATAAACCCTTGTTGTAAAGTTTAATCGGTAGACTTTACAAGCCCTAAACAAATCAACAGATAGCATTCAAGAGAACCTGTGAAAAAAAAGGGTCGTCAGCTGAGGTCAGCCTTGTGGTTTTCGCCCTGTAAGCAAACATTCACGGACACGGAAGGGTTGTAAATTACCTATAAAACAAACCAACCTAAATACGTATTAATATAATACAAGTGAAATATAGATCCATGAGAGAATAACAACCAGTGAAAACTAAAAAAGTAATTGTGAACAGCCCTTGCAAGGTGGGAGAACCTAAGTTAGGGTTTATCGACATATCATTCAATGTCAGTATGAAACACATCTCCTGAGTAATACCTGTAATAAATTAGAAGAGGTAGGGAAATTTACCAACCATGCTGGAGTGGTAATTCGAAGAAATGAAAAAAAAAAACTGGAGGAACTCGTTGGTTAGAAGATCAAGTTGTTACAACAAAATTCACAAAATCAAGGCCAAAGGATAATTACCAGGGTTCAAAGAGGAAAATTAACCCTAACAGTGGAGAGGTGTACCTGAAGGTCTGTGGTGTGAAACCCTCGTCTCGACTGAGCTTGGTGCAGAACCCTTCGAACCCGAGGAAGAGGAACGATAGTTGAATCTGCAGAGAAAAGTGGTTGGTTACCTTATTCTGGTAGGATAATGTTGAACCGTCAGATCTAAACCCTAGCGGATCGAGGGTTAGAACGTCACCATGTGTCCTGTCGATAGTACAGTCTAGATAGTTCGGTGGGAGAAATCCAAAGTATGGTCATGAAATAAGGTTATTTTCATAGCTTCAGATGGGTGGTAATGTCCCATCCGATATTACCATTTCTTGTTAATGTATAATGCACGAAAAGTGTAACAACCTTATGATATTAATAATATGTAAAGCCAAAGTCCAGCGAAAAAAGAAAATTAATAGATTTGTACCACAACGAATAAATTGAATAATAAAGGTAATGTATTAAGTGCAATAAACTTAATTAATGTACTTAACTAACCCTCCTAACGTTTGGACCAAGGAAACCGTGGAAAGATGTGAAAGCGTGTGTTTTACCCCTTATGGTAAATGGTAATGGATAGATGTTTCAAGTGGTGTCACAGGAAAATAATCATTATATTTTCCAACATAAAACTTAAAAACACTAATAAAAATAATCTTTGTTTCTTATTTTTCTATTATATTTGAAGATAATTTAATTTTTCTTCTTTTAAATAATTTTCTGTTCATTATAAAATTATATTTTATAATAGAAATATTAACGTTGAGTCATTTTCAATATAAATTGAGAAATTTTAAGAATATTATGTTTATTATTTTTGCAATTTCGATTGATTATTTATATATATTTTAATTTATAACAGAAATATTAATGTTACTTTGGTCATCTTCAATATAAATTGAGAATTTTTAGCAATATTATATCCATTAATTTTTGCAATTTCGATAGATTGTTTAAACAAAATTTAATATATCTACATTATTAAAATTTAAAAAATTAGGGATTATTGTTGTATTATGATAATTTATGGTAAATTTTAATTTTATATATATATATATATATATATATCATTGTCAAATATGGTCAACCAACTGTTACATTATGACAAGGATTGTCTCAATATGAAAATCAACATTGGTAAACCATGGTCAACCATGTTTATTTTAGGGTTTATAATAATATAATATCCATTTTTAAGGTCACAGCCAAGCCAGACACCAAATTGGTGTATGAGACCCCCTTGTTTGTGGAACAAGGGACCCACCTCCGCGCAACGATTTGACTGCTAAGTCTACGAAGGCATACATACTCTACCCCCCTCTGGTTTTTGAACCTGTGACCTCTTACAAGGAAACACATGCTCTTAACCATTAGGCCCACTCAAGCTGTATTATATATTATATATATTAGGGTTTACATCTTTGGGTTTATACTATTAATCTCTTGGGATTAGTATTATTCATTTGGGTTTATAATCTCTTGGGTTTATTATTCCCTTGTGTTTATAATATCAATCCATTGAATTTATTAATTCAAGGGTTCATATTTCTAGAGTATAATATTATTCATAGGATTTATAATATTAACCATAGGGTTTAATATAAATCCCTTGGGTTTATAATCATGGTCAAACATGGTTCAATGTCACATTGTAACAAATATTGTCTCAATATGAAAATCAACCATGCTTAACCATTGTCAACCAAGGTCAACCATGGTCCAATGTCACATTGTGACGAAGATTGTTGCAATATGAAAACAAATCGTAATTAACCATGGTCAATCATGGTTAACCATGGTCAACCATGGTCCAACATCGCATTGTGACAAAGATTGTCTCAATATGAAAATCAAGCATGGTCAACCATGCTCAACTATGCTTATTTTACCGTTTATGATATTTATCATAGTGTTTATATACCTTGGTTTATATTATTTATCTTAGTGTTTATCATAGGATTTTCTCAATATGAAAATAAACCATGGTCAATCATGGTAAAAAATGGTTAACCATGGCCAATTATGGTGAATCATGGTTGACCATAGTTAACAATGATCTAATGTAACATTGTGACAAAGATTTCCTCAATATGAAAATCAACCATGGTTAAGAATTGTCAACCATGGTCCAATGTCACATTGTGACAAAGATTGTCTCAATATGAAAATCAACCACGTTCAATTATGGTCAATAAGCATGGTCACATTATGACAACCATGGTCATCCATTTCAATAATCATGGTCACAATCTGACAACCATGGTCCAATGTTGCATTATGAAAAAGATTGTCTCAATATGAAAATCAACCATGGTCCAACGTTACATTGTGACAAAGATTGTCTCAATATGAAAATCAATCATGGCAAAAAATGGTCCAACGTCGCATTGTGGCAATGGTTGTCTCAATATGAAAATACATTGTGGACAATCATGTCGCGACGTCACATTGTGACAAAGATTCTGTCAATATGAAAATCAATCATGGTCAACCTTGTTTATTTTATGGTTTATAATACTTATCTTAGGGTTTATATACCTTGGTTTATAATATTAATCCCTTAGGATTATAATATTTATCACTTGGGTTTAATATTATTCCCTGGGGTTTTTAGTATTAATCCCTTAGATTTATAATATCAATACCTTGGGTTTATTAATCTAAGGGTTCTTATTCTTAGGGTATAATATTATTGGTACGGTTATAATGATAATAATATTTTATAATATAATTATTATTATTGTGTTATTATTATATTTCTATATTTATTAATATCAATATTAATATTAATATTAAATCCATATCCATTGACGCTTATTGGTGTATATCAACCACATTTAATAATGTGGTTGTGCATGTGATTGATATACGTCTATCGGCATGTATCAACTAAATTTATTAATGTGGTTGTCAACCATGGTCAAGCATGGTTTATAATATTCATCCCTTGGGTTTTTAATATTAATCCCTTGGATTGATAGTATTAATCACTTTGGTTTATAATATTAATCATAAGGTTCATAATATTAATCATACGGTTTATATTCCTAGAGTTTAATATTAATCCTAGGGTTTAATGTTATTCCCTTGGGTTTATAATCCCTTGGGGTTTTAATATTGATCCAATGAGTTTATTAATCTATTGGCTTTATAATATTGATCATAAGGTTTTTAGTATTAATCATAGGGTTTATATTCCTAGGGTTTAATATTAAGCTTAGGCTTTATAATATTAATCTTAGGCTTTATATTCCTATCGTTTAATATTAATCCTAGGGTTTTATGTTATTCCATTCGTTTTATAATCCTTTGTGGTTTATAATATTAATCATAATATTTATAATATTAATTTTAGGGTTTAATGTTTATTTTAGGGTTTATAATATTTATCTTAGGGTTTATGTCCCTAACGCTTATAATATTAATCCCTTGGGTTTGTGACAAATATTGTTTCAATATGAAAATTAACCATGGTCAATCATGGTCAATCACGATCCAATGTCACATTGTGACAAAGATTATCTCAATATGAAAATCAAGCATGGACAACTATGATCAATAATGGTCAACCATGATCCAATGTCACATTGTAACAAAGATTGTATCAATATGAAAATTAATCATAGCTAATCATGTCAATCATGGTCAACCATGGTCCAACATCACATAGTGACAAAGATTGTTTCAATATGAAAATCAACCATGTACAACCATGGTAAAACGTCACATTATGAAAAATATTGTCTTAATATGAAAATAAACCATGGTTAATCATGGTCAATCATTAAGGTTTAATGTTTATTTTAGGGTTTATAATATTTATATTGTGGTTTATATCCCTTGTGTTTATATTATTAATGCCTTAGATTTGTGACAAAGATTGTATCAATATGAAAATCAATCATGGTCAATCAAGGTCAACCATGGTAAATTATGGTTAACCATGGTCAATCATGGTCAACCATTGTCCAACGTTGCATTATGACAAAGATTGTCTCAATATGAAAATTAATCATGGTCAATCATGGTCAACCTTGGTTCTATGTCACATTGTGACAAAGATTGTCTCAATATTAAAATCAATCTATAAATCATTGTCACAATGTTACAATACATTAGAGTGTGTAACAAATGTTGCATTGTTAAATTACAAGAATTGGGTTTAATACTAGGTTTATAATACTAGGGCCTTTTAATATTGGGTTTATAATATTAAAGTTTAATATTTTATTTACAATTCATAAAATTAGGGTTTATAATATTGATCTTAGGGTTTAATATTAATCCCTTGGGTTTATTAATTCATTCTATCAATCTCTTCAGTTTATAATATTAATCCTGGGGATTCTAATATTAATCTTATGACTTAATATTCCTAGGGTTTAATATTAATCCTAAGGTTTAATGTTATTCCATTGGGTTTATAATCCCTTGGGTTTTATAATAATAATAATAATAATAATCTACTCTACTCATCAGTGAAAACAATTAATCGATCGAGAAATCACAAAACATGAGACAAGATTCAATCACATATGATTAGAGATTTATCTAAGGGGAAAGCTTACTACTCAAAACCCCTTCCTATTTTTATATTGCATCAGATAAGAAAAATAGACAAGAAAATACAATGTTTGTTCAACCTCAACAATCTCTCCACAAGTATAATCTATCTCACTACCCCACAAGCTTACTCTGGCCAATACTTAGCCAATTTTTTTGCCTTCCAAGCTCCTATTTCCTTGCATTTGTTTCAAGGAATTAGCCCCCTATTAATTAGGGAAATTCCCATCCTTAATTATGCAATCCCTATAGGCCCTTCTCTTACTGCATCCACCATTTGTACAACTTGGAAAATTATACAACTGATATTACACTACCCTTGAACTCCAGTCTCAACTGGGTAACTCAAATTGCATGCATGCATGAGTTTATTATGGCTGGTTTGTTGGTTAATTAGCTGAACACATGCAACTGTACCCCACTGCTAGACCTCCTACTAGTTCCTCGAACAATTGGAACTAGTTTAACTAACATTAACTCCGTTTAACTGAATTAAACTATTACAACTCAAATTAAACTCAACCTAGGACCCTAAAATTTAGAAGCTAATCTACATGACTCAAGTTAGGCCCTCAACTCAAATTAACTGTGCCAACTAAGTTTAGGAACTAATATACATGACTCAAGTTAGGCTCTCAACTCGAATTAATTAAGCCAACTAAGTTAAATTACCTTAGTTAACTCATTTTCAATTTCTTTTGATGTGGAATTACAAAATTTTTCTAATTTAATTCAAGGGAAAATTAAATAAGGATTTTCTTGTTGCCATTTTCAATAGTCCCTCTCAACAAGCAAGGGATTATCTGCTACCCCGATCCGGCCTTGATGGAACTCGAATTCTAATTTTGACAATGCCTTTGTCAAAATATCTGCACCACGTTCCTCTATATGAATGTACTCCAACAACATGATTCTCCTTTGCACACAATCTCGTAGATGGTGATACTGGATGTCGATATGTTTGGATCGATCATGAAAAATTGGATTCTCGAAGTGTTTGACACAACTCTGGTTGCCACAATAAATCACTTTAGGATTCATCATTTGACCAAATAACCCAACAAGAACCTTCCTCATCCAGATAGCTTCATAAGTTGCCTAACTAGACTCCATTTACTATGTTTCTACTGAATTGAGCACAACCTATCTCTGCTTCCTGTTATACCAAGAAATTGTTGCTGACCCAATACTGAAGATGCCATTCAATGTGCTCTTCTTGTATGATGGACCACTTGCCTAATATGCATCTGTGAAGCCTTGCAGCTTCACTCCCTCTGTCTGCTTGTAACAAAGTCCAAACTGAGTGGTGCCTACGAGGTATCTCAACACATGTTTGGTTTCCTTGAAATATAGTTTGGTAGGATTAACCATTTCTTGACTAAGTTGGTTAACTGCATAACACATGTATGGTCATGTTTTCACCAAACAGATAAGTGAACCCATAAGCTTCCTGTAAATAATAACCTCCATTACCTCACATGAAGTAACATCTTCCTTCCTCCAATTCCCTTCTGGAGGAGTCTCCATGGGTTTGCTTCTCTCCATGTGGAAATTCTTTAGTATCTCATTGGAATACTTTCCCTGAGAGACAAACAGTTCTCCATCTCCTTGCCATACTTCCATACCGAGGAAATAATGCATGAGCCCTAGGTCCTTCATCTCAAATTCTCTTGCAAGATCCCCTTTACAAGATTTGATGAGCTTGTCCCCACCTATTAGAATTAAATTATTGACATATAATACTATAATCAATGATTTACCTTCAAACACAATATGGTAAAGGTTTGCACTTGCTTCACTTTTGGTGAATCCAACCTGGTGAAATAGTTGTCAATCCTGGGGTACCAAGCATGGGATGCTTGTTTCAATCAATACAATGCTCACTTGAGTCTACACACATGTGAATCTCTATCGAAGGTCTCAAATCCTTTCGTTTGATCAATTTACACCTCTTCCTCAATCACTCCATTCAGGACTTTTATCTTCACATACATCTGATGTATATTCCATCCCATCTACACTGCAAGCGCTAGAATTGATCTCATAGAAGACTACCTTACTACTAGAGCAAAGATCTCCTTGTAATCAATTACCTCCACCTAAGAGAACCCCTTGGCCACAAATATGGCCTTATGTTTCTTGATGCACCCATATGTTTCTTGCTTCACCTTATAGATCCACCTGGAACCTACCACTAACTTATTCTTTGCTCTTGGGACAACTTTCCAAACATTGTTTCTAACTATGGAATCATATTCCTGTACCATGGAATAGAACCACACAGGCTTAGGCACTGCTTCCTCGAATGAGGATTGTTCTATCTCAACTCGCTCACTCATCAGAGCCATGTACCAAGTGTACCAATCTGGTGATGTGCTCTACCTGCAATGTGATGTGGGTGCTCCCACATTCTCTCTAACATCATGCAATAATATGCTAGCTCCCTGGTTTGCTTCCTTCCATATCTGGATGCCTTTCCATGAGTGGGTGCTTCCACTCTCTACTCATTTTCTTGTGGCTACTACACATAATCTTGAGGTTCTTCCTTTGGATCCAAAATATCCTCATATACATGTAACTCAAGCTCCCTCTCAAGGGAACATCTCATGGCCTGCTCTTTATCAAAATTCACATCTCTACGAACAATTATCATCCTATGAGATTACAGGTACACCTGATAGTTGTGAGGTGTATCAGTGTACCCCAAAAACATGCCCAACTCAGCTATGAACTCTAGCTTTGTTTTTATTGCATCCTTGGTAACATGACACTACACTAATTTACCAAAGATCGTGAAGTGTGACACGTCTAGTTTCTTCTCGAAAAAATCTTCTCCTAGTGTACTCATCCCAAGAATATGACGAGGGCTCCTATTATGCACATATATAGTTGTGTTGCATGCTTCAGCCCACAAGTGCAACGGTAGGCCCTAATCATGCAACATCACCCGTGTAGCTCCCACAATACTTATGTTATTCCTCTCAACCACCCTATTCTGTCGTGGATTATGGGGTGCTATTAACTGGAGTGTTATTAACTCCCATCGAATGCCTTCTGATGCACAAAAGTTCTTGAACTCATTCAACACATATCACCATAGTTATCTCTCCTAAGAAATTTCACTTTCCTATTAGTGTCTTTCTCAACAAGTTCTTTAAATTCACAACATTTGGAGAATGTTTGGCTTTTTTCTGCATGAAGAAAATATAGCACTTACATGATAAATCATCTACAAATATCACATAATACTTTTGCTTGGTCGTGGAGGTAGTCAAGAAAGGTCCACATACATCTGAGTGAACTCTTTCAAGGACTTTTTGTGCTTTACTAAACTTATCATGAAAGGTGGCTTTCGTGTACTTCCCCAATGTACACCCTTTGCATGTATCTCGATTCTCTAATACACCATTGTGAAGTCCTATAGAAATATGTTGCATGATCTTCAAGGCTCCATGGTGCAAGTGGCCAAGTCTCTTATCCCATAATTCATGGATTCCTTGACTCTGCGCCTTCTATGCTTTCATGCTCAAAGAAAAAAAGTCTTCTACATACAATTTGTAGAGGTTCTTCACCCAAACCCTGATCCACTTCACTTGTCCCATGGAAATATGTTTAAGAAAAGCCTTTCCTTTGCTAAATATCATATCGTAGCCACGATATTCCAACATAGCAACTGAAACTAAATTTATTTCAGACTTGGAACATACATGTCATATTTTAATGTGAGAGGAGAACAAACTTCCTTTGGAAAGTAACTGTATTAATACTGGTCATGATATACCTTCCATCAGCTCCCATCTTGATGCATATCTAGAGTTTCTTCTTCTTCAAGTCACTGAATTTTTTTTTTCCCATCATATGGAATGAGGCTCCATTATCTATATACCACACACTTCCCATCAAAGATGTCACCAACCATGTAATGAGTGTGAAATCCAACTTGATTTGTGAAGCTATAGCTTCACTTGCCACTCCTAAGGGCTTCTTTCCAACCTTCTCATGTGGACACTTCGTGGCATAATGTCGCAGCTCATGACAGTGAAAAAATTTAATCTTCAACAAGTCTTTCCTCTTGTCCACTTAACCTGAATCTCCTTTGGATTCAGATTTCTTCCATTTCCCTTTCTTTGCCTTTCCACCCAAGGAAAAATTCTCCTCATCAATATTCTTGGATGAGGTTCCATCTATGGTGTTCCGTCTCATCTCTTCTTGCACCAAATCGGACCACAATCGCTCCCAATTTGGTAGCTTCTCCATCCCATTTATAAAATCCTAGTAGTTGTTCCACCTCTTGGGAAGGCATAGAAGTTCTAGGCTTACCATATCATCTTCAACAACTATAATACAAACACTCCCAAGTTCATCCCGACATTGGGTGAACCTGGTCATGTATTGTGGTATTATGTTGCCCTTCTCCATGTTGATCTTTCGAAGCTTTTCCTTTAGTTCCAACTTCATGTGTTCACTTCCATTCTGAAACAAGTATATCAAGGTTTCCCACAATGCATACGAGGTATCCTTCCTGTGGATATTCAAGATAATATGATCTCAAACTCCTTCTAGTCTGATTGGTGGTTTGGGTGCAGGTTTTAAGGGTAATTGTTCAAAACCAGAAACGATCTCTTCTAGTTCAAGCAAGAATTTTTCTCAGGTTTCCTTTGGAATATCAGTCATCAACCTCTAAATTTAGATATTCTGCTAAAACAACAGAATTGTTGAAATTACCTGAAATAAGGAAAACCTTCACTTTTCCCATGGAAACAAAAGTAATTAAAACCACAGTTTATAGCCTTCTCAGGTCTGAAACTTAAGTTAAACCTGCGTGAATATTCCAAAGCGATATTCGTTGGATCTCGTTCATTCACAATGAACAGTTACGATTGATCCAGAACTCAATGGATTAAACTGCAATTGATATCACGTCCAAAAATTATATTAAACTCTGTGCATTTTTCGACATAATTACAATCTGATCTGAGTTTTTCAAGCAGACGGTCACAATTAACTGAGTTATTAACTAAGTTTTATAAATGACCACGTCCGTTTTTGGACTTAACCTCTACACTTATTAGCATGCGATCACCATTAGATATGTTGCATGTCGATCGGATGGTTCAAATCTTCTCTGTGGTCCTCATGAGTTTTGTCGGGGTTTTCTTCGTTCCGCCAAGAATTTGCACTTCAGCCAAGTTTAACTTGTGTCTAAGTTATATTTAGGATATCACTAACTAAGCTCTGTGGGTTTGAAATACATTCGATTTATTTAAATACACAATGCATGAATATTTAAATGTGATAAGACAAGATTATAACCAACTCTAATTCTAAAGGGCCAAATTGGAAATCAACAACATTCAGAAATATTTCGAAGGAAATTTGAAACCTCCAGGATTGACCATTCATGCGCAGAATACATAGAGACACGGTAAAACTTCAAATTTTTATAGTCCAAACCTCCATAGCCAAATCCTTTTACATTAATTCAAAACTTACATAAATACCATTACATACAATAATCAGATATGAAATCAATGGATCGAAACTACCTAATCCTATCAACTAAGCCTAACTACTTGAATTTATTACAAGATAATCCAAATCGCTGAATTCTATCTCAAATCCTATCTAGAAAGCTTTGTAAAGTGATAGCTAAAGGATCCCACTCCTTTGCTTGTAAACTTTTTTTATTTTATTTTTGGAATAAAATTCAAAGCCTTTTGTCTCCAAGCCTCATGCTCCTGCATCAGACTCCTAAGGACAAAATTATTCATGGGTTCTTGTCCATGAGCTCTCCTACAAAACTGCCCAACTTCTGTAGCATGACATCTGTCATCCAGGTAGCATCAACAATTGGTTGATCCTTCCACTTGACCAAATACTGAAAATACTCTTGTCCTCTTGTCCTTTTAAACACTCTCTTGTCTAAAATTTGTTCTGGCTGCAATGCCTTTGTTGTTGGTAACTGTTTTACCCAATCAACCTCTTGTTCTTCCTTGTCTTTTGTTGTATCATTTGCATTTCCACTTTCATACCTGTACAAATCAACAACATTGAAAATTGGAGATATTCCAATATCAGGGGGTAATTCAATTTCATATGCATTTGCAAAAAATTTCCTCAAGACTCAGCATGGTCCAATTTTGTTAAATTTTAACTTGTTATACTCCCTTTTTGGAAATCTTTCCTTCCTCAGCTGTGCTAGAACCAAATCTCCAACCTCAAAATTAACTTCTCTCTTCTTCAGATCTGCTCTTCTCTTGTACTTTATGTTGCTATCCTGTAACTATTGTTTTACCTGTTCATGTATTGCTTGAATCTCTAAAGAAAAATATTGTCCTTTAGCACTTCTCATTTCAGCTTTGCCTAAGTATCTTAATTCAGACACTCCTCTTGGGTAAATTCCATAAACTATATGGAATGGACTATGCCCTGTACTCATGTTAGGAGAATCATTATAAGCATATTCAGCCTATGCCAAAATTTGATCCCGCCATTTTGGATGTTCACCTGCAAGACTTCTAAGAAGATTACCCAAGATTCTGTTTACAACTTTAGTCTGTCCATCAGTCTGAGGATGATAAGCTGAATTGAAACTTAGTTTAGTACCAAGTTTCTTCCATAAGCTTCTCTAGAAATGACCAACAAATCTAGTGTCTCTATCTGAAACAATGCTCTTAGGTAACCCATGCAACCTTACAATCTCCTTACAAAATAGATTAACAATGTGAGTAGCATCACTGGTTTTATAACAGGGAATAAAATGTGCCACTTTAGAAAATTTGTCAACTACAACATAAATTGAATAATTTCCTCTTTGAGTTTTTGGTAAATCCAAAACAAAATCCATACGTACCATATCCCAAGGTCTATCTGGAATAGGTAATCGAACATACAAACCTGTGTTTTGACTCCTTCCCTTTGCATACTGATAGACTTTACAATTTTTCACATAGTTCTCCACTTCAGATCTCATCTTCGGCCATAAATAAAACCGACTCACTTGCGCATAGGTCTTTTCTGCACCAAAATGTCCTCCTATTCCACCACTATGTTTCTCCTTAATTAAATTTTCTCTCATAGAACAATTTGGTATGCACAACTGATTTCTTTTAAACAACAATCGTTCTTGCATGAAAACATCTAGCCACTTACTTCTGTCTAAGAAAACAAGATTTTTACAAGCTTCAAATGCCTCTTTAAAATCTAAATCTTTCTCATACAATTCCTTAAGAAAATAAAAACCCAACCCTTGAATTTTACTTTCTTGAACTAGGATATTTTTTCTGCTTAAGGCATTTGCTACCTTGTTTGATTGTCCAGTTATATACTTCAATACAAAATTAAAACTTTGAATATATTCTACCCATTTTTCATGTTTCTCACTAAGATTTGGCTGTTACATAATATACTGTAATGCATGATTGTCTAAAAAAAGTATAAACCCCATAGACATCAAGTAATGTCTCCACTTTTTCAATGACTGTACAACTGCATAAAATTCCTTATCATAAGAGTAATATTTCTTCTTTGGCTCATTCAGTTTTTCACTGAAATAAGCTATAGGTCTGTCCTCCCGATTTAAAACACCTCCAATAGCTTCTCCACTAGCATCCCATTTCACATGGAAAGGCTTATTAAAATCATGAAAAATTAAAATAGGTTTTTCAGTGATCTTCCTTTTCAACAACTGAAAGTTCTTTTCTGCGTCAAGAGTTCATTTAAATGACTGTTTATCCTTCTTGATAGTGTCAATAATAGAAGCATTGATCTTACAAAAATTCCTTATGAATTTTCTATAAAAACTAGCAAGACCATGAAAACTTCTTACCTAAAAAACACTTTTTGGTCAAGGCCACTCTATGATTGCCTTTATCTTCTTTGGATCCATCTTTAATCCATCAGCATAAACAACAAAGCCCAAATATACCAACTCTTCCTTCATGAATGAACATTTCTTTAAATTTAGCAGTAACTTTTCTTGTTGCAACTTCTGTAATACATAATTCAGATGTTTCATATGTTCCTCCTTAGATCTGTTGTAAACTAATATATCATCCATATATACTATTATAGATTTACCAATAAATTCTTTCAATACTTAATTCATAAGCCTCATAAATTTACTAGGAGCATTTGATAACCCAAAAGGCATTACCATCCATTCATACAATCCTTCATTTGTTTTAAAAGCAGTTTTCCATTCATCAGCTTCTCTAACCCATATTTGATGATACCCACTTTTTAAATCTAGCTTTGTAAAATATCTTGCTCCACTTAAACAATCCATCAAAACTTCAATTCTAGGTAAAGGAAATATGTACTTGATTGTTATTTTGTTGATGGCTCTTGAATTAGTGCACATTCCCCAGCCTCCATCTTTCTTTGGACTCAACATTGTGCTCAATGCATAAGGACTCAAACACTCTCTAATCAATCCTTTATCTAACAGTTCCTGAACCTGTTTTCTGATTTCTTCATTTTCTGTGGGAGTCATCCTGTAAGCTACTTTATTTGTTAGATTTGCTCCTGGAATCAAACCTATATGATGACTGATTTTTCTAATGGGTGGTAACTCATTAGGAAAATCTCTACAATGATATCACCATAATTCTCCACCATCTCTTGAATTTTAATTGACAAATTAGAAATTTTAGTGAAAGTAATTATTACCTTAGGTTTGAAAATCAATGCAAAATTTACCTCATCCTTTTCAATCTGCTGCAAGTATTCTTTTCCACTATTCAATAGGGTCTTTAGATCAGATTTTCTTAATGCATCCTCCTCTTCCATGGGCAGCAATGTATCATTAACACCATCTTTACCAAATTTGTATGTGCTCTTCTTCCCATCATGCATAGCTCCTTTGTCATACTTCCAAGGTCTTCCTAGCAATATGTGACACACATTCATAGGCATCACATCACACAAAATTTTGTCCTTTTATTTGCCCAACTACAACTCCACTTCACACTGTTCATTCACTAACAAATGATGTCCTTTTTGAAGCCATGACACCTTGTAAGGTGTTGGATGTTTCTTTGTATTTAATTTCAACTTTTCCACCACTTCTATAGAGACAAAATTATTAGTACTGCCACTATCAATTATCATTTGACAACATTTTCCTTGAACCTTGCACACAGTCCTCAACAAAGTCTTTCTCTGTGCTAGCTCAACAACTTCCTTTGTTGGCTTTAACAAAACTTTGTTAACTACCAAAGATTCCCCTTTCTCTGGTACATTTTCTTCTTCTGGCACCTTTGCTACTTCCTCTTCATTCTTAGAAACAATTAAATTTCTTTGATTTGTTCATGTGTTTTTTGGGCACTCATAGGCTCTATGTCCCAGCTTGTTACATCTGTAACATCTAATTTCTCTTCCTCTACCTCTACCTCCTCTTACTTTGAAAAAACACTTTCTGCCACTTGCATCACCTTCTGTGGGTGTATGCTGATTCGAGCTACTGTTAGCTCCATATCTAGGTGTTGCAGATCTTCCTCTACCACCTTGAATTCCCCTTCCTCGGAAAGTACCTCTACTTCAGGAAGATTTATTCCTCATGATTTTTTCTTCAGCCTTCAATACCATCTGAGAAGCCTCTTCTACTATTTTAGGAGACATCACACTTATCTTATTTTGGATCTCCATTCTGATTCCATTTATATATGTTGCAACCTTCTCGTCTATATCTTGAATTTGTCTAGCTCTTATGCTTATTTTGTAAAACTTCTTTGTGTATTCTTTCACTATCAGAGACCTCTGTCTAAGATTCTGCATCTATCTAAATAATGAAAGCTGATAATCACTTGGAAAAAAATTACCTCTCAACTTTGCCACCATCCTGTTCCAATTTTTAATTGGCTACTTACCATGTCTTTTTCTTTCTGCCTGCAATCCATCCCACCAAATTGCTGCATGTCCTTTCAATTTTGTGATGGAAAATTTCACAATATTTCCTTCTTCTATTTCTTCATAATCAAACAATTTATCCATGTTATTAATCCAGTCTATCAACGCCTCAAGGTTTAAACCTCCTGTATAAATTGTACCCTCAAGTGTGGGTTTAGATGTCGATCCTAACACTGATTTAAAGAATCTTATTTCAAGAGTAATTTCTGCAGGTTCCTCTACTTCTGCAGCTTGAACTCCAGGCTCACTGACATCTACAACATATGCATCTCCTTGATTTCCAATTTCCACTACTTCTAATCTAGCTTGCATTTTTTGCATAGTTTCCAAGACTTCAACATTTTCAACTGGTCCTCCTCTTATTTGACCAAGTCTTCCTCCAACTCTGAAAGAAATGTAGGACTTCTTTCTCTAATCTTTGAGATCTTGATCAGTGTCAATAAGTTGCTCTGATACCACTAATGGTGGTCTGGGTGTAGGTGTTAATGATAATCGTTCAAAACCAGAAATGATCTCCTCTAGTTCAGGCGAGACTTTTTCTTGGGTTTCCTTTGGAATATCAGTCATTGACCTCTAATTTTAGATATTCTGCTAAAACAAAAGAACTATTGAATTTACTCGAAATAAGGCAAACCTTCACTTTTCCCATGGAACCAAAATTAATTGAAACCACAGTTTATAGCCTTCTCAGGTCCGAAACTTAAGTTAACCCGTGTGCATATTCTAAAGTGATATCTCTCGGATCTCGTTCATTCAAAATGAACGGTTACGATTGTTCCAGAACTCAATGGATTAAACCACAATTCATAACATATTGCGTCAGAAAATTATATTAAACTCTGTGCATTTTTTTACGCAATTAACGTTTGATTTGAACTTTTCGAGCGGACAGTCATGATTAACTAAGTTATTAACTAATTTTTATAAATGACCGTGTATGTTTTTGGAATTAACCTCTACGCTTATTAGCACATGATCACCGTTAGATCTGTTGCCTGTCGATTGGACGGTTCAAATCTTCTCCGGGGTCCTCACGAATTTTTTCGGGGTTTTCTTCATTCTGCCAAGAATTTTCACTTCTGCCAAGTTTAACCTATTTCTAAGTTATATTCAGGATATCACTAACTAAGCTTTGTGGGTTCGAAATACATTCAATTTATTTAAATACACAGTGAATGAAGATTTAAACGTGATAAGACAAGATTATACCCAACTCTATTTCTAAAGGGCAAAATTGGAAATCAACAACATTCAAAAATATTTCGAAGGAAATTTGAAACCTCTCGGGTTGACCATTCATGCGCAGAATACACAGAGACACGGAGAAACTTCAAATTTTTACAGTCTAATCCTCCACAGCTAAATCCTTTTACATTAATTCAAAACTTACATAAATACCATTACATACAACAATCAGATCCTCAATCAATGGATCGAAATTGCCTAATCCTATCTAATCTGCATGATATTATCCTCGAGAATCTCAACTAACCCTAACTAATTGAATTTATTACAAGATAGTCCAAATCCCTGAATTCTAGCTTAAATCCTATCTAGAAAGCTTTGTAAAGTGATAACTAAAAGATCCAACTCCTTTTCTTGTAAAATTTTCTTTTTTATTTTTGGAATAAAATTCGAAGCATTTTGTCTCCAAGCCTCATTCTCCTGTATCAGACTCCTGAGGACAAAATTCTTCATGGGCTCCAGTCCATGAGATCTTCTATAGAACTTCCCAACTTTTGTAGCATGACATCTGTCATCCCGGTAGCATCAGGAATTGGTTGATCCTTCCACTTGACCAGATACTGAAAATACTCATGTCCTCTTGTCCTTTTAAACACTCTCTTGTCTAAAATTTGTTCTTGTTGTAATGCCTTTGTTTTTGGTAACTGTTTTACCCAATCAACCTCTTATTCTTCCTTGTCTTCTGTTGTATCATCTGCATTTCCACTTTCATACCTGTACAAATCAGTAACAATGAAAATTGGAGATATTCCAATATTAGGGGGTAATTCAATTTCATATGAATTTGCAGAAAATTTCCTCAATACTCTGCATGGTCCAATTTTCTTAAATTTTAACTTGTTATACTCCCCTTTTGGAAATTTTCCTTTCCTCAGGTGTGGCAGAACCAAATCTCCAACCTCAAAATTAACTTCTCTCTTCTTCAAATCTTCTCTGCTCTTGTACTTTATGTTGTTATCATGTAATTGTGGTTTTACCTATCCATGTATTGCTTGAATCTCTAAATTAAAATCTTCTCGTTTATGACTTCTCATTTCAGCTTTGCCCAAGTCTTTTAATTCAGACACTCCTCTTGGGTGCATTCCATAAACTATATGGAATGGACTATGCCCTGTACTCCTGTTAGGAGAATCGTTATAAGCATATTCATCCTATGCCAAAATTTGATCCCACTGTTTTGGATGTTCACCTGCAAGACTTTTCAGAAGATTACCCAAGCTTCTGTTTACAACTTCAATCTATCCATCAGTCTAAGGATGATAAACTGAACTGAAACTCAATTTATTACCAAGTTTCTTCCTCAAGGTCCTCCAGAAATGACCAACAAATTTGGTGTCTTTATCTAAAACAATTCTCTTAGGTAACCCATGAAACCATGCAACCTTAAAATCTCCTTAAAAAATAGATTAGCAATGTGAGTAGCATCACTGGTTTTATAAAATGGAATAAAATGTGCCATTTTAGAAAATCTATCAACTACAACATAAATTGAATCATTTCCTCTTTGAGTTTTTGGTAAACCCAAAACAAAATCCATACTTACCATATCCCAAGGTTTATCTGGAATAGGTAATGGAACATACAAACCTGTGTTTTGGCTTCTTCCTTTTGCATATTGACAAACTTTACAATTTTTCACATACTTCTCCGCTTCAGATCTCATCTTTCAGCCATAAATAAAACTTACTCACCTGCTCATAAGTTTTGTCTACAGAAAAATGTCCTGCAAGTCCACCACTATGTTTCTCCTTGATTAAATTTTCTCTCATAGAACAATTTGGTATGCATAACTAATTTCTTTTAAACAACAATCCTTCTTGCAAGAAAAAATCTAGCCACTTCTATCTAACAAAACAATATTTTTACAAGCTTCAAATGCCTCTTTAAAATCTAAATCTTTCTCATACAATTCCTTATGAAAATCAAAACCCAACCATTGAATTTGACTTTCCTGAACTAGGATATTTTTTTTGTTTAAGGCATCTACTACCTTGTTTGATTGGCCAGTTATATGCTTCAATACAAAATTAAAACTTTGAAGATATTCTACCCATTTTGCATGTTTCTGACTAAGCTTTGGTTGTTGCTTAATATACTGTAATGCATGATTGTCTGAACAAAGTATAAACTCCTTAAACATCAAGTAATGTCTCCACCTTTTCAATGAATGTACAACTACATAAAATTCGTTACCATAAGAAGAATATTTCTTCTTTCACTCATTTAGTTTTTCATTGAAATAAGCTACATGTCTGTCCTTGATCCATGAGGATTCCATTGATTCAATTTTACAGGTGTTCAAGTGTTGTCATCAGTGTTCTGTGTCGTCGTCGCTTCAGTTTGGCTTCGACAGTTCAATAGTGTTGGTTAGGGATCAGATTGTTCAGGTAATGTTCATGGTTTCATGGCATTCAGTTGATATGGGTGTACCTGGTTGTCGACTTGTGTCCATCAACAGTTCTGCCAGGATTGGTCGACGACATGTGTTTGGTTTTTCGACAAGCATAATTAGTGTCAACATGGGTGTCGTCATGGCAAAGGTTCGATATCGTCGTTTGTTGATGATAGGCATGGGTTAACTGTCATCATGTGACAAATTTTGCGAATGTCACTTTGTGACAAATTGATGTAAAAGGTTTTTTTTTTATGTAATTCCTAGCCCTAAAAATAAGCTATGGTACAAAAAAAACCCTAAACCCTAATCCTACATCTAAGTCAAAACCTAATGCTATCACCTAAGTTGCAACCATAACCATGAAAATACATTGCATATGTAATAGCCCTAACACCTAAACCTAAACCTATCACAATGATATATTTGAAACATTACAAATACAAACCTAAAGTTCTAACCCTAGTCTAATAGACTCTCGGCTATGTAACTGTTTCAAACTTTACAAAAATAAAAAATACAATACACAGCCACATGACCGCGTAGGTAGCCTAACCGCGTCGGAAATATGTGACCAGGTATCGTAAAACTATAAGAGTTAGCCAATAGTCAGGCACTAACTGTCAATTGAAAAGCCACGTCGGAACTGTCAGTGGAGAAGGCTAACATGTGAATAGGGTTGGTTATACCACGGGGTTAGCACCGCTGCATGGAAACCGTGTCATATGAATGGGCTGGGTTAACCGCCAACCATCACCATTCCTTAAACGGTCAGTGGAACCACCGAGAACCAAAACCATTGGGATCAACAACAATCACATGCACTGTCAACGCCTTCGCTTGGTTAGTTAGCTGCTAATAGTTTCAGGCTAAACTATGGTGCAAAGTGGGTTTTGTAGTTAGTTTTTGTTCTAAACTAATGCGAGCACCAGTTTTTGTTCTAAACTAATGCGAGCACCTTGTAACAAAACCATAGGTGTCTTTATGACATAATGGAAAACCTTCAAGTCAGCACATTCATGCCTATCTGAACCTGAGGTGGTTTCAATGTATCCACAGGCCTATAAAGGCAGAATTTATCTTCATTGATCAAGGAGAGTGGTTTTAGAATTTTGTATGCAGATTCTCGAGGACATAGGCAATTTTGTTTTCAGTGTTTCGGGAGGATCCAGAGTCGGTTTTGGAAATCGTAAGCAGCATTGCAAAGCTAGTTCAAAGGGATATCTGATGAAAAAGGTAAAAATTTCCTATGTGCAAGTTCAGTCTAACTAAATCACTGTGTAATCGACTCATTTCTTCTCATATCTAATAAAAATAGTCGCCCATCTTGAAAGTGGAACCGGAGACATAATCCATCAGGGACGAACTCCATCATCAATTTATTTTCTGGTATCACTATGTTGTTACTGTTTCCACTTCTTTTATGCATTGATTTTATGTTTAATAAGTTGTCGTAAAGTTTTCTATTCAAGACGTTTTTCCTCGGTTTATGTGCTTCAACTAACATTCAAATCACTAATGGTTAATCAATTCTACATCCGTATTTAGTTTATGATCATTTTAGATCATATAATTTGGTATCAGAGCAAGTTGCGTTTGTAGAATGTGCCACTAAATGTTAACCAAGTCTAAGTCGCAACGAGGAGAAGGAATCCTTGAGTAGATCGATCCATAGATTGGAAAGCGATAAGTCATTTAGAAATCGACCATGTCAGGACCTGATGTAGGTGAAAACACTAAAACTAAGATGAGTGAAGAACAGTTTCAGCAGGCATTCTTAACTATGCAGCAGATGTTGGGATAATTGTACAAAGACAAGAAAGCGAGAGATGCTTCTTCTTCAAAGCCATCGAAGAAGGACAAAGGTAAAGGCAAGGCTGATAAACCTCCTTCACCTCCATTGTCTCCATCATCCTCTTCTTCTTCTTCTTCTTCCAGTGTAGAATCTGAAACAGAAAAGAAACCTAAGAAAGCATCTCTTTTGAAACTTGATGTTAAATTTAAGTTACCTGTTTATGATGGCAAAATGAATCCTGAAAAGCTGGATAACTGGATAAAGCAGTTAGAAGTGTATTGTCGCATTCAGAACATTTCTAACAACAAAACTAAAATTCGTTTAGCTACACTTAGAATGAGGGGAACATCTTTAATCTGGTGGGAAAGTAAAACACAGATAGTTGTAAAGTGTAAAGGAAAAGTCATCTCTTCATGGTCTAAGTTTTTAAAATGCTCTTAGGAAATAGTTCTATCCTTTAGGATACATGTATCAAGATATTATTGATTTGCAGCATCCGAGGCAAGGTAAAGGGCAGAGTGTTTAGGAATTTACTCGGGAGTTTAGAAAGAAAGAATTGGCGCTTGGTATTTCATTGGATATGCATGAAACTTTGTTAAAATACATCAACAATTTACATTCATATTTGCAACATACTTTATTGATGTTTAATCCTGGTGATTTTGATGAGGTGTGTGTTCAGGCCATACATATTGAATCAGGTGGCAGACCATTCAAGTTTTCACTGCAGTCATCCAAAGAGTTGGAAACCAAACATTCTAGTGACAGTAAGGGGAAGAACATTTTGAAGAGAAAGAAATTAGCGATCGTTCAAAATGAAATGCCTACTTTTTCTCATTGTCAGATAATTGGTCATGATGAATTGAAGTGCTGGAAACTTCATCCGGAACTTAAGCCCAAAACGTTCCTTAAGGCGAAGGATGAAAAGAAGGCCATTGCAGCATTCCAACAGGATCTAGGTTTAGATTTAGGTGATGAATGGAGGATAACCACCATGGTTACGACAGGTAAAACTTCTGAGACTGGTTCAAGTTCGAAAACTATTGTATCTTCTTCAAACATAAATCCTTCACATGAGGATAAAAGAGTTGAACGCTTCCACATAAGGATAACTTCTAAGCTTACAAAGATTGACACAATGATTGACAGTGGATCGTAAGAAAATTTAATATCTGAACATATAGTTAATCAATTGGGATTGGAGACACAAAATCATCCAAAACCATACCCATTAGGTTGGATTAATAAATCAACTTGGATACATGTCACAAAGTAATGTCGATTAAAATTTGCAATTACATCTAAGTACATTAATGAAGTGGAGTTCGATGTGGTCCCAGTAGACACATGTGGAGTTGCCTTAGGAAGTTCTTATCTTTATGATAGAGATGCAATGTTTTATAGAAGAGAACATAAATATCACCTAAAGAAAGAAGAGGTTGAATTTATTGTTAGGCACTTAAAGTCAAATCAACCTTTGATTTAATTGTTACAAATCAAGTTAAGCAGTTAATAAGTTTAAGTAAATATGTACTCATGTTTATTAAAGAACAACATAAGGAAGATTGTTTGAAATGCGAGATTCAGTCTATAGATCAATTGGTCAAGGTGGTTAATTTTTTTCTAAGAAATATTATTCATAAACAAGATATGAAACATGAGATACATTTAATGTCCTATGAGCATCTTCTTAAAGAGAGAATGACTCAAAATTCATTCATTCAACTGAATTCTAGAAACTATCATCATCAGCAGTGTATTGCAAGGAATGGTACATGTGAGTCTATTCAGGCACTTGTTTCAGATGGTATGTTTATTTTCAGTTTCAAGGGTGCAGGTCAGTATTGGGGAAAGTTAGTGTTACATTTCTTTGGTATTGCATCATCATTTCATGCTTTAAAAAGTAATGAATCCTCTTTTCAAGTGGAGGGGAAGTCTATAAGTTTTCACAACAAAGCATTTTCGAAAGAAGATCTAAAGTTTCCTTATCATGATTTGAAAACTAATGCATTAAGTGAAAGTGTTAGTCAATGGAGATATCAGTTAATAGACGAAGAAATAGTGATTCAAGTAAATAAACAATTACTTAGATACTTTCAAAGTCAAACTAAGTTGCGTCAGTCTTTACATCACAGATGTATGAGTTATGTGAAGCAATTTCACTTACTAATCAGTCAACAGGAAAGTAAATCAAGTAAAGTAAATGATATGAAGTCAAAATCAAAGGAGTCTTCGAATATTTCAGTTATTCTGGAAAGTATATTGTTAATACCCATCAAATGTATTGAACAAAGTTCTACAAATACTGTTTTCAAAGATGTTTTTGAATCACGAACTCATGATTCTTCGTGAAAAGAATTCAATTGCCATGTTGATAACATGTTGTTTGCCCATCGTCACAAGTTGTTCATACTACGAATGTTCATACTACGGATGGAAGAAATAGGTCACGGAATTGAAAGGTGCCGTGGTTAGCATCATCAGGGTCATCACTTGTAGGTGATTGATTGAATGTATTGGTACATCGTCAAGTCAAGTTGGAAAGAGAGGGATTTCTACCCTCATTGACTATTTGTTTAGTCAAAATTTTGTGGTCCAAAAGCTTTCAAGTGGAGAGGAATGATCCAGGAGGATTCTGTTGATTCAATTGTACAGGTGTTCAAGTGTCGTCATCAGTGTTCAGTGTCATCGTCACTTCAATGTGGCTTTGATAGTTCAACATTGTTGGCTAGGGATCAAATTGTTCAGGTAATGTTCATGGTTTCATGGCGTTAAGTTGATATGGGTGTACCTGGCTGTCGACATGAGTTCATCGAAAGTTCCTCCAGGATTGGTCAACGACACGTGTTTTGTTGTTCGACAAGTAGAATTAGTGTCGACATGGGTGTCGTCGTGGCAGAGGGTCGATATCATCGTTTGTAGACGATAGGCATGGGTTTATTGTCATCTATGAATGTCGCGAATGTCACTTTGTGACAAATTGATGTAAAAGGTTTTTTATGTAATTCCTAGCCCTAAAAATAAGTTATGGTACAAAACAAACCCTAAAACCTAATCCTACATGTAAGTCAAAACCTAATGCTATCACCTACGTTGCAACCCTAACTGTTATAGACATTTTTGGGCACTACAACCCCAAGCATAAATGTCCATAAACCAAGGGCTCCTAAGTCCCTAAAGGTGTTGTTCCAACCCCTAAAAGAACAAGGTCGACTGATTACAGCTTCTCCTAGAAGTTCTCCATGAAAGACTACTCAGAACTAGTCAAAACTAGACCATTTCACCTGCTCCATAGGCAAAGTGCGTTGCATCTCACCTGAATACACACAGTAGGTGCGTTTCATTTCAAAAAGCCCTTCTATGGGGTGCGATGGGCGAGAAGAGACAAATGGCAGGGTCAATCCGCAAGGTGGAGAGGCATGGAATCTTCTAGAAACTTCTCCTGTGACACTTGCCTCTCTGAATTCGACCAGGGATGAGTAAGAGATCATCAATCTCCAAGTGGAATCAAGAACTGTCAGAGGGAAGACACTAATCAAATCACAAGCTGACTCATCTCCCTTGCAGACATCTATATATGGATCCCTCATCCCAGAGATCCAGAGGCTGGAATTTTGCATCTTGTAAGGAATTGCTGTTGGTTTCTTGAGGAAACATCATAGTGTTGGGTGATCTAAGCTTTTCATGAGGTGAAGAAGGGCTTCTTGCTGAGAGGATGATGCTGGGTCAGAACTATTGGTTGTAACTCTCTTGGCTCTTTCTTGATTATCAATAAAGCTATTCAAGTTTTCCTCCATACTCTTGTGTGATTTATGTTTTATGCATTTGTATGGTCAATTTACATCTGATCCTAAATTGTTTATGATAATAGATCTATGTTCTCGTATAGTGTTATGCTTCTTTGATTCTACAGGTACTCTGTGAAGCTGGGTATACAAGAAAGCAAGTAGCAAAGGACTATCAGAAGAGAGAGGAATCGAACAAAGAACCAAGCGCAAGACAGAGGTTGGTCTCTTTTATTCTTCTCTCATCTATCTTTCATAAAGGAAAACGAAAGTAGTTTTACTTTGTTTGTTTCTAAGGTAGCTACCAGCCTTAGTGGGATTAGCAGTTCTGCATAGACACTTCCCCCTGTAGCAAAATGGCGACTCCGCTGGGGAGCGAGTAGATTGTTTGTTCATCTACATTTGTTTACTTTATAAACTTACAGACGGAGCCTGAAGTCAAGCCAGCTAGCCTTCAAACTGCATTTTCTATGCAAGTGCAAAGTAGATCAACGCTACTTCAGTCAATCTCCGGGTTTTGTTTATGATTTAAACAACTAATTTACAAGCTCTCTAATTGCCCTTGTGGTGGCTCTAGTAACCTCCTTAGATCTACCCCTGTGATTGATTTACTAATTACCACTTGCTCGGCCAAAATCCCTGAACGGCAATGCAAACTATGACCCGGAACCCAATCAAAGTCTCGTCCCTAGTCCAGTGCATTGTCTGTTATGTGAGTCTCAAATTCAGCGCACTTCCCGAGTGTAGTAGTTTCGTTTCATTTCAGTTTCACTATGTTACAGGTGCGCTGATCAGACTAGGCATTGTTCCTAAATTTTGGTTTCTGTGTTCACTCTTTTCACATCTATTCAAGAGTTTTGTTGCCTGTAGTCAGTACACCTCTGTTTGAAACCCCTTTCCTTGTTGTTATTCCGCGTCCATTGTGCAAAGAACTGTAAATGTTTTTATGTATTTTTTGAGTCATTTTCAGTTCTCCTTTACAAAGAAGTAGCGTAATTGTACTGTCGTTTCTTGATTTGAAAGTGTTGCAAGTGCCGTTTTCAGTCATAGAAGAGAGTCTGATTGCTCTTGATAGTCGATTACCCTGTTACTATTGTATTTGATCTGAATTTGTAATTTTTCTAGTGTCGAAAGCAAGTTTTCAATTCCAAATCCCAAAGTGTTGTCATTGTCCTCATTTTGTTTTTGAAAAGAAACTTGTTAGTAATTGTCACTTTGAAAATAATTCAGATTTGCGCATTAGCTTTCTTTTTATCATTTACACATTAAGAAGGCTGAAAAAAAATACATGCATGTGCATTTGCATTTAGACTATTTGATTGGTTTGATTTAGGACCGTGCATATAGTGTGTGCTCTTTGCTCTTTGTTGAAAGAATATTGTCTCTCTTTCCTTAGTAGCTAGGATTTTCATTGCACAAAGAAGATAAAACGACTGTTTATCATATTAGATTGCATTTTAGGAATTGTACATCTACATCACGCGGTGAACATGAAAGGCAAATTTCTTAAGCATGATCAACTATAAAATAAATTTAATGAATCTAACAATGCTTTGGAGCCTAACGCGCAACATCTAGAAGTCTAGGCTAGAAACGTATTCTGGCGTTGTAAAGCCTGGTAACTGTTGTTTTCACTGTTGGTTGGGTGATTCCTCCACTTTGAGACGATAAGTGCTAGTATGGACTTGTGCTCCCATGTACCATTGAGTATATTTTGGGACACCACAATAGACTTTATCCTTTATCCATAGGAAGCCGTGTCTGCCGCCCTATCGATCGCAATGCACTGAACACAGCATTCGGGAAGATTGACTGCCATACCGTAAAAAGTATTCTGCAGTTTTACGATTGGTTTGGTAATCCCTCTATCTACATTTCCAGAGCAGTCCCTTTCGTTCCTTTTCAGACTCCTTAATGGAAAAGGTCCATCTGAGCACTTGTCACTTCAGGCTCATTAAAAATCGAAGGCGACTAGAGTCATCTTTTGTTTTTTCTCGACTCTTAAAAATTGAAAAAACAAGTTGTGTCAAAGCGTCTAAAATTCATCTAATTCGGAAACATACTTCCCTTTGATTTTTAGTTCATCGAGTAATCCGCAATCGTGGAAGAAAGTCAATTGAAACCCCGTCGTTCGCGGAGGCATACGAGTCAACCGTCTTTGTCTCCAGAATCGAAATTGTTACGGACAAAGTGAACTCGTTTAATCAGTTCCAAATCCCCTGGTAAAGTTAGAACAAGTGTTCCAACACCATCAGAGACTCTGGTCACTCCAAACATTTTTGGTATCTCTGCCTTTACAGAAGAAGTTCAGCAGCCACAGAAGGACAGTAACACTAATCCTAGTGTGAGAGTAAACACTTGTGTTACTGAACCAGTTCCATCTACAACTGATTCGGAGGGTGTTACTTCCCAAACATCTGTCGCTGCAGATTCCATACCTTCTTTGGCACCAGAAATATTTTACGGACCAGACGGTCTACCTCTTCCACCTGGTCTGATTTCTATAAAAGTGATTGTGGAGGATCCTCCATCTAGTACTCCATCGCAATTTGGAGTCGGGATCACTCTATACCCTTATTCATCATAAATTAGTCTACCGCCATCGGAAGCTCCTGTAGAATCGCTAGGCAATCTTTTGGATAGACTAGAAATGTCTAAACAACTGTCGACATCTAGGACTGTGTCATCCGACACAGCGACGACAGAACTTCCTGTTGTCACTCCAACGATGTTCGTTGGTATACCACTTGTCCCAACTAGCTCTCAATCGCTAGAAGGGGCCCACTAAGGGGCTATTTCAATAGTATGGTCCATTCCTGTTTTTCCATCCGGAATAGCACCCGGAAACTCTTATGTTGAGTCTCAACAAATTGATCCTTCAGGGTGTCAATTTGGGCAGTCCGGTCCTCAAGGGCGAATAATTCCTTTAAGTACCGGATTACCGCCATATGGGGGGAAATATACCCTTTCATTGTCTCCTCCGGGAGGACAACCATACAGGAGTTCACAAAAAAATTCAGGTTATGCTGGAATTACATCTAGCGGTTGGGTGCCAATACTGAGTTGTGTGTATTCAATGCAACCATGTTTACCTATGTCAAATATACCAACTACGCCGGCTATTGTGACAGTGTCGCAAGTACAAGCGCTGCCTGTTGTATGCCAACCTCAGGTTTCTCAGGTGGTAATGCAACAGCCTCTTGACCCTGCAACTCAACCACAATCACCAACTAGTGGAATGACATAGGCCCAGACAGGTACAATTACCCCTCATCTTGGTCAAACAGTTAGTATCGGGCAACGGCACATGGCTTCACAACCATGGCTAGTGCAATACCAACAACTGCAATTCCAACAGGTATACCAAGGATCTGAGCAACAAATCTTTGCTAATAGTGGGCAACTGTATATTCAAAAAGGTCAAAATCAACCATTTTACAATGGTTACGCCCATCAACCTTACCAAAGTTACCAGCATCAAATGCATTATGCTAGTATGCAAAGACCAAATGCTCAGGCAATTCCATCTTATCCTGGGTATGCTTCACCTAACCTGAATCAACAGTTATCCTTCGTGACGACTTTAGAGTTACCGGATCTAAATCGGTTAACAAACGATCCAATCGCCTACGCCCCTTGGTGGCCAGCGATTCCACATAAACTTCCGTCAGATATTCCTAAATTTAATGGAAATCTGGGTGAAGATCTGTCGAATCATGTGATTACCTTTCATATGTGGTGTTCATCAAACACCCTAAAATATGATTATATTAGGCTTCTCCTTTTCAAGAGGACGTTAACTGGTCCGGCAGCAAAATCGTATATCGAATTGCCCATAGCTTTGTTTGACAACTTCAGTACCCTAGCCACAACCTTTTTAACCCATTTTCAATTACTGATAAGGTACGAAATGGGAACAGAACTTCTTACCAATTTCAAACAAACAACGACCACTCACATATCCGATCATATTCATGAGTGGCGACGTTGTTGTAGAATGGTAAAAACGTATGTTCTTGATCAACTTTTAGCTGAATGGTTTATTAAGTCATTATTACCTTCCATCGTAGAAGATGTGGCAAAAGGGGGAGTCATCACCGAAGAGCAAGTTATCGCTCGTGCGCAATATTTAGACTTGATTTACACTCAGTCTGGCACGCTCTACGATAAAATACCTGACGCTCCCAGACCGGAATTTTCAGTCCCCCCTCCTCCTAAATCAAACAATGACTCTCATGCCGGCGATGGCGTGATTGGCGCGACAGACATGAAATCGACAAAGGCTACATCTAAAAAGGCCGGTAATATTTCCAGTGAAAATGCAAAAGAAGAAATTCTTGCCTTGGAAGTAAATGCCGTCTCGACTCATAAAGGCAAAGAAACCAAGCAACCAGGAGGTAAGAAGAAAAAAAAAGGGAAGAAGAAGAAACATGAGGAATCATCACCTGAAAAATCTTCTGCGAGCCCTACTGGAAATAAGAAACCAAAAAATCCATGCTTTATATGCGATGAGGATCATTGGACATCAGATTGTCCACACAGAGCTGAGCTTAGAAAATTCTTCAAGAATTCAAAAACCTCAACAGTATTAACTGACCCGTTTCCGAATCCAGGAACAAATTTGGTTGACAGTGGAAATGCTTCCCCATCTCAAGTGCTGATGTTGTCTGTTTCGAAACAACAAAATGATGCTTTCATATGGACAAGGAATAAAGATTATGGGAATCCACAGTTGTTGAACAACAAGGATAAAGATCAACCTAGTAGTTCGACAACAACTTCAACAGAAGTTGAGCCACCCATCATTCCTTAACTAACAATAAAACTGCCAAATGGAGTAGTACACAAGTCAACATTTTATTCTCGTGCTAGAGCAGCACAACATTATAATATAGTGGAAGATCTGGCCCAATCGCCATCCGCTATGTCGACACTTGAGGTACTGCAAAATTGCCCATCCCAAAAGCAGGCTTTATTATCAGCTATTGGTGGGATAGACCCAAAGGATTCTAACCTTGTGTCATTTAATCATAAAGGATACGATCCTCAATTACCAGCTCAACTAGCTTTCCTCATTCAAGTGAAAGCCCTCAACAAAACTGTTCATCGAACAATTATTGATGAGGGGGCATCTACATGTATTATGTCGATGAGTTGCTGGAAAAATTTAGGATCTCCAACCTTGTCGAGATTTTCAACAACATTAAAAGCATTTGACAGACGAACATATACCCCATATGGTATTCTAAGTAACTTGCAAGTTGAACTAGGAGGGAAAACAATAGAAATAGATGTCGAAGTAATCGACGGAAACCTCAATTACAACATCCTACTGGGAAGACCATGGATATATGCTATGGCTGTTGTTGTGTCGACCTGCTTTAGGAAGATTGCATTTCCCTTTCAAGGAGGGATTACAATCGTCGATCAACAAACTTTCCTCCCCAATGGTGCCCAAGTTACGGGAAGCATTCCGATGATCCATGGAAGCCCCCATTCGCTTCAAAATATCGGAGTAGGCCTACTAAAAGACCCTATATTAATGGGAAATTTTTCCCTTCCGCCTCCAATCAATATGGCGGAAGTAGCGTGGGTAGGAACCTGCAATATGATATCTTCGGTTGAAAAGATCTCAGAAAACGATATAAACATGGATCATACGCAGGTATTGCCTCCACGCCCAATAGAAATATTGTAGCAATCAATGTTTCTAGCATGGGAGGAAAACCCAAATCAATGCTCATCAAGCGTTTGGATGGATAGGTCTAAAGAATATGACACCCCTTCAGATCCTTGGTCGCAAGTGCATTACACCGACGAAGGAATCGTTAAGTCAATGGAAATTGAAGGGGCGCCATCGGAAGATTACCACCATCGTTCCCATCTTCCGGATTATAAAGAAGATGTGCTTGATGACCTTCATCATCCTTCAGCTTTTGATTTCCTATCAAATACAGTAAGCACGGTGGATTCCGAACGAAATTTTTCCAACATTGAAGAGATTGTCGTCATAAATATCTCGACCAAAACAGATGTTGTAGAGAATATTTATGTTGGAAAATGTTGTTCTC
Organism: Pinus tabuliformis; assembly: GCA_031772625.1. Classification (NCBI taxonomy): domain Eukaryota; kingdom Viridiplantae; phylum Streptophyta; class Pinopsida; order Pinales; family Pinaceae; genus Pinus; species Pinus tabuliformis. Next base: position 717,792,323 of record CM062814.1, read on the forward strand.
CTTCAGAAATGGAAATATATAATGCTCTTTTTCGCGAATTCAGAGATGTCCTTGCTTGGTCATATGATGAAATGCCAGGCATTGACTCGAGTATAGTCGAACACGAAATTAAGATGTATCCAGATGTCAAACCAGTACGACAACGGCTACGGCAGGTGCACCCAAAGAAAGCCGCTGCAATCAAAGAAAAAGTTGAAAAGCTTCTCCATGATGGTTTCATTACCCGGTTCCTCTAACTGATTGGGTATCAAACATTGTTCCTGTTATGAAAAAACAAGGAACGATTAGAGTGTGCGTCGATTATAGGGATGTAAATCAAGCTTGTCGAAAAGACAACTACCCTACACCCTTTATTGACCAGATAATTGATGAATGCGTCAGATGTGAAATCTTTTCATTTATGGATGGATTCTCTGGGTATAATCAAATAAATATCCGCCCATAGGACCAGTCAAAGACTGCATTTATTTGTCCGTGGGGCACATTCGCATATCGCAAATTACCCTTCGGTTTAAAGAACACAGGGGCAACATTTCAGAGGGCAATGAATTATGCCTTCCATGACATCAAAAACATCGTTCAACCACATCTCGATGATCTTTCGGCTCATTTGCAGTAACAGACTGATCATCCGCAACATTTAAGAGCGATATTTCTACGTTGCCGACACTACAAGATATGACTCAATCCACACAAATGTGTGTTCTGTGTCAGTTCTGGTCATTTACTTGGCTTTGTAGTCTCAAAGGACGGGATTCATCTCGACCCATGTAAGGTTCAGGAAATCATAAATTTGCCTCCACCTTCGAATTTGCTTCAGATTCAAAAACTCCAAGGGAAAGCAAACTTTCTAAGGAGGTTCATTCCAAATTACGCCGAACTTGCTAAAGGTTATACACGTCTATTGAAAAAGGAAGTGCCCTTCGTCTGGGATTAGGTCGCGCAAGCTTCCTTTGATGCTTTAAAAGAATCCCTAATGAAAGCATCATTAATGTATGCTCCTGATTATCAAAAAGACTTTAGCCTGTATCTGGCTGCAACAGATACAACCATCGCAATGGTTTTAGTTCAAGAAAACAACGGAATTGAACATCCTATATATTATTTAAGTAAGAACTTAAATGATACAGAAAGCAAATATTCTTATGTTGAAAAGCTAGCGCTCACAGCTGTTCAAGCGATACAGAGATTTCGACACTATGTCCTCTTTCGAAAAACTACCATTCTGTCAGATTGCAACCCCATGACTTATATATTGTCGCGACAGTTTCTGGGGGGCAAATATTCAAAATGGATAGCAATTCTACAAGAGTTTGATCTGGAATTTGTAAAATCCAAGTCAAAGAAAGCCCTGGTTTTTGCAGAATTATTATGCGATCTCCCATCGTCGTCCAACGATGAAACATCAGAAGAAACAATCGTGGATGAATATTTGTTTCTGATATCTTCAAGCAATCCGTGCTATGGAGATATAATCATTTATCTCCAAACCCAAAAATATAGGCCTAACACTTCCCGCTCTAAACAAAAACATATTCAATACCAATCAAAAGACTACATGATCATCGGTGACACGCTTTACCGTCGTGGTGTCGATACAGTTCTGAGGAGGTGCCTCACCCATGAGGAGGCCGAAAAAGTCCTGAATGATTGCCATTTAGGCGCATGTGGGGGGAATCAATCCGGTTACGCTACGACGCAAAAAAAAATTACGAGAAGGGTACTTCTAGCCAACAATGTTCAGAGATTGCATAACCGCAGTCAGAAGTTTCCATGCCTGTCAAATTTTCGATAGCAAAACCAAAAGACCACTCGCACCTCTGCAGCCAATAGTTGTTGTTGGGCCATTCACCGAATGGGGCATCGATTTCATGACATGTAACCCCACCTCGACCGGCAGGCATGGGTATATCATAGTCGTAGTGGACTATTTTACCAAATGGGCCAAGGCAATGCCTACGTTAGATAACACTGGTGAAACAACTGCCCTTTTCTTTTTCAATCATGTAGTCGCCAGATTTGGCGTTCCGCAAGCTATAGTCACATATCATGGATTGCATTTTCGCAATCACATGATGGCCGAATTAGCTGCCAAATCAGGGTTGTCTCACGATAGCTCTACTCCATATTACCCACAGGCCAATGGACAAGTTGAAACAATCAACAAGGTCCTGAAGCGCATGCTGCAAAGGATGATTGGAGTCCATAAAAGGAGTTGGCACCTGATCCTGTACTCAGCCTTGTGGGCATACCGAATGTCGGTAAGGAATGCAACTGGGTTTACACCTTTCCAACTGGTGTATGGCCTAGAAGCAATCTTACCAGTTCAGTGTGAAATCTCGTCGCTCAAACTCGCAATCGACCTTCTCCCCGGAACTTCAGAAGAGGAGGCTCATTTCTTGGAACTAATCGAATTGGATGAAACCCGTCGTGATGCCGCTTTAGCTAACGAAGCCCATAAAAAACGAGTCAAGATGCAGTTCGACAAGAATGTCAAACCCCGTGTCTTCTCAGAAGGCGACTTGGTCTTGCTTTATGACCAAGAATTCGATAAATTGGGAGTAGGTAAATTCAAGTCTTTATGGATGGGCCCCTATATTGTTAAGCAAGTGTTAGCAAAAGGAGCCTACGAGTTAATGGATTATGACAGAATTCCACTAGCGCATCCCCGTGACGGGTTGTACCTTAAGCATCAATATGCATAATCAGTATGGTAACCAATATGCTTTTGTTACATTTTTTTTTTCGCTAAAGTATTTGTTTTGGTCAAGTAAATCCACTTTTTACATTTGTCGCAAATGTCGAACCTATTGGAATCTTTTGTTGGATATTCCGATGGAGCAAGTCGTAGTTCGCGGAACCTATCTTCTGCGACCTGGGCCATTTTTGATCCAAGCGGCGAGTTAGTAAGTTTCAAAGGGGTATGTATTGGTTGATCAACAGATAACATCGCTGAATATAGTGCGTTGATAGAACTTCTCTCTGATGCCATCACACATGGCATACACCGATTGGTCGTCAGGCTAGACTCACAGCTCGTCATACTACAACTCACTGGTATCTACTCCGTTTGAAATCCAGCTATCTATCGCATGTTCCTAAGGGTCAAGATTTTGGAAAGGCAATTTGATTTTATTCAATATCAGCATATTTCCAGAAACTTAAACACATTAACTGACTCATTGGAAAATTATGTGTTAGATAGACATTTGCAACATTTATAAAAAGAAGCATTTCATCAATATTTGCATTCGGATCATGTAACTTAACCAAAATAAAACTCCGAAAATAAAAATTATATATATAACTTATTATGGTTTACACATAATGTTCTGTAACAAAGACAAAATTGGTCAAATGACCCAAAACTAAAAACGCTAGGGGACACCCTAGTCTAATGATGCTGGTGATAACAAGTCACCGCCTGTGCAATCATGCGTAAAAGCCTAGTCCATTGACTTGGTACGCCAGTAGTATGTCACTACAACCTCAGAGACAGCTCGTCATTCCTCACATTGGGAATACCAAGGGTGAGGCCCTCGACCTGATCCTGTAATGCTGAAAGAGTCTCGACCACATCAAGGTCGCGAAGGATAGCCCTTCCCACAACCTCTCCTACTGGAGCGACAGCTGGCACTCTCAGGCGTACTACTGGCCGAACAGGACCAACATCTGCATGAGCACATGAGTTATGATTAGTCTTGATAGAATAAAGCACAAGGACATTATAAAAGAGAAACGATAAACAGAAAAATGGTCAAAGAATTTACCAATGGCACCCCACTGCTCGCCAGCCGGCAGTACCAAATCTGGGTCACCCCGGAAATCCATACCAGCATATGGATACTCGGAATAAGCCATCTCCTGACGATCGAACCACCCGAAGAAGGTATCAGAAAAGGAAATCTGAGATTGACCAGCATGCCTAGACATATGGTTGACCCATCTCTGCATCCGTGGTTCAGTCGGTGGAGGTAAACCAAGGGCAATATACTGCGACTGCATCAGTGGTATCTTTTCCAAGGCGAAGGTGGTCAAAATAGAACCATATCCAAAGTTCTTCAATCTTCCACTTTTCACCTTGGTCAACTGTGCTTTCATCACAAGGAGTACTGCATCACACCAGTTGAACACCTTCGGTTCGAGACGTTCCAAGGCGTACTGCATATAAGACCGGTTGGCCACATGGAGAGTCGCACCACCAGCCATCCTACCAAAAGTGAACAGAATGGTCCTCAAAGAACTGTTAGTGACATCTCAGATGATGATCTTGTCATCTTTACTCGGTTGAGATCCCTCTCTGCAATACCTGCGAACATAATCTCTCACATATTCACCTCCACGGGCCGAACCTGATAAAGAGATAGGGGCACCCCGCCTCGATAAGTCGGTCAAAAAATAGATGTCCACTACAATCAAGGGGATGGATTTTCCCCTAATCTGGAACACCTGGCTGGTAGGATCCCAAGCATCGAGCAAATACTGCAGCAAGTTGATTTGTTGTCTCATGCTAGAGATGCAGAAAAACTTCAACAGGCCACAGTTCCGCAGTGTGTTTACTGTAACCGGATCATGTAAAGCATGCATGTCCTCTTCTTCATGCTCACGTTCTCGCCATGTAATAGTCATCTTACTCCAACAAATATCTGAAAGCAAACAAGAGAAGAGTTAGATCCTGATTTGGTGAGAAACAAGCAAAAATTTCCATTAAAAACTGTGCACAAATTTCCCTCCTTGCACCCATCGCACCTCCAACTTTGTCCTGGGTGCGTTGCAAGCCAATTTTCCAGTGGATAGGCCAACATGCAATGCACCTTTCGATGTAGAAATGGTGCGATGGAGCCAGGGAGAGTTTTTCAAACCCCAGAGGCTCAGAAAAACCAGAAATCAAGCTCAGAATGCAAAATGGAAAAGATGAAATGAAAGAGCTCAAGTTTAGCTCCTACCTGGTCCAGACGGCGTCAAAAATCGTCCACAGAATCTCCTGGAATCAGCTATTGAAAATCAAAGGGGGAAAGCACCTCCAAAGCTCTAACAAGCCAAAGTTCAAATGAAATGGTAAAATGAGGGGTAAAAGCACTTTTAAATTACTTTTTACGTAATTCAAGTAAAATTTTAGTGTCTTAACTCATTTTCTAGACATGTATTGTTCATTTCTAACTGGTTTTGATGAAGCAATTGAGCATGCAGCGCAACCTTTGAAGGAACAAAGTCATTAATGGTAAAGTCAAGAAATGACCGTTACATCGAGCAATTTTAATGCGGACTTCATGCTCGTTAAAAAATAAACATAAGCAATGAGAAAATGTTTCCCCCAGCGTTTAAGCTCATTAAAAAATGAACCAATCTCCGGTAAATAACCATCGTGAATGTAGTACTTCAGCCTTTAAAACCTTGGTCGTGTTCTCATCATCACCTCCACTTTGTATTGGTCGATCATTGACCTCCACTTGATTGCTTACCCCTTTTGAGGAACAACTGCGAATAGTGATCTTGTTAGCCATCCTTGTGACACTGCCGTGATTGGAAAATTCCAAACCTTACCTGGAATCAGCTGCTACCCGAATTTATCACTCGTTCCTCAAAGACGAGTCTCCTTTAAGCTCTTTTCAACTGACTCGTAAAATATGAAAAGATTGCCGAGCCACTGGCCTCTCTAGCTCGTTAAAGTGACTGGAAGTGCTATCCCTCCTTTAGATTTTAATCGTTTTGGACCTGAGGGATTATTACACAAAAAGATCGAGCGCTTCTTTTGTTCGGCTCGTTAAAAGTAACACAAATTCATCCGTTTTGTATTGTTTTATACTTTTTCGGACCTAAGGGATTAGATGACGAAAAAGGATTTTTTGGAGTTTCCTTTACGTCCCTTTTCAGAATCTCTAAAATTGAAAAGGACCGAGTTATCTTTGTCATTAAACTCGTTAAAACCTAATAGCGACAAACTTGTCCATAACAGACAAGAACGAGTTTCACTATCGCTAGGCTCGTTAAAACATAGCGATGGGTTTTCCCGAAGGGAAAATTATAGAACAAGCATATGTTATCCTCCTCAAGCTTGACAAAAATAAAGAGGTACTGGTCAGCAATGACTGGGGAAAAATTGGGAAGAAAACTTGAAGAAACTTTGTTGCTAGCAAGTCGCTCTTGAACATGACACTTTCACTCCGCATCCAAGTCAGGTTGGGTTGTTTCATTCACTGGTCACATCACCATGGTTCCATCACACCATCCACATTTTGGGTTAATGCTACCAATCCATCATGTCAGTGTCGCCGGTATGTTCAAGAGAAGTCATTCTGAGAATTCACCTGTGTCTAACCGACTGCAATACATTTACGTTCCATTCTTTCATGACTGCCACCCTGAACCATATATCACCAGATCGTTTTCACCTCCATTAAAATCATTTGCTCCGTTCCGTGTAATTGATGTGGGATTCATTAAGGCCCTCCTATGACGGATCGCTTCTTGTCGACATCAACTCATTATCCAAGAAGTCGATCTAGGAATACCCCTTTCAGTACTTTGAAGCTTGCATGCCTCAATGGCAAGTTTCTCACTTCCGGCGACAGGTTTACATCAATGGCCTTCGACCGAAAGATTTTTTGTGGTGTTCGACGCCAAGTCCTTTATTCACACCATGCGAATTGTACTGTAGTACCTTGAGGGTCATCATCATTATCAGTGATTCCTCTCGCGCCTGTTAACGGCTTACATCATTGGCTGGTAATCAGGCGATATATTTCCATGTTCGACTCCAGAACATCTCTCACATGGATTGACTTGTACTTTGAGTGAAGATCAAACGAGATTGAAGACCCCGGATCTAGTTTCATCTATCTGGGCTGCAATATATATTCAGGAAAATAAAGACATCAAATGTACATCGTTGCTGCATAGATAATCATCCAATCTAAGGGATGATGGCTCTACCAGAATCATCAGTCTACACTCAGACGATTGTTTGTCTCATGTACATGAAAAATGAATTTATAAAGCTGAGCATGGGAATGCCCGCCTCAGCTAGATCATGAAAATATTATGAAGATAATGTATTGTATTGTATCTTATTACAGGTCTCCTTCCAGCTTGAAAGAACTTCGGATCCTCATGATAAAGCATTTCACCCGACATCAAAAAGATTAACGACCTCATGCTTTAGGGGGAAACTGTTATAGACATTTTTGGGCACTGCAACCCCAAGCATAAATGTCCATAAACCAAGGGCTCCTAAGTCCCTAAAGGTGTTTTTCCAACCCCTAAAAGAACAAGGTCAACTGATTACATCTTCTCCCAGAAGTTCTCCATGAAAGACTACTCATAACTAGTCAAAACTAGACCATTTCACCTGCTCCATAGGCAAAGTACGTTGCATCTAACCTTAATACACACAGTAGGTGCGTTGCATTTCAAAAAGCCCTTCTATGGGGTGCGATGGGCGAGAAGAGACAAATGGCAGGGTCAATCCGCAAGGTGGAGAGGCATGGAATCTTCCAGAAACTTCTCCTATGACACTTGCCTCTCTGAATTCGACCAGGGATGAGTAAGAGATCATCAATCTCCAAGTGGAATCAAGAACTATCAGAGGGAAGACACTAATCAAATCACAAGCTGACTCATCTCCCTTGCAGACATCTATATATGGATCCCTCATCCCAGATATCCAGAGGCTGGAATTTTGCATCTTGTAAGGAATTGTTGTTGGTTTCTTGAGGCAACATCATAGTGTTGGGTGATCTAAGCTTTTCATGAGGTGAAGAAGGGATTCTTGCTGAGAGGATGATGCTGGGTTAGAACTATTGGTTGTAACTCTCTTGGCTCTTTCTTGATTATCAATAAAGCTATTCAAGTTTTCCACCATACTCTTGTGTGATTTATGTTTTATGCATTTGTATGGTCAATTTACATCTGATCCTAAATTGTTTATGATAATATATCTATGTTCTCGTATAGTGTTATGCTGCTTTGATGCTACAGGTACTCTGTGAAGCTGGGTATATAAGAAAGCAAGTAGCAAAGGACTATCAGAAGAGAGAGGAATCGAACAAAGAACCAAGCGCAAGACAGAGGTTGGTCTCTTTTATTCTTCTCTCATCTATATTTCATAAAGGAAAATGAAAGTAGTTTTACTTTGTTTGTTTCTAAGGTAGCTACTAGCCTTAGTGGGATTAGAAGTTCTGCATAGACACTTCTCCCTATAACACTAACCATCAAAATACATTGCATATGTAATAGCCCTAACACCTAAACCTAAAACTATCGCAATGATATATTGGAAACATTACAAATACAAACCTAAAGTCCTAACCCTAGTCTAATACACTCTCGATTATGTAACTATTTGAAACATTACAAAAAAAATACAATACACAGCCACATGACCGCGCGGGCAGCCTAACTGCATCGGAAACATGTGACTGGGTATCGTAAAACCGTCAGAGTTAGCCAACAGTCAAGCACTAACCGTTAGCTAGAAAACCACATTGCAACTGTCAGTGGAGACAGCTAACATGTGAACAGGGTTGCTTATACTGCAGGGTTAGCACCGTCGCATGGAAACCGTGTCATATGAACGGTTCGGGTTAATCGCCAACCATCACCATTCCTCAAATGGAAAGGCAGAACCACTGTGACCCAAAATCGTTGGGATCAATAGCAATCACATGCGTTGTCAGTGCCTCCTCCCGGTTAGCTAGCTACTAACAGTTTCAGGCTAAACTATGGTGCAAAGTGGGTTTTGTAGTTAGTTTTTGTTCTAAACTAATGCGAGGACCTTGTAACAAAATCCTAGGTGTCTCTATGACATAATGGAAAACCTTCAAGTCAGCACATTCATGCCTATATGAGCTTGAGGTGGTTTCAATGTATCCACAGGCCTATAAAGGCAGAATTTCTCTTCTTTGGTCAAGGAGAGTGGTTTTTTACTTTTGTATGCAGATTCTGGAGGACATAGGAGATTTTTTTCATTGTTTCGGGAGCCTCTAGGGTCAGTTTTGGAAACCGTAAGCAACGTTGGAAAGATGGTTCAGAGGGCTATCTGATGACAGAGATCATAATTTCCTGTGTGTAAGTTTAGTCTGACTAAATCTCTGTGTAATCGACTCCTTTCTTCTCATCTCTAATAAAAACGGTTACCCATCTTGAAAGCAGACCCGGAGACATAGTCCATTAGGGAGTAACTCCGTCATCAATTTTTTATCTGGTATCGCTGTGTTTTTACTATTTTCACTTCTATTATGCATCGATTTTATGTTTAATCAACTGTCGTAAAGTGTTCTATTCAAGAAGTTTTTCCTCGGTTTGTGTGCTTTAGTTAACATTCAAATCACTAATGGTTAATCAATTCTACATCAGTATTTAGTTTATGATCATTTTAGATCATTCCTCCTGATTTAAAACACTGCCAATAGCTTCTCCACTAGCATCACATTTCACTTGGAAAGGCTTATTAAAATTAGGCAAAATTAAAATAGGTTTTTTCAGTGAACTTCCTTTTCAACAACTGAAAGTTATTTTCTGCTTCAACAGTCCATTTAAATGGTTTTTTATCCTCCTTGACAGTCTCAATAATAGAAGCATTGATCTTACTAAAATTCCTTATGAATTTTCTATAAAAACTAGCAAGACCATGAAAACTTCTTACCTCAAACACACTTTTTGGTGAAGGCCACTCTATGATTGCCTTTATCTTCTCTGGATCCATCTTTAATCCATCAGTAAACACAACAAATCCCAAATATACCAACTCTTCCTTCATGAATGAACATTTCTTTAAATTTACCAATAACTTTTCTTGTTGCAACTTTTGTAAGACATAATTCAGATGTCTCATATGTTCCTTTTTAGTTATGTTGTAAACTAATATATCATCTAGATATACTATTACAAATTTACCAATAAATTCTTTCAACACTTCATTCATAAGCCTCATAAATGTACTAGGATAATTTGATAACCCAAAAGGCATTACCATCCATTCATACAGTCCTTCATTTGTTTTAAACACAGTTTTTCGTTCATCAGCTTCTCTAACCCTTATTTGATGATACCCATTCTTTAAATCCAGCTTTGGAAAATATCTTGCTCCACTTAAACAATCCATAAAATCTTCAATTCTAAGTAAAGGAAATCTATACCCAATTTTTATTTTGTTGATGGATCTTGAATCGCACATTCTCTAGCCTCCATATTTCTTTGGACTCAACAATATTGGCACTGCATAAGGACTCAAACACTCTCTAATCAGTCCTTTATCTAACAGTTCCTAAACCTGTTTTCTAATTTCTTCATTTTCTATGGGAGTCATCATGTAAGCTGCTTTATTTGGTATATTTGCTCCTCAAATCAAATGTATATGATGACTGATTTTTCTAATGGGTGGTAACTCATTAGGAAAATCATCTACAATGATATCACAATAGTTCTCCAGCATCTCTTGAATTTCAGTTGGCAAATCAGAAATTTTAGTGGAAGTAATTATTACCTTAGGTTTGCAAATAAATGCAAAATTTACCTCATCCTCTTCAATCCGCTACAAGTATTCTTTTCCACTAAGAAATAGGGTCTTTGGATCATATTTTATTGATGCATCCTCCTCTTTCATAGGAAGCAATGTATGATTAACACCATCTTTACCAAATTTGTATGTGTTACTTTTCCCATCATGCATAGCTCCTATGTCACATTGCCAAGGTCTCCCCAGCAATATGTGTCACACATCCATAGGTATCACATCACACAAAATTTTGTCTTTTTATTTTCCCAACTGCAACTCCACTTCGCACTATTCATTCACTAACAATTGATGTCCTTTTTGAAGCCATGACACCTTGTACGTTGTTGGATGTTCCTTTGTCTTTAATTTCAACTTTTCCACCACTTTTGTAGAGACCAAATTATCAGGACTAACACTATCAATTATCATTTGACAACATTTTCCTTGAACCTAGCACACAGTCCTGAGCAAAGTTTTTCTCCGTGCCGGTTCAAAAACGTCCTTTGCTAGCTTTAACAAAACTTTGTTAACTACCAAAGATTCCCCTTTCTTTGGTACATTTTCTTCTTCTGGCACCTTTGCTACTTCCTCTTCAGTCTTAGCAACAATTATATTTCTTTGATTTGTTCCTGTGTTTTCTCAGCACTCATAGACTATGTGTCTCAGCTTGTTACATCTATAACATCTAATTTATCTTCCTCTGCCTTTGCCTCTTCCTCTGAAAAAACTCCTTCTTCCACTTGCATCACCTTCTATGGGTGTATGTTGATTCAAGCTACAACTAGCTCCATCTCTAGGTGTTGTAGATCTTCCTCTACCACCTTGACTTCCCCTTCCTTGGAAAGTACCTCTACTTCTGGCAGATTGCTTCCTCATGAGTTTTTCTTCAGCCTTCAATACCATCTGATAAGCCTCTTCTATTGTTTTAGGAGACAACACACTTATCTCATCTTCGATCTTCATTCTAAGACCATTTATATATCTTGCAACCTTCTCATTTGTATCTTGAATTTTTCCAGCTCTTATGCTTACTTTGTAAAATTCCTCTGTGTATTATTTCACCGTCAAAGACCTCTGTCTAAGATTCTGCCTCTATCTAAATAATGAAAGTTGATAATCACTTGGCAAAAACTTACCTCTCAACTTTGCCACCATCCTGTTCCAATTTTTAATTGGTTGCTTACCAAGTCTTTTTATTTCTGCTTGCACTCCATCCCACCAAAGTGTCGCATGTCCTTTCAATTTTGTGACAACAAATTTCAATCTCTTTCCTTCTTCCATTGCTTCATAATCAAAGAATTTATCCATGCTATTAATCCAGTCTATGAACTCCTCAGGGTTTAAACCTCTTGTATAAACTGTACCCTCAAGTCTGGGTTTAGATGTCGATCCTAACACTGATTTAAAGAATCTCATTTTAGGAGTAATTTCTGTAGGTTCCTCTACTTCTGCAGCTTCAACTTCAAGCTCACTGACATCTCCAACATCTGCATCTCCTTGATTTCCCATTTCCACTACTTCTAATCTAGCTTGCATCTATTGCATAGCTTCCAACACTTCAGCATTTGCAACTGGTCTTCCTCTTCTTTGACCACGTCTTCCTCCAACTCTGAAAGCCATGTTGGACTTCTTTCTCTGATCTTTGAAATCCTGATCAGTGTCAATAAGTTGCTCTGATATCACTAATGGTAGTCTGGGTGCAGGTGTTAATGATAATTGTACAAAACCAAAAACGACCTTTTCTAGTTCAGGCGGGACATTTTCTCAGATTTCCTTTGGAATATCAGTCATCAACCTGTAATTTTAGATATTATACTAAAACAATAGAGTTGTTGAATTTACCCGAAATAAGGCAAACCTTCACTTTTCCCACAGAATCGAAAGTAATTAAAACCAAAGTTTATAGCCTTCTTGGGTCCGAAACTTAAGTTAACCCATGTGCATATTCTAAAGCGATATCCGTCAGATCTCGTTTATTCACAATGAACGGTTATAATTGATCCAGAACTCAAAGGATTAAACCACAATTCATAACATATCGCGTCCAAAAATTATATTAAACTTCGTGCATTTTTTGACGTGATTACTGTTCGATCTAAGATTTTCAAGCGGATGGTCACGATTAATTGAGTTATTAACTCAGTTTTATAAATGACTGCATCCGTTTTTGGAATTAACCTCTGCGTTTATTAGCACGCGATAACCGTTAGATCTATTACCTATCGATCAGATGATTCAGATATTCTCCGAGGTCTTCACGAGTTTTGTTGTGGTTTTCTTCGCTCCGCCAAGAATTTGCACTTCCGCCAAGTTTAACCTATTTCTAAGTTATATTCAGGATATCACTAACTAAGCTCCGTGGGTTCGAAATACATTCGATTTATATAAATTCACAATGAATGAAGATTTAAATGCGATAAGACAAGATTATAACCAACTCTAATTCTAAAGGGCCAAACTGGAAATCAACAACATTCAAAAATATTTGGAAGGAAATTTGAAACCTCCGGGATTGACCATTCATGCGGAAAATACACAGAGACACAGAGAAACTTCAAATTTTTACAGTCTAATCCTCCAGAGCCAAATCCTTTTACATTAATTCAAAACTTACATAAATACCATTACATACAACAACCTATCCTCAATCAATGGATCAAAACTGCCTAATCCTATCTAATCTGCATGATATTCTCCTCAAGAATCTCAACTAAGCCTAACTACTTGAATTTATTACAAGATAATCCAAATCCCTGAATTCTAGCCCAAATGCTATCTAGAAAGCTTTGTAAAGTGACATCTAAATGATCCCACTCCTTTGCTTGTAAACTTTTATGTATTTTTGGAATAAAATGTGAAGCCTTTTGTCTCCAAGCCTCATGCTCCTGCACTAATGATCCTCCTCGCCTTTGCCAAATATTTCTTCCACTTCGACAGATCTTGAGCATCAGTTCCTAGAGTTTTAAGAATATCATTGTCTATGAATTCCTTCAACTCGTTATCTTTTGACACTTCCTCGATCTTGTCCCTCCAAGAAATATAATTCGAGCTACCCTCAAGAGTATACTTGAGTCTCAATGCATAAAACGACATCCTACTAGATTTGAAGAATGATCTTGTAAATTCGATTTACCTGCAAACACAAACTCAAATTCTTCTCTTCTATTGTGATTCCTACTCTGATACCATGTAGAAATTCCTTGTAGATTCAAATTGCTTATGTAATATTCTAAAATAATAGATTTGAATCTACCCTACTCATCAGCGGAATCAATTAATCAATCGAAAAATCACAAAATGCGATACAAGATTCAATCACATATGTTCAAAGATTTATCTAAGGGGAAAGCTTGCTGCTTAGAAACCCTTCCTATCTGTATATTTCATTAGATTAGAAAAATAGAGAAGGAAATGCAATTCTTGTTCAACTTGAACAATCTCTGCAGAAGTATAATCTATATCACTGCCTCACAAGCTTACTCTCACCAATACTTAGCCAATTCTGATGTCTGCCAAGCCCCTATTTCCTTGCACTAATTTTCAAGGAATTAACCCCCTGTTAGTTAGAAAAATTCTCATTTTGAATTGCACAATCCCTATAGGACCTTCTCTGATTGCATGCACCACCCTTGAACTTCAATCTCAATTGAATAACTCGAATTTCATGCATGCATGTGCTAATTATGGTTGGTTGAACACATGAAACCCCACTCTTAGACCTCCTACTAGTTCCTCCAACAGTTGGAACTAGTTTAACTTACAATAACCCACTTTAACTTAATTAAACTATTACAACTCAAATTAAACTCAACCTAGGCTGCTAAAATTTAAGAGCCACTCTACATGACTCAAGTTAGGCCAATTGAGTTAACTAAATGAAATTAACTTAATTAACTCATTCTCATTGTATTGTGATGTGCAATTACAATTTTCTCCTAATTTAATTCAAGGTAAAATTAAATCAAGATTTTCATTTGACATTTTTTTAGATGGCTTTTATTTTGGGTTTGGATTCTAATTTAATTTGGTAAAGCCCAACATACTTACCTGCTTAGGATGTGATGGTTCTTGTGACCTTTAATTCCAAACTGCTTTGTCAAAATATTAATGTTCAACCAATGTTACGTTAACTTAGGTTGCATTGTTATTTTTTGCATTGCTTTCGAACAACAACTACTCGTTTTAAGAATAATACTTAAACCATGCGGAAAATGCAATTTAGTAATACAATTCCATAAACTAAATTAAGTAAAGAGTGAATTAATAAAACCCATATATAAAAAAAATACACAATTACTAAATATCATATGAATGATAAGTACAGGTGAGAATGACTTTTGTTCACACTCACAAAGGAAGCGCACTATCTTTTAATTACCATGGGCTGGTTGCGAGGACACGACACAGCACGATACGCCGGAGGATGGGCGGGTTGCGACGGCACGACACGCCGGAGGATAGCCACATCACACGTGACCAAAAGTCTGCTTCGTTGTTGAGCCCATGTGTCTCTTGGTGTCTCTGTGTTGGAGCCATTGCCTTAATAATGTCGCCCTCGAAATGCTATAAAAACATTTCATACCGCTATATACACTACACAGCGACTGGATTGAGTAAAACCAAGCAACAGACCGTCGAGCAAAACGGTTCGTTCCGATATGAAGCAAAGGATGAGAGTGGGATCAGCGCTTCTGTTGCTGTACTTTTCATTTGTTCTTATTTCGCTATCCCCTGTCACTGCCCAGCGAAGAAGAGGTTTTCGTTATGGACGGGAGGAGGAATACCGGCATGATGAAAGATCATCAGCATGTCGGAGGCTGCAGCGGCTAAGTGCCCACGAACCCTCTGAATCGGAATCGTTAAGATCCGAAGGTGGCACCTTCGAGTTGTCGAACCCAGAAGACAACGAGGAATTGGAGTGCGCAGGCGTTGCCTTCTTCAGAAAGACGATCGAAAGGGGTGCCATGTCGCTGCCTCAATATCCCAACGCCCCTCTGCTGCTTTATGTTCACCGAGGTACTCTAATAATACAACTTCTTTCTGTATGTCGCATGATTCCCTAAATTTGTTATTATTATTATAATCGCTTCTATATGTGCATGTGCAGGTGAGGGCAGACTGGGCATTGTGTTCCCGGGGTGTCCGGAGACTTACAGAGAAGACGAATATTCGCATCAAGGGCGATCAAGACGCAGGTCAGAGGGACGAGGGGAAGAAGAGGACGAGGAAGAAGAAGACTCAAGTCAGAAAGTGAGGCGAGTAAGGAGAGGAGACGTAATAGCCATATTTGCAGGAGCAGCCTACTGGTGTTACAACGATGGCAACGAGCCTCTCCAAATCGTAGCCATTGCCGATGTATCCAACCCTCAAAATCAGGGCCGCAGGAGTTACCGAGTAAGTATCCCACCCAATTAACTAACAATCATCCTTAACTATGCTATAAATTCTTTCATGGCTGACTGAGGGAGTAAAAATGTATACATGTACAGCCCCACCCTCTGGCTGGGCAAGGTTCATTATCTGGTCGTGGTCGCCGTCATGAAGAGGAGGGAGAGGAAGAAGGAAGAGGGAGAGAAAGTGGGGGCAATGTGTTTGCAGGTTTTAGCACGCGCTCTTTGGCAGAAACATTGGGCTTGAATGATGAAACTGCAAGGAGGCTTCAACAGAATCAGCGATCACGACGTTTTGCTAGAGTTGAACGCGGCCGACGACTCAGCTTACCCGCCCCTCGATCTCGATCTCGCTCTCCTTACGAGAGGGAGAGGGATGATGTTGCTGGTGGATTGCATCAATATAATTCATCTGCAAAGGAGAATGGCATGGAAGAGCTTGTGTGTGAACTGCGTGTAAGGCACAATGCTGACAACCCGCAGGATGCCGATGTCTACGTAAGAGATGGGGGACGGATGAATATAGTCAACCGCCACAAACTTCCTGTACTCAAGTATTTGAGATTAGGAGCCGAGAGGGTTGTTCTCCGCCCGGTAAGCAATAACTTTTATTGGGCTTCACTTTTATATATATAATAATGTTACTGTTTCCAAATCAAATGAATGAAATTTGAATGCAGAGAGCAATGTCTGTTCCATGGTGGAGGATGAACGCGCACGCAATAATGTACGTGACTGGAGGTGAGGGGAGAGTTGAGGTGGTGGGAGACGATGGGAGAAATGTGTTTAATGGGCGTCTGAGAGAGGGTCAATTCATCGTCATTCCCCAATTCTACGCAGTCATCAGGGAAGCAGGAGACGAAGGGTTGGAGTGGATAACGTTCACAACATCAGACCTGTAAGTATAACCTAATTATTACCACTGCTGCTAATATAATGTACTGTTCAGCAATTATACTCATCATAATTGGTATGCATTGCAGTTCTTTGCGGTCGACTCTGGCAGGAAGGCAATCAGTTTTGAAGGCAATGCCGGAGGAAGTGGTGAGAGCCGCTTACAGGATCGACCAAAATGAAGTTCAACAAGTGATGAGGAACAGAGAACGCGACACCTTCATTTTGCCTCCATCATCCCGTCGATATCAGGAGGACATGATACCAGGTGTCAAGGCCGAATAGAGCGTTAATATTACCAATTTATCTCATGCACATTCACTGCAACTTGAATGTGCATATACAGATATGCATTATCGTGCGAATATAGGCCTCCCCACCTTTGCAAATAAATAAGGCAGTAAATGTAATCGTAAGAATAAGTATAATAACGGATTTACCGTTCCTTTTTGTTCACTGTTTTCCGGCCATATTCCTTTGGTTTACTTCATGCTTTGGCCTTCATTTTAATTTACTTCAAATGTTGTCCATAACATTACATTACATTGTATGTCACATCACTTTGCACTCCATGATCTCATAAACATTCACAGTAAAATTACTCCTTCAAACGATGCAATATCTCTACAGATTACACATATAAAACAGTGATGTCAAATTATTCCTTCAAACGATGCAATATCTCTAAAGATTACACATACGAAACAGAGATGTCAGTTGTCAAATTATTCCTTCAAACGATGCAATATCTCTAAAGACTACACATATAAAACAGAGATGTCAGTTGTACCTTTAGACGAATCCAATACCACTAAAAATTACACATGCCTAAGATATATGTCATCTTTTATATCTGCAGCGTTGCCAATTTTTCTATACAAATTTCGGTATATAAAGTGCTTGAATATTATCCATATATATTAACAGTATTATCAAAGTGATCTTTACATTTTAACGAAATAATAAACTTTATTTTACATTTTAACGAAATAATAAACTTTATTTTACTTTTGACCCGATTTAAACACTATCTAAACAATTTTATTCTACTTTTAACCCGATTTGAACAATATCTAAACAATATATACCAACTTTAAAGTGCTTGAATATTATCCATGCTAAAGTGATCATTACATTTTAACCAAATAATGAATTTATTTTACTTTTTCCAAAATACAAACTTTAAAGTGCTTGAATATTATCCATGCTAAAGTGATCATTACATTTTAACCAAATAATGAATTTATTGTACTTTTTCCAAAATACAATCTAGGATGTGGACCCTTTCTTCGTTACAAATGGTTAAAACATTGTGTTCTTCTCTCCCACAAGGATGATTTTATCATGAGGGTTTCGTACTTTCAATGTCCCTCGTATTGCTAGCTTCCATTCAAATTTCGATTGATCCATCCACATTTTGTATAAACATTTTTTTTTGGTACATTTCCCAAAAGGAGAAGAACGAAGAGGATACACATCTCACTAAACAATGGTTAATGATGAAATCGATCTAAAGTATTTGAGTTTCTCATCAGTGAATTTCCTTATTTTTTATTTGATGAATTTTCCTTATTTTGAGTTTCTCATAAGTGAATTTCCTTACTCCTTTTGATTTTTAGCTTCTCGTTAGTGAATTTCCCCTGAATCAATGGTGATAATATTAATGACACTTACAAGGTTTTGAGTTTGATCTTATTTATAAGATTTTGAGATTGAAGGGCATCACTCCTCTTTGAGATGCATTATAAGGACGGATGAAATTACCAAGTTTTGTTTCCGAGCCCAAAATTGGTGCATCACAATATGATCCAATTTTTGTTTCCGAGCCCAAAAAATTGGTGCATCACAATATGATCAATTAAAAATATGTTGAAATATTATTTTCAACTGCATGCCCAGTCCTTTGCCATACCCCTGTACTGATGAATCAACTGCCATACCTCTGCATTGATGAATCTGCAATTAAACAGCCGTAGCTCTAGTCCTTTCCTAAATGAGCCATTACACAGCAATTTATTACGAAATGGTGATCACTCACGGAATGATGGTAATTTATTACTATGGTTGGTAAATGTAGGTAGGATTTTAATTTTACTTTATTTTAATTCACAGGTGTAGTTTTGTTTTTACGACAAAAAGGGAAAAATGTGAAGTTCAGTTTTGTTGAACATGAAAAATGTAATGTGAGACACAGCAGCGTAAAATGTTTCAAGAAAGAAACAGAGTGTTACAACAGCGTTCTAAGCAGAAACAGAATGTTACAACAGCGTTAATTCTGAGCAGAAACAGAGTGTTTTGTAGATGCACAGGAGTGCAGACACAGCAGTGCAAAGTGTAGACACAGCAGTGAAAAACAACGTGTTGATTTTTCAAAGGAGACAGAGTATTTTGTTTTCTGTAATGTACAACAGTACAAACACAGTAATGTAATTTCTATTTACAGCGTGAAGTTTCTTTTAAGTTTTTGAACTGTCTTTACAGTAGTCTTGTAGAAATCCCTCTGTTAGAGGAAGTATTGTAAATGAAAACAATTTCCCTTTTGTTGTTGAAATTCAGTTTTCAGAAAATATTTTTTTTGTGTTGCTGAAACACGAGTTTCAGCGTTGCTGCAACACCAAACTGAGTTTCTGAAACACCGTTTCCAGCAAACGATTTTCAGTTTTCTATGCTAAAACAGATTGTTAAAAAAGAGCATTTTTTGGTGTGTCTGTTATGGAATTATCATAAATTCCCAACATGGTATTAGAGCTAGTCCAGGCTTTTTGAAGTGTCAAAGAAGCTGAAGGAAGGGTTTATTGCTGTAGCAGCTTCACCAGCAGAGTGAAGACAGTCAGTGAATTTTGTTTACACAGTCAAGTATTGAAAGAATGGCCAGCACCAGCGTGGGTATGTTTAATACCCAACTCCCACAGTTCAATGTGAAAAACTATGACTATTGGGCCATAACCATGAAGGTTGTATTTTCCTCACAAGATTTATGGGAATTTGTTGAATATGGATTTGAAGAGCCAGCAAATGAAGAAGAGTTTAATGGATTAACTCAGGCAAAAAAAGAGCCGTTGAAGAGAAATAAGAAGAAGTATTCAAAAGCCCTTGTATTCTTATATCAAGCAGTGCATAGAGTGTGTTTCCAAGGATAGCAGCAGCCAAGACATCCAGAGAAGCATGGAAAACTCTCAAGACAGCCTATCAAGGCATGGAAAGAGTGAAGACAACAAAACTACAGTTGCTGAGGAAAGATTTTGAGAATCTGCGCATGAAGGAGTCAAACAATATTGACTCATTCTTCACACAAGTAATTGGATTGATCACACAGATAATGTCTCATGGAGAAATTCTTGAAGAAACGAGGATTGTGGAGAAAATATTGAGGGTCCTACCCTTAAAGTTTGATGTGATTGTCACCACCATAGAAGAGACAAAGGATCTCTCAAATTTTTTAGTTGATGAACTCCATGCACCGCTGGCAACACATGAGCAGAGGTTGAGTAGAAATGAAAACTCATCTCTAGAGCAAGCCTTCAAGACCCAGATGTCCTTTGGAAGAGGAAGAGGTCAAGGCAGAGGAAACAAGAGAGGAAGAGGCAGAAGTCAAAACAGAGGTGGAAGGAACAGCCCAACAAATGCTGAAGGAAGAGGCAGCAATCCAAATCAGAACCAAGGCCATGATAGCAGCCAACAAAGTGGACAACATCATGCTCAAGGACAAAGGTATGAAAAATCCAATGTCCAATGCTATTATTGTAAAAAATATGGGCACTATGCCACTGAATGTAGGAAGAAGCAGCACGATATGAACAATAGATCTAATGCAAATATTACTAGAGAAAATATCAGCCAAGATAATGTATTGTTAGCTTGTAATATGGCTGAAACAAACAGTGAAGATTTATGGTTTCTAGATTCCGGTTGTAGTAACCATATGATAGGAAACTTAGTCCTGTTTTCTGCTTTAGATCAAAGTGTGAAATCACAAGTCACACTTGGGACTCATAGCAAAATCTCTGTTATGGGAAAAGGAGAAGTTAAAATATTTACAAAGAAAGGAGAAAGGAAAGCCATAGTAGATGTCTATTATGTTCCTGGAATGAGGTGTAACCTCTTGATTATTGGACAACTTGTCCATAAGGGGTACAATGTTTTCTTTGAGAATGATGTATGCACCATCATGGACAGAGCACCCAAAAAGTGATGCATTACTGAAGTAAAGATGACAAGGAACAGAATGTTCCCTCTCAGAATAAGGGCAGATTTGAAAAATAAAGAAGAAATTACAGCAGTGACACAAGAAGCTTTCCAAAGTGTGCCAAATGATGAAAATTGGTTGTGGCACTTGAGAATTGGACATCTCAACTTTGGAGGTCTTAATTTGTTGAGTAGAAAAGGAATGGTAAGAGGATTACCATTGATAGAGAAACCAGACAGCCTTTGTGAAGGCTGCATATTGGGGAAACAACACAGAGAAAGTTTTCCAACCGGGAAAAGCATAAGGGCAAAGGCACCCTTAGAAATTATCCACTCAGATTTATGTGGACCGATGCAAGCTCCATCACTTGCAGGCAGCCAATATTTTCTAACATTTATTTGTGACTTTACTAGAAAGACTTGGGTTTATTTCCTGAAGAACAAAAGTGAAGTGTTTGAAAAATTCTGAAATTTCAAAGCACTTGTGGAAAATCAAAGTGGGTTGCGCATCAAAGTTTTGAGAACAGACAGAGGAGGTGAGTATATCTCCAAATAATTCCTGCGATTTTGCAGAGAAAATGGAATTCACAAGCAATTTACAGCCAGCTATACCCCGCAGCAAAATGGAGTTGCTGAAAGGAAAAACAGAACAATCATAGATATGGCGAGAAGCATGTTGAAGACAAAGCATTTGCCAAATGATTATTGGGCTGAAGCTATACACTGTGCAGTATATATTTTGAATAAGTGTCATACAAAAGCAGTGATGAACAAAGTGCTAGAAGAAGCATGGAGTGGGAGAAAGCAAGGAGTCACCCACATGAAAGTTTTTGGTTGTGTGGCTTATGCACACATTCCAGATCAGCTAAGGAAGAAATTGGACAGCAAAGGGGAGAAATGTATTTTCATTGGGTACAGTGAGGAATCCAAAGCTTACAGGTTGTATATCCCATCCACCAAGAAGTTTGTTGTGAGCAGATATGTTCAATTTATTGAGGAGGAAGCTTGGGATGGAAGCATAGAGAAAACAGTTAATGTTAAAAACTGTTTGTCTCATGATGATGATGATGACGAGTTGGCTGAAACACATCCCCAAACAACACCGCCAACAACAAAATAGCAAGAGACACCCTTGAGAAGAAATGAAAGTGCTTCTCCAAGCACACCACAAGGAGGAAATTCAAGTGCTTCTTCAAGCACTTATACACCAAATGAAAGAGGTTAGAAGTTCAGAAATTTAAATGACATTTATGAACAAGAACCAACAAATGAAGGTATGAATTCTATATTTTCTTTATATTGTCATGTTGAAGACCCTATTCATTTCGAAGATGCAATTAAGGATAGGAAATGGATAGAAGCTATGGATGAGGAGATGAATGCCATAGAAAGAAATAAGACATGGGACTTAGTTGAGCTACCAAAAGGTAAAGAAGTCATTGGAGTTAAATGAGTCTACAAGACCAAGAGTAATGCTGAAGGCAAAATAGAAAGACACAAGGCAAGGCTGGTTGTAAAAGGATACAAACAGAAGTATGGGAGAGATTATGCGGAAACTTTCGCACCGGTTGCTAGAATGGAAACCGTGAAAGCAGTGTTGTCCATAGCAGCACAAAACAAGTGGAAAGTTTACCAAATGGACGTGAAGTCAGCATTCCTAAATGGAGTGTTAATGGAAGAGGTTTACATTGAACAACCTCTAGGCCATGAGAAGAACGGTGAAGAGCACAAAGTGTGCAGATTGAAGAAAGCTCTTTCTGGGCTGAAGCAAGCGCCAAGAGCATGGTACAGTAGGATAGATTCCTATCTAATGGAAAATGAATTTGACAAATGTGAGAGAGAACCCACCGTCTACATCAAAGAAAAGGATGGTAAGATTTTAATTGTAGTGTTGTATGTTGATGATGTGATTTTTACAGTAATGATGACTACCTCATTGAAAACTTCAAAACAGTCATGAAAGAGGAATTTGAAATGACTAACATGGGTTTGCAGAGATACTTCTTAGGAATAGAAGTAGATCAAAATGAAAATGGAATTTTCATCTCACAAGGAAAATATGTAAATGAAGTGTTGGGCAGATTTAATATGCAAGAGTGTAAGGCAGAAATCACTCCCACAGTAATGGGATTAAAACTCAACAAAGAGGATAGCAGCAAGGATTTTGATCCTAGTTTGTACAAGAGCATAGTGGCAGCCTCATGTATTTGACTGCAACTAGGCCAGACATAATGTATGCTGTTAGTATAATTTCCAGATTCATGGAGAGACCAAAAGAAGCACATTGGCAGGCAGCAAAAAGGATTCTGAGGTATGTTAAAGGTACTAAAATGTTTGGCATTTTATATACTGTCTCAGAATGTTCAGATTTAGTTGGATACACAGACAGTGATTGGGCTGGAAGTGTAGATGACCGGAAAAGCACATCCGGTTATGTTTTTCGCATGATTTCAGGAGCCATTTCATGGGCTTCCAAGAAACAGCCAATTGTGGCATTGTCCACAGCAGAAGCAGAGTACGTGGCAGCTAAAGCAGCAGTATGTCAAGCAGTTTGGATGAGAAGGATGTTAAGGAGCTTAGGCCAAGAGCAAGCAAAAGGAACTGTGATTTATTGTGACAACAGTTCTGCTATTTCATTATCCAAAAATTCCGTGTTTCATAAGAGAACGAAACACATTGACACAAGGTTTCATTATATCAGAGAGTTGGTAAATAATGGAGAAATTGTCGTAGTACATTGCAAAACTCAGGAGCAGGTTGCAGACATTCTAACCAAGCCTTTGGGATAGAAAAGTTTTGAGTTTTTGAGGAAATGTCTGGGTATGACTGATAACCCAGCGGTTGAAACTAAAGGGGAGTGTTGAAATATTATTTTCAACTTCAGGGCCAGTCCTTTGCCATACCCCTGTACTGATGAATCAACTGCCATACCTCTGCATTGATGAATATGCCATTAAACAACCGCAACTCCAGTCCTTTCCTGAATCAGCCATTACACAGCAATTTATTACGGAATGGTGGTCACTCACGGAATGATGGTAATTTATTACTGTGGTTGGTAAATGTAGGTAGGATTTTAATTTTACTTTATTTTAATTCACAGGTGTAGTTTTGTTTTTACAGCAAAAAGGGAAAAATGTGAAGTTCAGTTTTGTTGAACATGAAAAATGTAATGTGAGACACAGCAGTGTGTTAATCTTTTTTTTGAACAGAGACAGAGCTCTCTTTGTAATGCACAACAGTGCAGAAGATTTTTTTAATGTACACATCAGCGTGTATGTATGAATGAAATTTACACACAATAGTGTAAAATGTTTCAAGAAAGAAACAGAGTGTTACAGCCGCGTTCTGAGAAGAAACAGAGTGTTACAACAACGTTAATTCTGAGCAAAAACAGAGTGTTTTGTACATGCACAGGAGTGCAGACACAGCAGTGCAAATTGTAGACACAGCAGTGAAAAACAGCGTGTTGATTTTTCAAAGGAGACAGAGTATTTTGTTTTTTGTAATGTACAACAGTACAGACACAGTAATGTAATTTCTATTTACAGCGTGAAGTTTTTTTTAAGTTTTTGAACTGTCTTTAAAGTAGTCTTGTAGAAATCCCTCTGTTAGAGGAAGTATTGTAAATGAATACAATTTCCCTTTTGTTGTGCACTGTTGAAATTCAGTTTTCAGAAAATATTTTTTTGTGTTGCTGAAACACGAGTTTCAGCGTTGATGCAACACCAAACTGCGTTGCTGAAACACTGTTTCCAGCAAACAATTTTCAGTTTTCTGTGCTAAAACAAAGTGTTAAAATAGATCATTTTTTTTGTCTGTCTGTTATGGAATTATCATAAATTCCCAACAAAATATTGGTTTGTTTCATAGACAAAAAGAAATTGGCAAAAAACGTAGTACATCAAAATATCAATTATGGCGGCTGCTTGAACCCAAATTAACAAGGATAAAACAAGTATTCTCTTTTTCAATTGTGAGAAGTCTGTCCAACATCATCTCACGCGTGTTTTTTAGTTTCACATAGGTCATCTTCCTTCTAAATATATGGGGTCCCTTTAGCCCTTCACTCGCTGCGTCTCTCTTACCGACACGCTATTCTTCAAAATCTTCACTCTTGATTTTAGCCCTTCACTGGCTGCGTCTCTCTTGATGGCAGGCTATTCTTCAAAAACTTCACTATCGGGTTTGTAATTGGTCGTTTGGTAAACTCTGCTGGCCGTTTGGTTCTAACTAAACCAGTGGGTCAACCAATCTCGATTTACCAATTATATGTTATGCCAATCCCGAAGGTGGTATGTGGTCAACTGTATCTTTGGCAAGATTTTCTTTGGCGTGGCTCCAATAAAGCCAAGAGATGGGCCTTAGTTGCTTGGGATTCCCTCATCAAACCTAAGTTGTTGGGCCTTAGTTGCTTGGGATTCCATCATCAAACCTAAAAACCTAGCTTGGGATTCCCTCATCAAACCTAAAAACCTAAGTTGTTGGGCCTTAGTTGCTTAGGATTCCCTCATCAAACCTAAGTTGTTGGGAGGGTTGGGTATATGTTACCCTGAACTTGTTAGTCAAGCTTTTGCGGCGAAACTTTGGTGAATTGGGTTGTAGTGTCCGAAAATAAAAATAAAAATTAGCATCGAGGCATAGGAGAGGAGTTTCGCGAAGAGTTAAGTTGTGGCAAAGATATAGCAACTACACATAGGGTTAATAAAAGACAGAACAGAGTAAAGCTTAGAGCAACACAATAAAACTTAGGATTAAATTCTAATTCATGAAAATACATTCATATGAGACCGCAACTCATTCACCAAGTAAAAGCAAAGGTTTATGACGATTTACACTTCACAGTAAAACACTATTGTTTTCAAGCGCCCACCAAAATTCTCTCCACGATTTTCTCCTTACAAAATCTAGCTCTCTAACTTGCCCAACTTCTCTACCATATTTTAAAAAATGACTTTTACATCCATATTTATCTCAACATACAAATTTTGCATTAGTACATGACAGAGCAATTAATTACTAGGCAGGTGTTGTGGAGTGTGGAGGTGTTGTGCAGTGTGGGCAATAGTCGCGCAGGTGTTGTGGAGTGTGGGAAATAATGCTTGTCCATATTTACCAAAATTCATTAAATGCTTTAACTTCTATGATGTGTTGCAGAATGGTCCACGCTGTACTTCTGTTGGTCCACGTTGTACTTATGTTCTCACTTCATTTCTTCCTTCTTCACTAAAAAGTGAAACCGTGTAGTAGTTAACTAGGAAAGCATGGTGTTTGTTAATGTGTTTAAGGCAGTGGTTGGGATTAATATTTCCAAAACTCCCACTTAATAACAACTGTTGCCATTAACAATTCCCAAATAGTTTCTAAGATAGACAAAACTTTCACGTGCCAATGGCTTTGTGAAAATATCAGCAAATTGTTCCTATGACATGCAATGCTGCAACAAAATTTCATCATTGTTAATCAACTCTCTAATAAAATAATATTTAGCATCAATATGCTTGGTCCTCTTGTGAAAAACAAAATTCTTTGATAATGCAATTGCGAAGGTGTTGTCACATAAAATGGTTGTCATTCCCTCTTGGTCGTTGGGAAGATACTTCAATATCCTTCTCATCTAAACTACCTAACACGTTGTTGCTATTATGGCAACATATTTAGCTTCTACTGTTGGCAGTGACACTATTGGCTCCTTCTTGGAGGCTGATGAAATGGCTCCGGAACCCAAATGAAAAACATATCCTGACGTGCTCTTTCTTTCATCGACACTTCCTGCCCAATCACTATCAGTGTAATCAACCAACCTGAAATTACTTGTTGCACTATACAAAATGCCATATTGTTTGTCCCATTAACATACCTTAGAATCCTTTTCGCTGCTTGCCAATGTGTCTCATTGGGTGTCTCCCTGAACCTCGACAGCAAGCTTACTGCATACATTATATCCGATCTAGTGGCGGTCAAATACATCAAGATGCCTATCATGCTTTTGTATAATGTTGGATTGACATTGCTACTGCAATATTCTTTGCTCAACTTCAACCCCATGAGAGTTGGAGTTGGTGTGGGGTTGTTGCTCTGCATTTTAAACCTCTCCAAAATTTCTACTACATACTTTTCTTGAGAGATAAAAATGTCATTTTCTATTTGCTTCACTTCTATGCCCAAAAAATATCTTAACAACCCCAAGTGAGTCATTTCAAAATCATTCTTCATGGCTTGTTTGAAATCAGGGATGAGGAAATCATCATTGCCCGTAAAGATCAAATCATCTACATATAAGACAACAATAAGAATATTACCATCACTCTCTTTGATGTAGAGAGTAGGCTTACCATCACATTTGTCGAAACCATTGTCCAACAAGTAGGCCTCTATCCTGCTGTACCATGTGCGCAATGCTTGCTTCAGCGCATAAAGAGATTTCCTCGACCAATACACTTTGTCTTCTTTTCCTTCTACCTCATAACCAGGCGGTTATGCAACATACACTTCCTCTTTCACAACTCCATTCAAGAACGTTGATTTTAAGTCCATTTGATACACTTTCCATTTATTTTTCACAACAATTACCACCACTGTACACACTATCTCCATCCTCGCGACTGGCACGAACATCTCCACATAATCTCTTCCATGTTGGTGCTTGTGTCCTTTGACAACTAGCCTTGCTTTATGTCTTTCAATCTTCCCGTTGACATCACTCTTGGTCTTATAGACCCACTTCACTCCAATTACTTATTTTCCTTGTGGAAGGTTCACTAACTCCCATGTGTCATTCTTTTCTATTGCTTCTATTTCTTCCTCCATTGTCGCAAACCCATTTTTCTTATTTGACTCCACCTTCAAAATGGATTGGGTCATCTACATGACAAAATAATGCAAGTAAGGAATTTAGACCAGCTCTACTGTCAACTTCATCGTGCTCATAGATCTCATTTAAATTTCTGAATTTTGCTCTTCTTGTGTTTGCTGAAGATGGGCTTGTCATGTCACTTGATGTTGTGCTTTGCGGCATGCTTGGAGAAGAACTTTCTTGACTACGTGAAGCTGTCTTATTATTTGTTGATGATATTACTTGCTACCTGCTTTGTTGCGCTTGAATAGGAGTAGAGACAGTCACTGTTGAGGAATTACTTGTTGTAGTCAATTCCTCTTTGTCCTCATGTGGTATACATGCTTTCACATTAATTGTCTTCTCTAAACTTCCATCCCATGCTTCTTCTTCTATGAACTGCACATCTATGTTGATTATGACCTTCTTGGTTGATGGATTGTAGAGTTTGTATGCCTTGTATTCATCACTGTAACCAAAAAATATACATTTCTCCCCCTTGCTATTCTACTTCTTCCTCAACTCATCTGGGACATGTGCATATGCCACACATCCAAAGACTCTCATGTGAGTGACACTATGATTCCTTCCACTCCATGCCTCTTCAGGAACTATGTTCTAGACACTTTTAGTTGGACATCTATTCAAGATATATGTTGCACATGCGACAACTTCAACCCAATAATCATTTGGCAAATGGTTTGCCTTCAACATAAACTATGTTCTAGACACTTTTAGTTGGACATCTATTCAAGATATATGTTGCACATGCGAAAAATTCAACCCAATAATCATTTGGCAAATGCTTTGCCTTCAACATACTCCTTGCCATTTCCATAATGGTCATGTTCTTCCTTTCCTCCACACAATTTTGCTAAGGTGTATATCTTGTTGTAAATTGCTTGTGAATTCCACGCTCCCTGCAAAATCAAAGGAAGTCATTTGAGATGTATTCGTCGCCTCTGCTAGTCCTAAGTATTTTGATGTAGTGTCCACTTTTCTTCTCAAATAGAGCTTTGTATTGGCGAAAGCGATCAAACACTTCAATTTTTTGTTTTAGGAGATAGGCCCATGTCGTCCTTGTGTAGTCATTTATGAACGTCAATAAATAGTGGTTTCCACCAATTGATGGTGTCTGCATTTGTCCACATAAACCTAAGTGGACGATCTCCAAAGGTTCATTTTCCCTTCTTGACTTTCCTGTTGGAAATGTCTCTCTATGTTGCTTGCCCAAGATACATACTTCGCATAGGTTGTCCAGTTTTTCTACTTGTGGTAATCCCTTCACCATGCCTTTCGTATACAAAAAATTCAAATGCCATAACCAATTTTCATCTTTGACCTCTCGTTGATAGTTCACTTGTGTGATAGCTACATCTTTTCTTCCATCCTCTTGTGAGTTCATTGATAGTTGTTCTTGTGCACCTTCTTCCTTCAAATATGATCTTATCTTTAGGGGAAAAATCTATTGTTTTTCATCTGAACCTTTGCAATTAGCTGTCCGCTGGGAGGCCTATCCAAAATTGTGCACATGTCCTTTTTGAAAAAGAAATTGTAGCCCTTTTGCATGAGATGTCAAATTCTTATGAAGTTATGCTTCAAACTGGGGACAAAGTAAAAATTCGAGATTTACTTCTTTTCCCCCTTCTTTGTTAGGATATTAACTCTTCCTTTTCCCATGACAAAGACTTTGCTATCAGTCCCTAATGTTACTTCAGATTTGACACTTTCATCTAGATTGGAAAACATTTCTATGTTTCCTGACATGTGGTTGCTACACCCTAAATCTAGATACCATATATCACTTTGTTTTTCTTGTGCTATGTTACAAGATAAAAACATGCTAAACATGGTTCTGATTTTCTTTTGTGAAATTTACACTCGGTTTGTTACTAATGTCATATTTTTTCTTTCTACATTCATTTTCATAATGACCATATTTCTTACAGTAATGACATTGGACTTGAGATTTATCGTACCTTTGACCTTGTGCTTGATTTTGGCTTGGGTCTTGACTTGGATTTTGATTGCTACCTCTTCCACCTGAGCTTGAAGGGCTGCTTCTTCCACCTCTGTGTGGGCTTCTTCCTCTTTCTCTAGCATATGATCTCCCTCTGCCTCTACCTTGAGCAAATGAAACTTGTGTCTTGAAGGCATGCTCCAATGAGGAGCTTGTTACTCTATTCAATCCATCTTCATGAGAAATTAGTGATGCATGAAGCTCATCGACTGAGAAATGTGATAGATCCTATGTCTCTTCCATGGACACAACAATGGAATCAAACCTTGCTCGCAAACTCCTCAAAACTTTCTCAACTATTCTTCTTTCTTCAAGCATCTCACCATGAGACCTGATTTGAGTAACTAACCCAATTCCATGTGAAAAAAATGAGTCTACGTTCTTAGACTCTTTCATACAAAGTGTTTCAAAGTCTCTTCTCAACATTTGCAGCTTTTTTGTCTTGACTTTTTCCTTGCCTTGGTAGGTTGTCTGGAGGGCGTCCCATGCTTTCTTGGACTTCTTTGCTACTGCAACCCTTGGGAAAACACTTTCATGAACTACTTGAAAAATGTAGAAGAGGGCTTTTGCATCCTTCTTCCTGTTCTCCCTTACCAAATCTCTTTCTTCTTGAGACAGGACATTGTGTGCTGTTGCATTTGCTCGTTCTTGAAAACCATTCTCCACCAAATCCCAAATGTCTTGAGATGAAAACAGGGTCTTCATTGTAATAGCCCAATAATCATAATTTTTTCCATTAAACTGAGGTATCTGAGGATTAGTCAAGCTTGTGTTTGATGTTTCCATTTCTAAGTGAGAATAAAAAACTTTCTACCTATTGGTAAATATGCTAAAATGTAATCTTCCCTCAAAACAATGTTAACTGCTAGTAAAAACACTTGTTTTTACACTAACAGATTTTAACCCGTTGTGACACCATGTCAGACAAATTAAAAATTAAAATAAATAAATAATTAAAAAAAAAACAAAACAAAAGAAACGCGGAGGTAGAGGAGAGGAGTTTCACGAAGAGTTCATTTGCGGCAAAGATATCACAACTACAAAGAGGCTTAATAAAACACAAAATTCACTCACGACAAAATAGAGTAAAATAGATTAAAGCTTGGGGGAACACAATAAAACTTAGGATTAAATTCTAATTCATGAAAATACATTCATATGAGGTTGCAGCTCATTCACCAAGTAAAAACAAAGGTTTACAATGATTTACACTTCACCAGGGGTTGCGGAATAACACATAATAAAACAAAGTAACTATTGTTTTCACTCACCCGCCAAAATTCGGTCCATGTTTTTCTCCTCACTGCCCCATAGTATCTTGCTCTCTAAATTGCCCAACTTCTCTATCATATTTTTAAAAATGAATTTTACATCCATATTTATCTCAACATACAAATTTTTCATTACTACATGATATAGAAATTAATTATTACACAGATGTTGTGGAGTGTGGGAAATAGTCGCACAGATGTTATGGAGTGTGGGCAATAGTCACACAGGTGTTATGTGGACAATAGTCGCACAGTAAATGCTTGATCATATTTACCAAAATTCATTAAATGCCTTAACTTCTATTATGTGTTGTGGAATGGTATGCATTGTACTTTTGTTGTCCGCGCTGTACTTCTGTTCTAACTTCAGTACTTCCTTCTTCACTCAAACATGCAATCGTGTAGTACTTGACTGGGCAAGTATGGTGTTTGTTAGTCTGTTTAAGGCGGTGGGTGGGATTAATATTTCAAAAATGTAGGAGGTGATGAACTTTGGAAGTGAAATTGGATATGTAAGTATGCTCCCCTTATGTCTCACAAAGCTAGATTATGACAGGAGGGTATCATTTTTGGTTCTCATATTTGGAATTGCGCATAGGGTAGTAAAGACATCGTGCATGTCTGGAGATCCATTCTAGTCATTCTTCTCTTTTTTTGGATGATGTTTGGAAAAAAATTTCATGTCTTAGTGATTCTGAGGAGTGAAGGTTTTTTTCATTCATTTTTGTGTTGTCTGAGTCAATTACTGGAAAAAAGAGACTCATTCTCAATTTGAATCTAGAGAATTGGGTGGTTGATTTTGAAGCCTTACCCTGGGTTTCTTTCCAAGATCCGGAGACAAGAAATATTAGGTGCTATTCTGACGATGATATACTTCACTAGGGTTGTCTTCCTCGAGGCTCATTCACTATAAATGAAGATTATTTACTCCTCTCTGATTCAGAGTCAAATGATTATGTTTCCATCTAGAAGGAAATATGGTTTGGGATTTATTGGCCTAAGATCCCTTGTTTTTTTTGTGGTTGATAGCATGGCGTCGCCCTTTAACCTAAGATCTCCTTTGACGGAAAGGTTTTGAAGGCTCATCCTTATGTTTTCTTTGGCATTTGGCTGAAGAGATGCAGGACCATCTTTTTCTCACTTGTTGCTATGTCAAAGTGGTATAGTCTCACTTCCTTTCTTTATTTTGTGTTGTATTGTCATAGTGGTCTCGTCTCACTTCATTTATTTATTTCGTAGTTACTTCTTGGAAAACCAAAGCTTCTCTTTGTTGATGAAGGAATGGAATTAGAAACACTTCCATAATCCTATAGTCAACTATGCATGGTGTTTTCTTACAGAATTTATTCTTTGGGACTTATGGAAAGAGAACAATTCAAGGATTTTTCATCACAAACAATGACCCAAACACCTCCATGTGGAATTGGTTCTCTCTGACTGAAATCTATATTGGTTGTTTCTTGGTCTTCTAAGGATTGGGTAGTTTATGTGATGGAATCAAAGATCTTGGGGGCCTTAAATTTAGATAAAAGGATGGGTGTAGATTAGAGGATAGGTGTTTTTGGTCAATAACCTTCTCTTTCCCCTCTTGCTACTTCCAATGCATTCTATGTGCCTTTTCCTTAAATTTCATCAAATTAAATTTCGAAGGGGATATTAAAGATTATTCTAGAGTTGTGGGATTTATAGAGATGATCATTATCGTCCTCTTAGAGTTTATTCTATCTTTTGTAGTTTTGGGAGTAATAGTAAGGAAAAATTTATGGCTTTGGTCATAGAGTTTCAAGTTGTTGCACGAGAGGGATTTAAGCTCCTTTAGCTAGATGGTGATTTTCTTATTGCCATTCAGTGTCTTCAAAAACTCATCAATGGACAACCACCTTGAAAGGTTATTTCAAATTGGGGACTAGAAGGGCTTGTTGAACATATTGTACAGTTGTCAGGCTCCGTTGAGTATGTTTGTATTCAACATACCATCATCAGGTAATAATGTAGCAGATTATGTGGCTAATATGGGTTGATGATATCAAAAATTAAACTTGGATGAGCTTTGGCCTATGTCCTCCAACCCAACTGATAGGCAATAATTGCATGTGCTCATTTATAAAGAGATTATGGTCCCCAACGGGGGTGAACATGTGGGAGTGGCATTTTCGGGATTTATGTGTGTACATATGATCTAGGTTATAAGCGCATCATGGTTATGATCATTTTTTGGTCATGGTTTTGCATGTGTCTCTTTGGTGATGTTGTTTTGGTATTTTGGCAATGGTTTTATGTATGTCTATTTGTTGTTGGCGTTTTGGTCTTGTTTGTTGATCATTCAATCGGTGGGCCTTGGAATTTATTATCTATGTATATTTTAGTTCCTATATATTATCATGTTTATTCCTTTTTGTTTTTTCTATGTTTACGAAAGTTTTGAGGTTGATGGAAGTTTTGTGGTGGGCACTCATCTCCTTATTTGGGTGCATAATTTATCTCACTTGTCTCTTCGTGCATGTTTGTAATTTTCAAGTTGAAGTTATTTTTCTACTATTGTGCTTTAGTGTTAGTATGGCTCTCTTCTTCCTCTTCCTTGTATCTCTGTTGTACTCACTTATGTATAAAAATCTTTGTGTTTACTAACAAAAAAGACAAAATGATCAATTAAAAAATTGATCAATTAGAAAAGAAAAAGTTGGTGCATCAAAATTTAATGAATTAAAAACTATTCCATCCCCCATTTCAAGTGGGGGACATAGACATACCCTGCTATTCCTTTTATACTAATAAATGAACCAAAACTACCTTCCATGTGAAGTGGGGATATAGACATACCATATAATTCCTCTTATACTATAAATGAAAGTGAAATAGTCATGTGTGTCATGGACACTACTTTCAAGGGAATGATCATCAGAATGTCATAGTATATTTGGATGACATCAAATTTTATTCCAAAAATATATCATATCATACATACATCATGTCAAATAATTTTTTTAAAGAGTTTGAAAATATGGTATGTCTATAAACCCTAAGAAAATAATTTATGTTGTTTCAAAGCGTAAAATAATCCAACATGCTATCTTCAATGATGGAAATTCCATAGATCCAAAAGAAACCAAATCCATTATAGAGATCCCAATGCCCAACAATAAGAAGAGTATATAGTCTTTTGTTAGAAATATTAATTTTTGTATAAAGGTTCATCATTAACTTCACTGAGATCATCAAGCCTCTTCAATGAATGATTTAAAAAGATTCATAGTTCAAAGGGACTTATGTTCAGGAGGATGATTTTGGAAAAGTTAAGGATTTCATATCTATATCACTTGTATTGCGTATCCTGGATATTAATAAGGACATGAGAGCTTCACTTAATGAACCTCTAACATATCATGTGTGTTCATGGTGTTAGTATCCTATAGGCATAGTAATCGCTATCAGCTTGTTTTTTCTATGTATTTAGGTCAATTTGTGAATTTTAGTCATGATCTTATAGAGATTAAGTCTAAAACATCATTTGGAGAAATAAGTGGTGTTTGGTCATGATTGTATTGTCATGAGTGAGGTGTCATGAGTAAGTTGTCATGTTATTTACAAGATCATACCTCATCATTGCAAATGGTGCTACGTTTTTGAAAGTGGGGCAACATTGTAACTAAAGAAGACTCCAGACCATGTGGAGGATTGAAAGGACATGCTTGGCTTTTAGAAACATCCACCAAGTTCATTCTTCACCTTTTCAGATGCTCTATACATCAACCAAAAGTTTGTTGCACTATTGACAAAGCATTAGGGTTAGGGTTTTTGGTTTAGAGATGTATGTTTTGCATGTTTGGTGAAGGAAGTCTTGAAAGGGGTGTTTGTTATCACTAATATAATGTTAGCATCATCACCCACATGTTTAGCTTGTTCAGAAACCCCACTATTTCTTAAACCATGAAAAACAGATGGCACTGCACATGCACACAGTCAAACTATTTTCACCATATCTCCTAAAAATTGTACCCATTTACCATGAAATTTTTACAGTAGATGCATGAGGATAATATGAATAAACCCACTTAATTTCAGGTTAAAATGTTTCACGGTTTTCGAGAAACAAGCCATCGTCATCTACAATAAGTTTTGGATTTTCTCTAAATTCGTACATCATATTTAGCTAAATTTGTTTTTGGAGAATAATTATGATTATATTAAGCCTCTAACAAAAAATCAGCTCAATATGATTCACCATTTAGGATATATTCATGAAATATAGTCATTGCGCATAAAAAAAAGGCATTTTTTACCCTCTCACCCACCTCCAAATCTTGGAAATTTTAGTCTATCAGTGTTATATGTATTAATTAGAAATTATCAATGGTCCAAGAGAGATTGGAAACATTTTGAGCTTGTTCATTGGCTAGTTGGAGTTTTTCCCTATCTCTCCGTGCACAGGTAGCATGAAAAATTTAAGCCTTTTTCAGAACTTATTCAGGGTCATTTTTGTTGTAACAATCACCTAAAGACCTAAGGATGTTTATGGAATTGTTCATGCTGATCAGAGTGACACTTGGTTTGAAGAGAAGTCAGAGGATTATTTTCTTGTTGTGCGCAACAACCTCGTTGTGCACAAACACAATCACCTTTTTGAACAATTTTCTCACCCCAGCATTTGCAAAGGACAAGTTTTATGACTTCATCAAATATGATTTACCATGTGAGGAATGCAATCATGATCATTTTTTGCAAGTTCGATGTATTAGATGTGGAGGCAAGATTGTAATTAATGGGTCAAAGATAGTTTCCTAGTTTCTAGAAAAGTGGTTTTCCTTTTGCTATTTTTAACTAATTAGTTACATCTATTGGGGGAATGGGTGGATTTCGACCCCCTTAGACTTAGGAACACTATTTTTATATATTTTATGGTTTTAAATGTAAAAAGGGGCCTGTTGGTCAGATTAGAGAAGAAAATATTTGTGCATTGTATATTTTACGAAATTTTGTGAGTGAATGAATGAAACATAAGGTGATTTGCAAGGATTCAGGAATCATATTTTTGGTGGTTTTGTGATCATTTGATTTGTAAGTCTTATTATGTATTTTCATGCCTTTAATGTGTAAGTCTTATTATGTATTTTCATGCCTTTAATGTGTAAGTCTTATTATGTATTTTCATTCCTTTAATGTGTATCTTCTTGCTTGGAAAAAACCAGATGTTTGGTACATAATTCATCATAATGATGCCCTGTTTCAATTTTCCCAAGTTTTCAATGTTTTCTACATAACGCAAAACTTTATAATTCGTCTCTGCTTGATGCACTATTGTTTTTTTCGCTCTCTTTCTACACACCTCCTACAACAATTTAATCTGAATCTACCATCAAAGATGCCTACCATGCCCCTATGGAAACAATGCTCTCTTTACCCTCATATCACTAGACAAAAAAGTTGATTTGACATCACTCCATGCCCAATGGATATGCCTATTTTCTCATCAAAAAACCTTTGAAAATCAAACTTTTTGAGCTGATTGTTTAGCCTAATATCATATTTGTTGAAGTAAACCAAGTGAGAGGACCCTCTCCAGACTAGAATGACTAGATTTTGGCCTAAAGTGGTTTGTGGTTACCTCTACAATTTTCCTCAGCCTAGCAAAACTACAGAGTGCTAACATTCTTGTGACCATACTGGGGATCGAAAGGTTCCATCTTCCCCAGGAAAGGCTATCAAGTTTCAGATGTGATTGTTGATGATGGACAACAATTAGACACAAGAAAATCTTACCTTTCACTTGGAGACTCCAATCAACAGAATCCATATTTTCGAGTCCCACTAGTGTCTCCTCATTTTCAATATGAATTCTTAATCCAAAAGGTATTCTCCCATGAATCGAGATCACATTCCATGTTTTTAGAATTGAATTCATTGCATAGATCGGCAATCATATTTGCCAAAATTCAAAGATAAAAAGGGAGATGATGTTTCCTTTCATTTCATCAAATTTCATATGCACATAGATAGATTAGCAGTTGATTTTCATGAGGATTTTATAATGAGGATTTTTATGGTAACTTTAAAAGGAAAAGTTCGGTCTTGGTATGAATGATTGTCTCTTACTAGCATTTATTCCCTTAAAGACTTCTACACAATGTTCTGTAAGAACTATAAAGACAATTAATCTTCTATAGCACTGGTTGAAACCTTGTGTCATGGGCGATTTTGACAGTCTTCTGCAACATTTAGGAATTGATATTGATGATGAGGATATGATGGATAATGTAATCAAGGAAACCTTGTCTGAACTATCTTCTCATCAAGAAAGCATAATAGTAGGAGCTATTTGTGATGACATTTAGGAAGATCTTCAACAAAATAAAGTTTCTCCTTTTATTATTGATCAAAATTTTGATGTTCATACTCAAACTTTTGTCCTTGACAATGATGATGCAACTCTACAGTCCTCAGAACCTTTAAAGAATGAAAACAATGATTTGGATAAGTCATCAAATTTTGGAATTCTCCCATCTTTTCCTGAGTCGTTTACTCCAACAAATAGTCATATTAGGTTCAATTAAGAATTGATACCTGCATATAAAAATTGTGATTTAGATCTTAAAAGAAGATATGAAAAAGAAAATGTTTTTCTAGGTCCTTTGGACAACCAAAATGAGATTATTTTTGAGTTGAAAATATAATGTTTTAATCTTTTACCTCATCAAGAAGAGGTTTATCAAAGGCAATATATGAAGTTGTGTATGATACTTTTCATTCTAAAACACATGAAGACAACTAGGACGCAAGCCTTCTTTTTTATTTATTTGAATATCAGGGTGACACTCTTGTTGAAGTACATGAAATATTGTGTTTAGATGATCCTCAAACACATGCCATGGCTATTGTTCAATCGAATACATAGTTTCTCCCTGAATTGCATGATAAGGGAGATGAATAATTTTCTCCTTTCTCATTTAAGGATGGTCTAAAGACTGTCGAATAAGAAACTGAAAGCTGCTAGTAGCAAATAATGAAAAACAATCCTTACTTGATGATCAAAAAGTAGATAAGCAATCCCTTCATGATTTCTATGACCATTTTGGTAGGTTGTTTTAGTCATTAGAATAGGAGAATGATGTTGTATTTATGGATTATGAAGAGGTTTTCAATGGGAAGTTTGAGTTGCCATTTTCTGAGTTTATTTTTCTACCTGACGAAGTTGAATGCAAGATTCACTTAAGTAACCATTTGCTTGAATGGTTTGCATTGGAAATTTTTTATTACTTGATATTGAAGTCATTTCAACAGATTAGAGTGAGTAGGTATGATGAATAAGCTCAATTCCTTGAGCATTATTTTTAGATTCAATTTGCAGCAGAGTTTTCAGTTTTTAGTATACAATTCAGGTTTCAGTTTGAAGAATGGATTTGGTTAAGTTTGAGGATTGGAATAGATTACCAGTTTGGTTTCAGTTGCAGTGGTTTCAAGGTAGAGAATGTTGCAGGTTTTGGATCAACCCAATGGTTAGGCACATGGTATACAATGTTCTTGGCACCTCACAGGGAGGATTCCATCCCCATTGGAGCCAATGTTAGTATCCTATAGTCATAGTAATCACTATCATTTTGGTTTTTCTATGTATTTAGGTTAATTTGTGAAGTTTAGTTATGATCTTATAAAGATCAAGTCTAAAACATCATTTGGAGAAATAAGTGGTGTTTGGTCATGGGTGTATTGTAACGAATGAGGTGTCATGTTATTTACAAGATCATACCTCATGATCACAAGTGGTGTTGCATTTTTTAAAGTGGGGCATCATTGTAACTAAAGAAGACTCTAGACCATTTGGAGGATTAAAAGGACATGCTTGGCTTTCAGAAACATCCACCAAGTTCATTTTTCACCTTTTCAGATGCTCTAGACATCAACTTGAAGTTTGTTACACTATTGACAACGCATTAGGGTTAGGCTTTTTTGTCTAGAGATTAATGTTTAGAATTTTTGGTGAAAGGAGACTTGAAAGGGGTGTATGCTATCACTAATATAGTGTCAGAATCATGACCCACATACGCATCTTGTTCAGAGACCCCACTATTGCATAAACCATTAAAAATAGATGGCATTGTGCATGCACACA
This sequence comes from Pinus tabuliformis, assembly GCA_031772625.1. NCBI lineage: Eukaryota > Viridiplantae > Streptophyta > Pinopsida > Pinales > Pinaceae > Pinus > Pinus tabuliformis. The sequence continues at coordinate 717,831,517 of CM062814.1, forward strand.
ATCAACATATTTTCCCCATATCTATTAAAACCTATACCCATTTACCATGAAATTTGTACATTAGATGCATAGGGATAAGATGAATAAAGCCACTTAATTTTAGGTTAAAATGTTTCACAATTTTCGAGAAACAAGCCACTGTCATTTACATCGATTTTTGGATTTTCTTGAAATCAATGTATTGAATTTAGCTCAATTTTTGTGTGGAGAAGCACTATGACTATATTAACCTACTAAAAAAAATAAGCTCAATCTGATTCACCATTTAGGATATATTCAAGAAATACAGTTGTTGCGCATAGAAACAGAGTCATTTTTCACCCTCTCACCCCCCTCCAAATCTTGGAAATTTTAGTTTTTCAGCCTTATGTGTATTAATTCAAAATTATCAGAGGTCTAGGAGAGGTTGGGAGAATTTTGAGCTTTTTCTTTGGCTATTTGGATCTTTTCCCTCACTCGTTGTGCAGAGGTGTTGTGCACAGATTGCATGAACAATTTGAGCCCTTTTTCAGAACTTATTCAGGGTTAGTTTTAATGTAACAGACATCTAAAGACATGCAGATGTTGATGGACCTATTCATGCTCATCAGGGTGACACTTAGTTTCAAGAAAAGTGGGAGGATTATTTTCTTATTGTGCGCAGCAACCTCGCTACGCACAGAGACAATCAACTTTTTGAACAATTTTGTCATCCTAGCGTTGGCAAAGGAGAAGTTTTATGACTATTTTAGTTATGATTTACCATTTGAGGACTGCAATCATGATATTTTTGTACAAGTTTGATGTATTATATGTGGAGGCAAGATTTTAATTAATGGGTCAAAGGTAGTTTCCTAATTTCCAGAAAAGTGGTTTTCCTTTCGCTATTTTTATATAATTAGTTACATCTATTATGGGAATGGTTGGATTTCGACCCCCTTAGACTTAGGAACAATATTTTGTATATATTTTATGATTTTGAATGTAAATAAGGGGGCTATTGGTTAGATTAGAGAACAAACTCTTTGTGCACTGTATATTTATGAAATTTTGTGAGTGAATGAATGAAACAGAAGGTGATTTGTAGGGATTCATGAGTCAGATTTTTGGTGGTTGTGTTATCCTTTGATTTGTAAGTCTTCTTATGTATTTTCATGCCTTTAATGTGTATCTTCTTGCTTGGAAAAAACCAAATGCTTAGTACATAATTCATCCTAATGATGTTATGTTTTAGTTTTCCCAAGTTTTCAATGTTTTCTACTTAAAGTGACACTTTAGAATTCATCTATGCTTGATGCTCTATTGTGTTTGTCTTTCACTCTTTCTATACTCACGTCCTGTAGAAATTCAATCTAAATCTACCATCAAATATGTCTACCTTGCCACCGTGGAAACAATTCTCTCTTTCGCCTCATATCACTAGACAAAAAAGTTGATTTGACATGACTCCACGCCCAATGGATCTGCCTCTTTTCTCATCAACAAACCTCTGAAAATCAAACCTTTTGAGTTGATTACCTAGCCTAATATCCTATTTTTTGAATTAAATCAAGTGAGAGGGACCTCTCCAGGCTAGAAGGGCTAGATTTTGGCCTAAAGTGGTTTGTGGTTGCGTCTGCAATTTTACTCCCCAGCCTAGGAAAACTATGATGTGCTAACACATAGCATACTAAACAATACCATTATTTTGACTACATATTTGAAAATACCTCTAAAAATCACATTATTTAACCCCATACCAATACGAACCCAATACACCTTTCAAATTTAAAAAACCCATAATTTCACTAGATATTGTAGTTATCCATTTTTTCATTAACATTTTTTACACCCCTTTATATCTTTTCATTAACTTTGTGCTCCATTTTGTATACCTGTCAACATAAAAAACCTTTACCCCTAACTATATGCTCAATATATTATTTCATTTTTTCTTCAATATATGTCCCCCAACATGCAAACACATGGTATGGTATTTCTCCCCCAGTGAAGCCGCTATGAATAAGGACTTCTTATTGTATAAATTTGCATCTAAGTATTCCCTTGTAATCATGATTTCTTAAAAACATGTGCAAGGGAAGAAGTACCCAATTTTATTTATGAACACTAGTCTAGAGGGAGATGAATTGAATTATCCAACAATAGATAAAAAAGCAATTTATTAGTTATATCGAGGTCAAGCAATTTCTAATTGACATTAGGAAGAACCACATTAAGTTCATAGTTCCCCACTTAGCTATGAGGTCATTGTTCATGAAAAAATAAATTGGTGAAGGAAGAGGTAACTAGATGACAAAAATCTAAGAGGAAAATTTAAATATCAAACCTACATCCATATTTAGTGGTCAATGTATGTGTAGATTATTAAGTAGAAGTATTAAACCCGATTGATTAATAAGATAAATTCTGGATAATGAATTGTTACTCTACATGTAAGAAGTTCTATATGTCCTTGTTGAAACAAATTACCATTACAATAACTAAAGAAATATCTTGAACACGGTACTTCCCTATTCATTTGAATGCCAGTAGAAGAAAGCCCCGAAGCTTTGGTATTCTTGGTAACAACTCATGAATGACATCTTATTTGGAGAAAACTATCATCATGTATTTCTTATGTTTCTTGAGAAGTAGTATGTTGATAAAGTCCTAAAAAATTACATGATATAACTTCTGCAGGACATTTTGTTGATGGAACAATAACCCATAAGATCCTAAGATCTAGATATTACTATCCAATGGTGTTCAAGTTTAGAAGTGAAAAGAATTCCAAAAGTGTGTTCGTAAGGGAATAAATAAATAATCCCTTTGCAGCCTATAGTCATTAGAGAGACCTTCGAAAAATGAGGCTTGCAAGTTATCAATGAGAAAAGCCCACATTCCTCTAGATAGCATAAATATATCCTAATCGCAACTAAATACTTCACATGATGGACTAAAGTTGTATCTGTGACAAAGGTAAATCAAAAGGTTGTGATTCAATTTATATAGCATCATTTTGATGTGTCAACCATTCATTTATTTAAATAACGTTATGTATTTTTCTTCTTTCAAGTTGATTGAGTTTTCTTTAGAAAAGAGGATTATCTTATTATATTCAACTAACCATAGCTTGAGGATAATGGTGTTGTTGAATCCACTAACAAGAAACTAATACACATCCTAAAATTTATTGTAGTTTCCCACTAGAGGAATTGGCACAATGTTTTACCAAATTCTATATAAATCAATAAAGCAACTCCTAGAGCATCTTTAGGAACATCTCCTTATTTCTTGGTCTATGGAAAAGAAGCCATCCTCTTTCCAAACATTTTTTTCCACATCTCCAAATATCTCAAAATTCAGGTGGGAATAATTTTCTGCTCATCCATCAAAGGGTAGATACCCTACTCAAACTAGGAGAACAAAAGTATAAATGAAAAGAAGGAACTTATTTTTCATCAAGAGATTGTTGAAATGCGGTTTAATAACAAATATACGTGAGAAAATAAATTCTAAGTCGAAGATGTTTTAAAGTTGGGCAAACCACACTAAGAGAATGTTAAGCATGCTAAATTCTAATGGGTATGCCTTTGTCCTTACTTTCTAGTTGAAAAGCTTGGCCTTGGCATGTATAGACTACAAAACTTTGAAAGAGAAGTAAACCTCCCTATCAATGGCCAAATTATGAATATATACTTTAATTGACTATGTTTTAGTAAGTTAATTTATAGCTAAGTAGATTTACTTTGGTTTATTTTTTTGTTTTGCATTTGAATTTCACTTATTTTATTTGAATTTCATATTTATTTCTTTTTTTTTAATAACTAGTTTACTTAGTTTTTCTTCAAAGAATGTTTGTTGTATCATCTCCCGTAAACTAGTTTATTGTTGAAAGTACTTTGGTTGTTTAATATCCCTAGGGATAACTATTAGAATGATGGAAACCCACTCTAAGATCAATGAACAAGATATTGATTCAAAATCACTTTTCTTTGCCTTAGTGTAGTATATACATTATCAACACAGTGGTGGAACACTACTTGAACAATGGATGGTTATGAGAAGCCTAAGCCCAATTCTAGCTAAGATACTAATTATCTTTAAGTCTCTATCCATGCACTTTATAATCATGGATGGTTCACTTAGAAGGTGATGGAGTTCCAAATGTGTTATTCATTGGGAAGATTGTTATTATTAAAATAGACACATATAAAATAATTATTTGGTGATATGTATCATCCTACATTATTTGAAAGGATGACTGACATTCCCCATCCATTAATTTTTCAAAAGGAAATAAAAAAATAAAGGAATGGGAAAGACATTTTAGAACATTTGGAATATGCAGGTATGTCCATTGGAGCTATGAGTGCTCATTGACATAGAAGCAAATTCCAAGAATATGTGACTAAACAACATGAAATTTGGGATATGCAAGTATCTCCATTGGAGCTATAAGTGCTCATTGACATAGAAAAAAATGCTAAGAGGATGTGACTAAACAACATGAATATTTAACATCCCTTGTCTGTAATGACATTGTGCTACTACATTAGCATATGAAGAAGATATATGTCATGAAATAACTTCATATTGTAGACTTATAGCTAAAATAAATAACTTGCTAATACTAAATATAAATATTCATTCAATTAATCTAGAGCACACGGTGAAATCAGAACATACTAAGCTAAAGCATCAGAACATACTAAGCTAAAGCTTGCACACTTTACTAAGACTAATTTTTCTTTCTTAAAAGAACCCATGATTATTTGAAAAATTAATTGCAAAGATTCATGGTTTTGTACAATTAATCACCACTTATTAAAGATTTTATCCACCTTAAAAAATTTCTAACATTTTTTGGATTGAACATTTTGATTTAGTTCTTTGCTTATCATAAATTTTGATTTTGACTTTAAATTTTTTATTAATTTTCGTAGAAAACTATTTTTCACTTCACTTATTTTCTAAAGAACCTAAAAAATATACCAAGTGAAAAGATTTCATTTACTTAATTTTTCATTATGTTAATTAATAAGTAGGCCAAAATCACTTTTAGAAATCACGGAAAGATTAAAATTTCACCCACCAACATGTGCTATTGTGGATATCTCTACACTTTTTGTGGAAAAGTTTGAAAGTTCACTGATAAGAGAAAAACACGTCTTATATGGAAGATTGGCGAGTCTTTGATTTTTTTGCTAAATAAAAGTTTATATTACTTGTTACACTATTTGTAAACATTTCGAAAAAAATCTCATGATTGCTTATTCTTTGAACTTTGTATAAAGTTTTTTTTATACTCATTGATACACCAAATGAGTTTTAGCATATTAATTCAAAGTGGAAACTCAATATCAAAGTGGAAACTTAAACATTAATTCAAAATTGAAATATTTGTCAACATATATCTTACCACTATCAATTCTTAATTTTTGATTGTTAGAACTACCACATTAATTTAATTACTTATCCATTAAAATATAATTTAGATATCTAATTTGAAAACAACCTAATTTAATTTTAAATAGAAAAACAAGAGACACAAATCTTTAATAACTTTAGCTACTACAAGAAAAGAACATTACAAAAGATTATAAAAAAATTATCTTCAAATTTCAATTTAAAACATGATTCGAAATGAAGATGCGCCTTTATAGAATAACAGGAGTAAGAAAATATCAATATATTTGAACCAATTAGGGGGATTTGAGAAGACATTCAATGGCAAATGCTTTATTTTTCATTTTTTAAGGCTACAATTTTATGCACATATAAAGAGAAGGTTACAATTTTTAAGTACATGTAAAAAGAAGAGTAAAGTTTTACGTTACATGATTTAGTTTAGTTTTCCTTTTAGATAACATGGTAAAGTATGGTTAGAATCTCCAAATTTTCAAGTGGTTTTAAATATAATTTTTTATCTAAACACGTGAGAGATTACGAAAAAAAAGTTAAGTTTTATGTTATAGAATTTATTTTATCTTTCAAAATGTTGAGCCCAATTACACATGTAATTCAATATGATTAATTGAATATAAATTTCGATTAATTGAATATAAATTTCTACATAAATATGTTAGACAGCTAATTCTTTCCAACTAAAATTGTAGGACTCTAATTTATTTTCTTTATAATATAATTTTTTATATAAATAGGGTTAGTAATAATCTATACTCTTTTTGTGTCTGCATAAATAATGAATTGGAGTGATTAGTAATTTATATTAATTTTATTTTGATTATTGAGTAGTTTATATTAACAATTGAATTAGAAAAAGTTTATTGTAATATTAAAAAAAATATTGTAGTATTTAGTGTATCTCTTTAATATATATCTATGTGCATGTGTCATTGTCTAATGAGTGGAAGTTGAAACCCTGAGTTGTGGGGAACATGATCATCATAGCAAGTGAAACTCTGTATCATTTTTGTGATCTGTAGAGCAGCCGAATTTCCCAATAATTTGACAGCGAAACTGTGGCCATTGGTGAATGAATTGAAGGGCCAAGTTAGAATTTGAGTAGGTCGAATTCTTGGGCATAAATGTGGAATTACAAACATAACACCTAACATGTTTTGCAACATATTGTCAGGTTTCTCATACTATGTCAAATTTCCTCCTCCCAATAAAAAATAGTGTCATTCATTCTTGGGCTTGTACATTTTGTTGTTGGTGATATCTATTTGTGAAAAATTGTGATTAAACCAAAATTGAACCATTGAAGTTTCGCTAAGGGATATCTATCACCGGGGGGGATCTTTGATGCATTGCTACAATAGTGAAGTGCTTTGAAGAATTAGCAGTTTTTTTCTGGCAACTAGATGATCCTTTAAAAAGAAGAACAAAGGATTTTTTTGGTACGATGTATGTGTTGGGTTATGTTATATTCTTTCCACGACTAACCCATGTAGTTAATCGGGGGGTTAGAGGGCCCTTCGTTGCGCCGCTTGTGTAGCAAGTTGGGGGGTGGGGGGGTCATAAGGGGTTTGAGGCATACCCGTAACCCCACTTTATGGGATCTGGGGTAGCGCCCCGGAAAATTTTGGTTTTGGACCCTATGTTAGGTTGGGTGGACCCACCTATGGTTTTGTGCATGATTTTCGCACATGATTTTGGACGTGATGGTTTTCGGTCCATGGTATTGGACATGATGGTTTTTCGGTCCATGGTATTGGATGCTTCGACATGTATAAATATGTGTTATAACATTGAAAGGAACATAATGAAAAATCAAGCCGGTAGTCCCGGTTTTGGGATCCAAGGGAAAATCTCTTTGTATATGTGTTTTATGTGTTATGCTCTCTCATTGTTTATTTTTTGTGTTTTAGAATTCGTATGCAAGTAATTTTGTATGGGGTTAAAACCTACATTTGGTATCGAAGTTGTTTTTGCTTCAAGGGGATACCTTTGTTGCTGAGGGGTTTCGCTTGGGCCTGTGGTAGACCTTGTTCAGTGGGAGATCTGCAAGATCGATTCTGGTGGTGAAAGAAGATGGCAAGCGGTGGAAAGATAGAGATCAAGAAATTTAATGGTCAGAGTTTTGAGTTGTGGAAACTCAAGATGGAGGATCTGTTGGTGGATAAAGATCAGTGGATCGTGGTAGATCCGGGTACTAAACCAACGAGAGTTTCCGATGAAGAATGGAAGAAGTTGGATCGGAAGGCAAAGAGCACAATATGATTGTGTGTCTCAGATTCAGTATTGCTAAATGTATCAGGGGAAGCTACAACAAAGGCTTTGTGGGACAAGTTAGGGACTTTGTACCAATCTAAGTCTCTAAATTGTTCCCGTGGAAAAAGCTGTATAACCTGAGGCTGAAAGATGGAGACTCAGTGACAGAGCATCTGAATGCATTCAATACTATGGTAAGTCAGTTAGCATCTGTTGATATTAAAATTTCAGATGAAGATAAGTGCATCAGTTTGTTGTGTTCTCTACCAGATTCGTGGGATAGTCTAGTTATTGCAATAGGTAGCAATGCAACTGCCTTGCATTTTGATGAAATAGTCTCATCCTTGTCGACGAAGGAGATGAGATAGAAAAATATGGAGAACCAGAATGGTGATGCGTTGTCTGTACAAGGATGGTCCTAGAATAGAAACATAAATAAGTCATTGAGAGGGAGATCTAAATCTAGAGGGAGTTCTAAATCTCCAGGAAAACCTGTAAAGGTGCTGTGTGTTGGAAATGCAGAAAGAAAGGGCACTACAAAAGGGACTGTAAATCTAAAGCTCTTGATAAAGGAAAGGTATCTGATGATGCTCCTTCTGCATAGGCGAAAACCACCTAAGATGAAGGTGGGGATGTGTACTTGGCTTCTTCAAGTACACATGTAGATCATGAGGCATCGTTGATTGACTCAGGTGCATCCTTTCACTTCACTCCCCATAGAGAGTGGTTCTGTGAGTATGAGAAATATGATGGTGGTGATGTCTTCTTAGGGGATGAAAGGAAGCCTAGAATCGTTGGTCGCGGAAAAGTAAAGTTGAAGTTGCAAGGTGGAAGGGTTATAACACTTCTGGGTGTTCTGCATGTTCTTGCATTAGCTGGAAATCTGATTTCTGTAAGCAAGCTAGATGATGCAAGTGTAAAGACAGTGTTCAAGAAAGATACCTACAAGATGGTTCAGGGAGCACTGGTATTGATTCGGGGAGTTCGGATTGGAACTCTGTACAAGCTGCAAGGTAGCACTGTTGTTGATGGGTGCAACAATTCTGTGGTTCCTGAAAGTGGAGCTGAAAATCTAGTGGTCTCTGGAGAGAAGACCATGCTGTGGCATCAAAGGCTTGGACATATTGGAGAGAAGGGCCTTCGAATACTTCATGGTAAAGGTATGGTAGACGGTATGAGTAATAGCTCTCTGGATTTTGATTTCTGTGAAAATTGTGTATATGAGAAGCAGAATCAGGTGAGTTTAACCTCTGGTAGTAAGAGGGTGAAACAGATATTAGAACTTGTGCAAGTGATGTGTTTGGACCTGTGAAGGTTCCATCACTGGGTAAGTTTATGTACTATTTATCATTTATAGATGACTTCTCAAGGAGTACATGGATATATTTCTTTAAGAAGAAATCTAAAGCCTTTGATAGGTTTAAAGAATTTCCGGCTCTAGTGGAAAACCAGACAGAGAAGAAGATAAAGGTGCTTACGACAGATAACGGTGGAGAGTTTTGTAGTAAGGAATTTGAAGAATTCTATAAGAAGTGTGGTATAGCACGACAGAAGACTACTCCATATACACCTCAGCAAAATGGAGTTTAAGAAAGAATGAACAAGACGTTGATGGAAAGGGCAAGAAGCATGCTCAGTGGTGCTGGGTTAGGACAAGAATTCTGGGCAGAGGTAGTGGAGACAACATGTTACTTGGTCAACAGATCACCTTCATCAGAATTGGAGGATAAGACTCCACAAGAGGTATGGATTGATAAGAAACCCTCTCTTTCACATCTGAGGGTATTTGGATGTGATGCATATGTACATGTTCCAAAGGAGAAAAGAACCAAGTTGGATAGTAAATCTGAAAAGTGCATCTTTATTAGGTATAAGGATGGTTTAAAGAGATATAAGCTTTGGAACCCAGTAACAAAGAAGGTTGTGTACAGCCGAGATGTGGTGTTCAGATAATTTAAATATGTTATTAATCATGAAGTCCAATCAAAGGAACCTGAGAAGATAGAGTTTGAGCTAAAGGAGGAAGAACCGGACTCTACAATAGAGGAGGAATCAGAAGATGAAGAGCCACAATCTCCGAGTGTGAGAAGATTAGTTCGAGAAAGAAGGCAACGAGATAGGTATAGTCCATTTGCTCTCTATTCAAAATTTTCTTTTTCTGTTACTAATGATGCTCCCAGAACTGTGAAAGAAGCAATGGACTCAGAGGATGGAAAACTCTGGAAAGAGGCCATGGTTGATGAAATGGCATCTTTGCACAAAAATGAGGCTTGGGATTTGGTGGAGTTTCCAGCTGGAAGGAAACCCATTGGTAGCAAATGGGTGTTCAAAAAGAAGACAAATGCAAAAGGAAAGTTGGAGAAATACAAAGCTTGGTTGGTAGCAAAAGGTTATTCCCAGGTGCCAGGAATTGATTTTGGCGATATTTTTTCTCCTATTGCCAAGGTAACTTCTATTAGATTACTTTTATCTATTGCTACTTCTTTTGATTCTGAGGAAGAATAGATGGATGTGAAGACAACATTTCTTCACAGGGATCTAGAAGAGGAAATCTACATGAAGCAACTTAAAGGCTTTGTGGTGAAGGGTAAGAAAGAACTGGTATGCAAGTTAAAGAATTCTTGTATGGGTTAAAACAGTCACCAAGGATGTGGTATCAGAAGTTTGATACATTTATATGGGGACTTGGCTTCACCAGAAGCAAAGCAGATCACTGTTTGTATTTCAAATTAATTGGTGACTGTGTTATTTATCTGGTCTTGTATGTGGATGATATGTTGCTAGTTAGAAATGACAAAGAAATTATCCAGGATTTGAAGACCTAATTGTCCTCCAAATTCGACATGAAAGATCTTGGTGCTGCAAACTATATTTTGGGCATGGAAATTAAAAGAGATTAGGCAAAGAGGAAGCTCTGGTTAAACTAGAGAAAGTATGTTGAGACAATATTGTAGAGGTTTAATATGCAGGATAGTAAACCAATGAAGGTTCCTATTCCTGTAGGGGTGAGGTTATCTGTTGAACAGTGTCTGAAGACACAAGAAGAGGAAGAGGACATGTGCTATGTTCCATATGCAAGTGAAGTCGGTAGCTTGATGTATGCAATGGTATGTACTAGACCAGACATTGCACATGTAGTGGGAGTATTGAGCATGTTTATGTCAAAACCAGGGAAGGAGCATTGGACAATAGTGAAGCGGGTTTTCAGGTATTTGCGTGGCACTAGTGATTATGGTTTGTGCTACCAAGGAAGACCAGGATTGGGCAGAATGTTGGATATTCGTGGCTTTGTTGATGCAGACTGGGCTGGAGATCTGGATCAGAGAAGATCTACAAGTGGGTATGTGTTTAACCTATTTGGAGGTGCAGTCAGTTGGATGAGTAAGAAATAATCTATAGTGGCACTATCAACTACAGAGGCAAAATACATGGCAGCCACTCATGCAAGCAAGGAAGTAGTTTGGTTGCAGTGATTGTGTTCAAGTATTGGGATGGTATAGGGAGCTATAAGGATAGACTGTGACAGCCAAAGTGCAATTTTCTTGGTAAAGAACCCTGCATATCATTCAAAGACAAAGCACATTGATGTTCAGTATCACTTTGTGAGGGATATGATAGAAGACAAAAGGGTGTTGCTGGTAAAGGTGGAAACTTTGAAGAATACTGTAGATGTATTGACAAAATTTGTGAGATTTGAGAATTTCTCTTGGTGTAGAGAGACAATGGGTGTTTCGGGGCTAGAAAAATGACTAAGCTCTCTCGTGGCCCCATGTGGAAGGAAAACAACAGATGGGAGAATTTTGGGTTATGTTATATTCTTTCCACGACTAGCCCACGTAGTTAATCGGGGGGTTAGAGGGGGGGTGTCACAGGGGGTTTGAGGCATACCCATAACCCCACTTTATGGGTTCAGGGGCAACGCCCCAGAAAATTTTGGTTTTGGACCCTATGTTAGGTTGGGCTGACCCACCCATGGTTTTGTGCATGATTTTCACACATGATTTTGGACGCGATGGTTATCGGTCCATGGTATTGGATGCGATGGTTTTTTGGTCCATGGTATTGGATGCTTCGGCATGTATAAATATATATTATAACATTGAAAGGAACATAATGAAAGATCAAGCTAGTAGTCTCGGTTTTGGGATCCAGGGGAAAATCTCTGTGTATATGTGTTTTATGTATTATGCTCTCGCATTGTTTATTTTCTGTGTTTTAGAATTCGTATGCAGGTAATTTCTGTACGGGGTTAAAACCTACAGTATACCACCCCTGTGGTGGAACTGATATAAATAATTGGTATGGTCCTGTGTGCGATTTATATATTATATCTTATGCTTGTATCGACTTTATGCACTCCTTGACGTAAAAATTAATGTGGTTTCTGCGAAAGTTTCAAGAGTTTGTGGCTCTTTGCGAGTGTAAGGATTTTGAGGAAGGTACGAGGAGGTCTATTTTATCACATATGTGACAAGGGTTAACTTCTCAAATAATTTTTTCCAAGCCATTCAAGAACTTATGTTTTAAATGTTGTCATAGATGGTGGAGGTGCATGGGATGTTGGTGTTGTTGGTGCTGTTAACATATGTTGACTACTTTCTCATCTCGAACATCTGGATGTGGTGTGGTCTATAAGGAAGGTTTAACGTGGTGATGTTTATGGCCAGTAATTTTAGTATTATCTATCTATCTAAGGATTTTCTGACCTAAATTATTGGGGACATCTCCTTTTCGGGACAACAACATACATCTCCAACTATTTTTGCTCTCTTGGGTTTCCGTCCTACATACTTATGACACGTGGGTTTTAATTGTTTCGTCCACATCCTTCCATGTTAGTGGATGTCCTTTGGAGGGGATGTTTAAAGTATAGAGGGAATTTCCTTATTGGGACAACATAATACTTCTCCTGCTCCTTTCTCTCTTGGGATTTTATCCTCACTTATTTCCTCATTTTGGTCCATCTTTCCAAGACTCGAGTGGTAGGAATCTCACCTACCTTCCTTTATGAAACTTTGGAAGGGGTATTTCTTGGATCCCAAGTGAGATTTTATGTATATGAGAGATCTCTCGTCAAGGGGGCTAATCATTTATTCTCTTTTTTGGATCAAGTTACAAGATATTCGCTACCATAATATTAATTTCACGTTATGGTGTATTGAAGGCCTTTTTTCTTAGTAGATCTTTCTACATATTTTGTATGTTGGTGCAAGGGAATATGGACCGAGAGGTTGATACATTGGATGCTGATGTATATGTCCATGAACCTTTCATTCAGGCCACTTTGGATGCTGAGAGGGACTAATAGAAGCAGATTTGTTCTAATAACTTGTTGAACCGACCAAATCATTATCAACCTCCTTTACTCATTGATCTACCACTGTGATACAGGACTCATGCCCTCCTCGTATATCTACACATAGTCATGGTCAGAGGAGGGATAGGAAAAAGATTGTCAAAATTTCTCCTGAGATAAAACTTTCGAGTTTCAGCCATGATGTATTATGGGACCATGTGGTTAGTATTCAAAACTAGGCTCTGGTAGAGAATTGGGTTCTTGGTGGATCTATGGATATCAACATGCAGGACTGGGTTACTGTACAATGGTCTCATGTATTGGGGTACACCCCAAAGGTTAGAAAACTGATGAATTCATGGTAGAGATTTCACTTCCTACATTGGGATGACTCCATCTGTATTCTGCGGACTCCATGGGTCTGAGGACGAGGTTTCCTCTAGTTAAATAGGTGGTATGTGGGTTTTAATCCCCTCTTGGACACGTCAAGAAATAACCTTGTATGGGTTAAACTCCCTGGTTTTCCTATTGAAATTTGAAATCGCTAGGTGATGACAAAGACTGGGAATGTAGTTGGTCACTTCATCTATATAGACGCTCGCTCTCTAGGGGAAAGGGACAAGTGGGTCACATGGATCCTGGTTGAAGTAAATTTTGTTGGAGGCCTCTTAGATAACATAAATTTGGTTTGGGGTCTAATACAAATATGTCAGTGACTAGACTATTGGGGCATTCCTTTCAAATGCTTCCTTTGTCACCATAGGTGACATCTTCTGGAGCCATGTCCTTAGAGAACTCGCTGTCCAAATTATGGATATAGAAGAGGGATTAAGAATGGACCTATCAGAAGGACTAAAGAGGAAAAATAGCAACATGACACAAGAAAAGGTACTTCTCATATTTCTAATGATGCCACTTTGCCTCTTTTCGTATCACAGTCTTCTCATTCTACTTCTCCTCCTTCCTCGCCCTTAATATTTCTGGAATATTTTTTGGCGTATAATCATTACTACATTGAAAAAGGCCATACTCCACTATCTTCTAGGGATAAGAAGGCTAGACCTTTCGAGCCTATTGATGTGTCCTCCCCCTCAGAGTCCCCTCGATCCTTAAATTCACCTATTATTCTGAATTCCCCCAAACAATGGAATGAAATTTCTCTAAATGAGTCATCCCATACTCCCCCCTGGTCTGGACCATTAATTTCTCCAATCTATATACCTTCCCCTCCAACCTCAGCTACTCCTTTTTCACCTTCCTCCCCTCATAACTTAGTTTCTAACGAGCCTCATAAATGGGTAATTATATGGGCTCATTTTACCTCCAAACCTAGTCAAATCAACCATTCTCTTAGCTTATTATATGATTTTCTGATTATATTTATGCTTATAGAGTGAGTTGAGTTAGTTATGATGCCATGTGGTCTAACATGTGTTTAATGCAGATTATTGATGAATTTCAAGGTCAAAGTCAAGGATCCAGTGGACAAATGGTAGCAATAACTCGAAGTGTACAAAGGATAGGACTTATAGGAGGGAATCCCCCTCATTTATTACTCCTCACTTCAAATTTCCCTTCATTCATCTCGGAGTACAAGTAGCCTAATCATGCACTAGAAGGCAACCGAGCAAGTGGAGGATGACTGATGATTATCTCAAGTTTTGGGAGCCAAGCCTCCCTGATTTTAAAGAAGCTATTGGTAGCCTCATGTGTATAAGTAGAGAGGCCTAGGGCCTCACTAGGGTTAGATTTTTGTTGGATTTTTGCTTATGTAAACTCTACTCCAACTTTGAGCTTATTATTTTGTGACAATTTCATGTAATCTTTCTATTGTTTTGAAAATAAAGATGGAATCATTTTTGAGCTAGCACTGATTTACCTCAGAGGGCTGAGGCTCTTGGGTTAGGGCCCAATCCAAGTAGCCAAGCTCCTCTTTACTTGTATTTTTACGTTTTATTTCAGTTTGTAGATTAGTTTGTTGTTAGATGTATTTCTTTTATGGTTAAGAATAGGTTGCTTTTGATGATTTAGTAGTTTGCTTCCATTTGTGCTTTCTATAGCAGGTTAAACAATGATCAACAAAGACTCAAAAGGCTAGCAACAGTGCCTTGGCCTCTCTTCCTCCCTTTGGGACGATGATTTGAGGCAAAGACCCTCTTGCTTCCCCAAAAACACAAATTTTTCTCCTTCATAGGACTTCTAGTGTTTGCAGCTTTTTAGTAGGATAATAATCCAGTTCTTTTTTGCTTCATATCTTCTTCATCATGCTCACTTCTTCATTTGCTATAGTCTTCTTTCATTCTTTCCTTTCTTGCAGTATTTCTCAGCATTTCCTTTCATAAATCATGGGTTAGAATATTTTTATTCAAAACTCTGTTTTTCCTAAATGCACTCATTTCACATGTTGCTTGATTTCCTTGGTTGACTGTCAGTTTTTATGTAGTAGATCTGTTCCAGTAGTAGGCCAGCTTATCAGCAATCACACCCTCCATCTGATCCATGACCTATTGGTCTCCCAAGTCTCACCTCAATTCTGCCTTAGTTTCTTGCGTTTTTCCTAGAACTTCTTCCTCTCTCCTTGACCAAATCCAATCATCTTTCTCCCTCCTGGTGGTTCATGGTAGACCACAGGCACTCTAACACCTCATTCCAACCTTCATCCACCTTTTTCATCCACTCTCACACCCTCAAAATAGTGAAAACTTCTCTCGGCCTCCTCCTGTAGGCATCCTGTAGTTCCCTATTTTCCTCTTGTAGATTTCTTGTCTCCTCCTGGCAATAGCATCACAGCTTGGGCTTAGATGTAACAAGCCTTTAACAACAAGTATCGAGACTATTGTAGGTCAAAATATACTAAATAAGAAATTTTCCGAATGACCATAGGAAGTGATGAGTCCCTAGAAGACTATGAAGAGAGGTTCCAGCTCAGTTACAAAAGGGTCAGGTGTACACTTGACCTTGAGTCTCTGAAGCTGGTCCTGCTTATGGGAATTCGAGAAGATCTCTTAGACACCCTCCATCTACTGGCCAGGGGAGACATCTACCAACTAACTATCCTATGAGGACATAAAGACTGTTTTTGGAAACCATTCTGGAGTAGCCAGAAAGAAAGGTAGGGGGAGTCAACCCATAGCTAGTACCTCTTCCTCTAACTCATCCAATAAAGGAGAAATTGGAAACATGTTGGAAGACTTCAAGAGTGAGATGTTGTAGACTCTTGCCATGCAAATGGATACCTTACATATCAAAAGGAAATAAGAAGAAGCAGAGAGTGCTTTTTCCATTTTTTGCCCTAGATGCACCTGGAGGCATCTTAGGAATGAATGCCCATTGAACTCTATAGAAGTTTGTTCAGTCTGTGAAGAAAATCATTCTACAGATAAGTTCCCTTCCTTACCCGAACTTAAAGCTGTATATCAAGGGGCTGACAGAGTCACTACATAGCTCTATTACATAAACCAAATGAGAGTGTATGGACTTAGACCATAATATCAGGGGATGCAAGGGACATCTCATGCATACTACAACCCCAACCAAGTCACATCCATACCTTCTTGGGGCCCTCCTACTCATCCTTCCTGGTCCATGCCTCCTCTTTGGTCCTTCACATCTCAATATCATGCCCAACCAACCACACATTCATTTCAATCCTATGCTCAGCCACGACCTCAGTGGAATGCATCTCATCAGGGGTGGAGGCCCCAATACAACTCTCTTCCCGCTCTTTTGCCTCCACCACCTGCCCAACCACAAACGTTACCTCCTACTCCACCAAAGAAACGCCAAATTCCTGCCCAGCCAAATTCAAACCCCAACAATAGATAGGCTCAACAAGTGTATAGTGGGGAACCATCATGCCCAACTTATACTGTGGAGATTCAAGAAATTAACTTGTGATCTAGGAAGGTTCTCACAGATAGCCAGCCTCCACCCAGGGAGGTTGAGGAAGATAAAGAGGAAAGTGAACCTAAAGCAATTCCACCCTTTCCTGTGAGACTATTCGTGATAGTCCAGCCTATCCTAGAAGAAACTGAACTCCTTAGATAATTGAAACATTTCTGTGTGAAGATACCACTTCTCCAAGCCATAAAAGATGTGCCTATATACAATAGGTTGATCAAAGAGAAGTGCTTTAGGCATCCAGGAAGGCACAAGAGAGATGCCCCAACCATTAATGTCATAGGACAACTGTCTGACCTAATGTTAGGGTAGGTAATCTGTCCAAAATATTTGGACATTGGAAGCCTAGTAGTTGATGTTCACATCAATGGCACCATGATCCGACATACCTTCATTGATCTGGGAGCTACCATTAATGTGATGACAAAGTACACAATGCTCAAACTTAACCTCCAGGGCTCCTTGAGGAAGACCACGACTGTGCTATAGCTAGCAGACTGCTCCACCGTGACCCCTGTGGGGATTGTGGAAGATGTGATGGTCTCCATTGATTCTTGGGAGTACCCTGCTGATTTATTAGTTCTCTAGCCAAATGCAAAGCTTATTGGGTATCCTCTCATCCTATGAAGACCCTGGTTGGCAACCGCCGATGCCTACATTAACTGTCGAGCTGGGAACATGACCATAAAGAATGGGCACATGTCCAAGAAGTTAATCCTATATCCTCCTACCCAACCCTTGCTAGAACATGATCTACCTCTCTAGTTGGAGGGGGAAGATGAGAATGAAGTCTATTTTTCACTACTTTGTGCATTAGAAATCACCATGGGGGGAAACAACAAGATGAGGATGATATGATTGAAAACTTGATTCAGAATCCACCTCCCAGTGTATCACCATTAGAGGACATAGTAAGAGAAACCCAAAACAACCCCTCAACTGATCTCTATGTGGCCGACTCCACTTCTCTCCATGTTAAGAATATAGAGTTCGGCCCACAAACAACCTTGAAAATAAATCCATCCCTATCCACTTCCCAGGAGAAGGAACTATGTAGCCTACTGAGAAAACACCTAGATGCCTTCACCTGGAGTTACAAGGAGATGAAGCGAGTGCACCCTTCGGTATGTACTCATCATATATACATCAAGGGGGATTGCAAGCCAATCAGGTAGCCTCAAAGGAGGATGAATCCAAAACTTAAAGATATTGTTAAGGAATAACTGCAGAAATTGCTTGATGCAAGATTCATCTATCCCATCTATGATAGTGAATGGGTCTCTCCTTTGGTGCTAGTTCCAAAGAAAAATGTTAAGTTGAGAATTTTTGTCGACTATCGAGAATTGAACAAAGCCCCTAAAAAGGACCATTTTCTTTTACCTTTCATAGATCAAGTGTTAGATGGTCTGGAAGGTAAAAAGTTTTTCTCCTTCCTAGATGGGTTTAGCGGGTACAATCAGATTCAAATTTTCCCGGAAGACCAATATAAGATCACTTTCACTTACCCTTGGGGTACTTTTGTAATTCGGGTCCTTCCTTTTGGCTTGTGCAACGCTCCAGCCACTTTCCAAAGAGTGGTATTGAGTACATTTTCTGAATTAGTTCATGATGTAGTAGAGATATACATGGATGACTTTACTCCTTATGGTTCTAACTTTCAGGAAGCTTTATCTAACCTAGGAAAAGTTCTAGACAATTGTATTGAGATGAACCTATCCCTCAGTCCAGAAAAATGTGAATTTTTGATGACTGAAGGGATAGTGTTAGGTCATGCAATATCTCAGCAGGGATTGCAGGTGGACTCCAACAAAATTGCCATCATCCAAAGGGTCCCACCTCCTCAAAAGGTGAGAGATGTTAGAAGTTTCCTAGGCTTAGTAAAATATTACAGAAGATTCATTAAATACTTCAGCAAGATAGCCTCTCCTTTGTTTAGCCTCCTAGGTAAAGATGTTGATTTCATATGGTCGGAAAACTGTCAAGAAGCCTTAGATACCTTGAAGAGCAAGTTAGTGACTGCCCAAATTCTCAGAGGCCCAAACTGGGCCCTACCTTTCCACATTCACACAAATGTCTCGAGAAAAGCAATAGGAGCAGCCTTAGGACAAATTGATGAAAAGTTACCTTATGCCATATACTTTATAAGAAAAAACTTTTCAAAGGCAGAGTTAAACTATACCGTGACCGAGAAGGAACTCCTAGCTGTCGTGCATTCCTTAAACAAATTCAGACATTATATCACAGGCTATCAAACCTTTGTGCACACTGATCATGCTGTAATTAGATATGTAATGAACAAACCAGATGTAAATGCTCGCATTATTAGATGGTTGCTTTTATTGCAGCAGTTTGATTTGACCATTATTGATAAGCTTGGTAAAGAAAATGTTGTTGCTGACTTTTTGTCTAGAGTAAATTTGCCTGCAGGTGAAGAAGGAATGGTGGATGACCAAATGCCACACGAACATCTGTTTTCTATCTCAGTACTCTCTCCATGGTTTGCTGATATAGCAAACTACTTGGCTTCAGCACAGCTCCCGCCACACTTGTCCTCAAAAGAGAAGAGCAAGATAGTAAGGAAAAGCAACCGTTTCACCTGAATTGGGGAAAATCTCTTCAAAATTGGCCCAGATCAAATCTTGAGAATATGTGTCAGGGAGGAGGAAGTCTTTGACATCATCTTGACCTATCATGATGGGCCTTGTGGAGGTCATTTTGTAGCAAAAAGAACTTCCTTCAAGATATTGCAAGCAGGCTACTACTGGCCCGCTCTTCATCAGGATGTGAGGAGATATACCAACCAATGTGATCGGTGTCAGAGGATGGGGAAACCTACTCCAAAGGATGAGATGCCCATGCAACCTCAAGTGACCTTTAAGCCATTTGAAAAGTGGGGCATGGACTTTGCGAGTCCTATCAGCCCTCCTTCAAAGCAGAAACAATACATCATTATGTGCACCAATTACCTGACAGAGTGGGTAGAGGCAAAAGAAATCAAAGCAGAGACAGAGGAAAAAGTAGCTGAGTTTTTGAGAGAAAACATATTCTAGAAGTTTGGGTATCCAAGAGAGTTGGTCATAGATCAAGGCAGTGAGTTCACTTCCAATTTGATTGAAGACCTGCTCACACATCATAGAATCAAGCACAGGACTTCCACCCCTTACCATCCACAAGCCAATGGGCAGGTGGAGGTCACTAACAAAGCATTGGAAGGGATCCTGACCAAGGTAGTGAGCAACAGTAGAAAAGACTGTTCGGACAGATTAGTTGAGGCCACTTGGGCCTATAACACAACATGGAAGACCATCACAAGGTTCACACCCTATGAATCGGTCTATGGGAAGAAGGCTTTGCTGTTAATAGAATTTGAATTCAATACCCTAAGGATGGCAGCTCAGCTAGAGCTAGACCTCAACCATGCACAGAAGGAAAGATTACTTCAGCTCAATGGATTGGATGAACACAGATTGCAGGCTCTTCTCCATACAGAGGTAGTTTAGCTTCAGAGAAAGATATGGCATGAAAAAAATATCAAGGAAAAGATATTATAAGAGGGATATTGGGCACTACTCTATGATTCAGGATACAAAGATGTCAAAGGCAAGTTGAAGACAAGATGGCTGGGACCCTACACTGGGGAGAAATGCAATGACAATGGTTCAGTTCTAATCAGAACCATTGATGATGAAGCCATCCCCATGCTTGTCAATGGACATGGGTTGAAAGTCTACAAGAAACCCCTCTCCAAGCGAGAGTTCGTTGAAGATTTGAATAAGAGAGTGATGGTAGTGGAGCATGTCTTAGCCTCCACCTCACCCACTCATTGAAGAAAAAGAAAAAGAGAAATAAAAAACAAGGAATCAAGTGAAAACTTCCATGAGGCGCTTGAGTCCCATCATTGGGATGAAAACCTCTTCTGAGGTGGCCCAGTGATGTCAAAAAAAAAAGAGGAAAAAAGAATAAGATCCCCGGGTGAAAACCTCCCTTGGAGGTGCCCAGGGCAAGCAATTAGGGTGAAAACCTCCCTAAGGTGCCCTAGTTGTTTTCAAAAAAAAAAGGAAAAAAAAAAAGAAAAAGGAATTTTCATTTGCATTGCAAGTTTGCAAGAGGACTACAGGAAGCAGAAGAAGGTGCCAAGGGAACCCTAACATCCACACAAGCACCTATTCTACCTTCTCCACACTTTTTTCCATCATTTTTGGCATTTCTTTCACCCCACTATGCTTCTTTTTCAAAAACTGTGTTTTCTACAGGAGGCTCCTATAGGAATTACAGAGAGCCAGAAATGGATATAAAAGGTAGTTTGAGGGACAGGGAAGCTTCATGAAGAACCTATAAACCCTCCTACAGTCTTCAAATCTCCTTGCCATCATTTCCAAGCCTGCATCACACCCCAAACATCATTTTTCTTCCTGTCCAAGAAAAACAAAAAAAAAATCAGAAAAAGAAAAAAAAAAAAATAAGAGTGGAAGCAGCACCATCCACCTCACCTGAAGCCTACCTACTACCTCTCCATATTTATCTATACCTATGGCATCATCCTCAAGCTCCAAGCACAGGAAGAAGCTAAAGTTTCAAGGGGAGAAACAGCTACAGGATCTCCTGTAGGAATTCCTATAGTAGCTGATCCCATCAAAACCTAGCACCAGCAGCAGGATAATGCACACATAAAGGTTGAGAAGGCACCTGAAGCTTAGACCCAGCTAGAGGAGAACCTACACAAGACACAACCACACATCAGGAAGCAGACAGCATGCATCAAAAGAAAAAAGGCATGCAGCACCTCACAACAAATACATTCGGATCACACGTAAGTAACTAAATCGCTCCTCTGTTTGCATTTGTGTAATTAGAAATCGTGCAAAAGAAACGAGATGGTTGAGGTTGAACGAGGGAAAGGTGGCCAGTTAACTTGGCCACCTTCATCTAGTTGACTTCACTCATCCGAGATGTCACCCACACGTGCGTAGAGTCAACTCTAGCACAAGATGCTAAGGACATGTGGTGGAGGAGGTGTGAACTTTGATGCAATAATGGGAGATGATTACGAGGAGAGACCATGATGACCAAGTAGGTGGGGACCAATGGTCTGAATATGGCCAATTTATACCTTGCCAGCTCACCCCTCATCACTGGAAATATCCATAAAGGGTAATAACTACTCCTCCCTGAGCATTCTCACCATCTTTTCCTTCATTCTCTCCTCGTAACTCAACTACAACAGTCTCCTTGTGCCCCCACAGCCTTGTAACCATCGTCCTCCATTGATCTCTCCCATATTCCCGCTCTTAGCATTTTCTACAGGAGCACCTACAGGTTCTATAGGAGCACCAACAGGAATTCTATAGGAGGGACAACAGGCTTCTAAAGGAGGGGCAACACGAGTTGTTTTGAAGGGAGAAAACACGAGTTTTAGCGCGATATTAGATCTAAAGAGGTATGGTTCATGCATGCCCCCTATTGAATATCATTATATGAAAGAAGTGGGTTCAATTTGAGGAGGAAATAAAGTCTTTAGGAGAGGAGAAAATAAATAAAAAATATTCTGCTTATTTATAAAAAACAGAGTCTCCTCTATTTCACTGTTTTTCTCAAAAATTGTTGTCTCCATCTCCACGTTTGGTTTCCCAAAAGAGTATATACAAAATGACAGGAGGGTTTATGAGAAAGGATCTCACTAACTCCACTAGGCTCTATGCACATCCACAAGTGGTGGACATCTTTACAAGTGAAAATTGGATGAGTTTCCTTGAGAAATTCCGAGGGTTTGATGAGGAGATTGCCGAAGAGTTTGCTCTCTCTCTAGTAACCCACACAAAAACTCATGCCACTGTCACCTTTAGAGGTCTTTCCATGGAGATAACTCCTGAATTTATCAGTAGGGTCACTACCCTTCCTCTTGGGCTGCCTTGCAGTACGGATGAGAAACCAATTGGCCAGGTTGCCAAGAAAAGCTTTTTCCAAAACAATGAAACCCCTATAGAGGATAAAAATGGCATTAGAAGGGCTAGCACACCATATCCCTAGGATGAGGTTAGTTACCATATAATCAAATAGATTTGTTGTGAGGAGAGGTTGTTATAGGGAAAGCTAGCATCCATTGAGAGCTGCTAGTCCCACTAAGACGAGTAGCTATCTTAGAAACAAACAAACTAAGCTACTTGTGTTTTCCTTTATGAGTGATAGATGAGAGAGAAGCAAAGAGTACCAACTTCAGTCTTTTGTTAGTCTCCTTGCCTGTTTCCTCTCTCCTTTGATAGAGCTTTTTCCACTCCTTTCTCACTTGTCTCACTTCAAAGAACACCTATAGAGTCAAAGCACACCATACCATCAAAGCATAGAGATCTATAACCATAAAAAATGTAGGATCAGATGTACATTAACCATACAAATGCATATACAAATACAAGATTCAGAGATATACAAGTATATGGAGGAAAACTCAAATAGCTTTATTGATAGAAGTAGTAGAAGAGAGGATTACAACCAAGTTGTCTGATCTAGCATCATCCTCCCAGCATGAAAGCACTCTTCACCTCACACAAAGCAAGATCACCCAACAATACAATGTCTCAAAGAGAAACCAACAACACTTCCTTACAAAATACAAAATTCTAGCCTCTGGATCTCTAGGATGAGGGATCCATATATAGACGTTTGCAGGAGAGTGAGTAAGCTTATGGGATTTTGATAGTGTCATTTCACTGATAGTTCTTGGTTCCACTTGGAGATTTCATTGATCTCTTACTCATCCCTGGGCGAATTCAGAGAGGCAAGTGTCATATGAGCAACTTCTAGAAGATTCTTTGAGTTTCCACCTAGCGAACTGCCTCTGCCATTTGTCTACTCTCACTCATCGCACCCTATAGAAGGGATTTTTAATATGAATTGCACCCCCCTTGTGTAACAAGTGAGATGCATTGCACCCTCAGCATGGAGCAGTCTATATGGTCCAGTTTTGACCAGTTCTGAGTAGTTTTTCAGGGAGAACTTCTGGGAAATGATGTAATCAGCTGACCTTGTTCCTTTAGGGTATGAAACAACACTTTTAGGGGTTTAGAAGCCCTTGGTTTATGGACATATGTGATTGGGGTTGACATGCCCAAATATGTCTATAACAGTTGCCCCTAAAGCACGAGGTCTTAAATCTTATGATGTTGGGTGAAATGCTTTATCATGAGGATCCGAGGTTTTTCGAACTGGAAGGTGACCTGTAATAAGATACAATACAATACATTATCTTCATAATATTTTCATGATCTAGCTGAGGCAGGCATTCCCATGCTCACCTTTATAGATTCATTTTCATGTACATAGGACAGACAATCGTCTGTGTGGCAGACTGATGATTCTGGTAGAGCCATCATCCCTTAGTTTGGATGATTATCTGTGCAGCAATGATGTACATTTGATGTTTTTATTTTCCTAAATATATCGCAGCCCGGATGGATGAAACTAGATCTGGGGTCTTCAAACTTGTTCAATATTTGACCGAAGTACAAGTCGATCCATGTGAAAAGATGTTCTAATGTCGAACATGGAAAGACATTGCTTGATTACTAGCCAATGATGTAAGTTCTTAACAGGCACGAGAGGAATCACCGATAATGATGATGACCCTCAAGGTACTGTAGTACAATTCACGTGGTGTGAATACATGAGTCAATGTTGAACACCATGCAAAATCTTTCGGTCAAAGGCCATTGATGTAAACCTGTCGCCGGAAGTGAGAAACTTACCATTGAGGCATGCAAGCTTCAAAGTACTGAAAGGGTTGTTCCTAAGTCAATTTCTTGGATAATGAACTGATGTCGACAAGAAGTGACCCATCGTAGGAGGGCCTTAATGAATCCCACATCTACGACACAGAACGGTGCAAATGATTTTGTGGAGGTGAAAATGATCTGATGACACAAGGTTCAGGGTGGCGGTCATGAAAGAATGGAGCATTAAGGTATTGCAGTAGATGAGGCGTTAGCTAGGTTGGTGAATTCCCTGAGTGACTTCTCTTGAACATATCGGTGACATTCGAATGGATTGGTAGTGTTAACCCAAAATGGATGGTACGGAGGACCAATGGTGATGTGACTGGTGAATGGAATAACCCAACCCGACTCAATCATGGTGATGGAGTGAAAGTGTCATGTTCAAGAGCGACCTGCTACCAATGAAGTTATTCAAGTTTTCTTCCCTTTTTCCCCAGTCACTGCTGACCAGTACCTATTTATTTTTGTTAAGCTTGAGGAGGATAACATATGCGTGTTCTATAATTTTCCCTTCGAGCAAACCTGTTGCTATGTTTTAACGAGCCTAGTGATAGTGAAACTCATTCTTGTCTGCATGGACAAGTTTGTCGCTATTGTTTTAACGAGTTTAACGACAAAGATAACTCGGTCCTTTTCAATTTTAGAGAGTCTAAAAAGAGATGGAAAGGAAAGTCCAGCTGTCCTTTTTCGTAATATAATCCCTTAAGTCAGAAAAAGTATAAAATAATATGAAAGGGATGAATTTTCGATAGTTTTAACGAGCTGAACAAGAAAAATGCTCGATCTTTTTGTGTAATGATCCCTCAAGTCCAAAAATATTAAAATATAGAGGAGGGATGGCACTTCCAATGACTTTAACGAGCTGGAGAGGCCAATTGCTTGGAAATCTTTTCATAGTTTACGATTCAGATGAAAAGAGCTTAAAGGAGACTCGTTTTTTGAGGAATGAGTGATGTTTTTGGATAGCAACTGGTTCTAGGTAAGGTTTGGAACTTTTCAATCACGGCAGTGTAAAGAAGGTGGCTAATAAAATCACTCGTCGCAGTTGTTCTTCAAAATGGTAAACAATCAAATGGAGGCGTATGATCGGCTAAAAAAGAGTGGAGGTGATGGTAAGAACACGACCAAGGTTCAAAAGCTGATAATTATGCGATCGCAATGGTTATTTACCGAAGGTGGGTTCATTTTTTAATGAGATTGAACTCTAGTGGAACATGTGCTCATTGCTAGGTTTATTTTGTAACGAGCTTGAACTTCGCGTAAAATTGCTAGTGCCAGTCGTATAATAAGGAGGTCTCTCATTAGAGGTTCATTTTTAGGGAGCTTTCCCCATGCGCAACTTTGCTCCGAAGCATTTTTTATGCAAGTTAGGAACGACCTACCTACGAGTTTAAAGGGTTGAGAGCCTACAAAGTAAGAAAATAAGAGGTCTCTTTTCACTTGCATGCAAAAAGGTTTACATGCCCCCAGGTATAAGTAGAGTTTCCAGGTTACCATATAGAAGTTCTTACATTAGCAAGATTGTTTCATTCGCATTTGCAAACAGAACACTTCCTTGGTGTTGTCCATCGAAATGGATAAAGGTGACTGTTGTCAATTCCAATCACATAACCTTTGACGGGGGAATCCTTTTCCAGTCTACTTACATTTTCCTAAATGAACAGGGGAGTCAGACTAGTCATATATCCTCGTGGAAACCTTCCTTATAACTGGGGTTTTCCTACTGAAGCAGACCATGGCGCATGCCTCCTGGGTTTCAATCACAATCACCGAATCACTTGCACTCATCAGGTGGATGGACTGGAGATTGATGAGACATTCCTTGTGCAAAAAGACTAGTTAGGGATGTCATTTGACTAGTAGCTGTGTTTGAAGCACGGAATGAAAGCTGGTCAACTAGGTGGACCACTCTGCCTTCATGTGGAAAACACATCACTCGAAAGAGTGAGGAAACAATAGCTCCCATGCTATAAATGTAGTCATGCCCAAGGAGTAGATTGTAATCTAGAGGCCCTTGGACTACCATCATGTTTAGATGAACGGTTTTCCTTCTCAAAGTTATAGGAAAATTTGGAAGGATCCCTAACAGTTGACTGGTTCCTTTGTTGAAGCCTGACATATTTAGAATTTCAGGCAGAAGCGATGGTGAACCAAGTGCTTTCCAAGCAGTTGAGGAAAGGATACTCACAAAAGCCCCTTTGTCTAAGATAGTACCAACCATGATCATTCTGTAACCTTGTACTATGATTTGGAATGGTACATTAGATGGTAGGCGACGTCTCCCTAGTAGATTCCAATCGAAGGAAATGACTAGATTTCTTGGAGGAGGGACCGAATAAACGGTCGGGTAAATCTCAGACGAACTTCCTCCCTACGGTGAAGGAACAAGTAGATTTCCCCCGTGTTCATCGACTTCTATGTTAACGAAAATAATTTGAACAGTGTCGTTGTCATCCTCTTTGGTGACTATATCATCTGAAGGTGGACCTTCCGAAGACAAGACTGGGTCAACTGGTGTCTCGACCTGTTGACTTTGGTCTGGTGTGGACTTAGAGGGTTTATCTTCAATGATAGGTGCTTTGACCGACAACAGAGGTGTGCTAGTCGAATTTTCAACTAGTGATGGACTTGGCAAGAGTTTCTTGTATCCAAGAGGAAGTCGTTGTGGCGAAGCAGGACAATTATCCAAGACTCTTTTAGCTTCATCTAGGAAAGGACAACGGTGGAGGGCATGATCACCTTCACACAGTCTACAAGGAAATTTAGATATTCCTTTCTTTCCATTGGCTTCGTTTTCACTAGTTGATGGTGTACTCTCAACATGATTGTCAGAGGTTGAAGACACCGGATTGTGCAAGCGGGGAGACCAGTCCGTCAAGATCCATGGGATGCAGGGACAATCTTGATGATAGTGGTCTCCCTTGGAAATGACACATGGAGATTTAGGTTTGGATGGTGCAGTGTGTGGATTTTCACCAGACGATGCATGGTTGCGCCCTTTCACCGTTGGCTTCTTCTTCTTCTTCTCCTTCCATTTCTTCTCCTTCTTATTTACTTGGTTTTTAGCGTTACTAGCTTCACCAAGCGAAGAAGAAGAAAGAGAGGGAGAAATAAAAAAAGTAGATGTGGGAGAAACTTCGGCATCATCTGGTTGCTGATTTGATTGTTTGGGATTTACGATGTTTTGAATGATAGAGGTCGAGAAAAGCCATACTGGCAGGCCAATTGTGAGTCTTGAAATGGACAATGTAGCCATGTGTGGAGAACCAACATCTCCCCAAGAGGAGAAGGGACTAGGATTTCTCCCAAGGGGAAACCCTTGATTGGTAGTCTCCATTTTCTCAACCTAAGACCAACGAGGGAACAGTGACGTTATTCCGATTAAAATAAATTTTATGACGCTTTGACACAACTTGCTTTTCAATTTTTAAGAGTCGAGAAAAAGCTAAAGATGACTCTAGTCGCCTTCAATTTTTAATGAGGCTGAAGTGACAAGTGCTCAGATGGAACTTTGCTTTTTAGGAGTCTGAAAAGGAACGAAAGTGACTTCTCTAGAAATCTAGACAGAGGGATTACCAAACCAATCGCAAAACTGTAGAACAATTTTTATGGTACGACAGTCAATCTTCCCGAATGCTGTGTTTAGTGGATTGCGATCGATAGGGCGGTAGACATGGCTTCCTAAGGATAAAGGATATAGCCTATTGTGGTCTCCCAATATATACTCGATGGTACATGGGAGCACAAGTCCATACTGGCACTTTTCATATCAAAGAGGAGGAATCACCCAACCTACGATGAAAACGATAGTTACCAGGCTTTAGGACGCCGGAATACATCTCTAGCCTAGACTTCTAGATGTTGTGCATTAGGTTCCAAAGAATTTTTATGTTCATTGAGGTTTATTTTACAGTTGATCTTTCTTAAGAATTTTTCCTTTGAGGTTCACTGCATGATGTAGGTATACAATTCCTAAATATGCAATCTAAGATGATAAACAATCGTTTACTTTCTTTTAGTAATGAAAATCCTAGCTACTAAGGAAAGAGAAATAAAATTGTTTTAACATAGAGCAGAGAGCACACACTAGATGCACTTTTACTAAATCAATTACCGCATGAAGTCTAAATGCAAATGCACATGCATGTATTTGTTTTTCAGTTTCCTTAATGTGAGAATGAAAAAAAAGAAAACTAGGTAAAGATTTGAATTATCTTCTTTTAGAGCAACAGTACTAACAATTTTCTCTTCAAAAAAAGAAAGGAAGACTAAGGCAACACTTTGCGATTTCGAATTTAAAATTGCTTTCGGCACTTGAAATACTAATAATTTTAAATCAAATACAATGGAAAAAAATGTAATCAACTATGTAAAAGAGGAAGGCTTTACAACACTCTTTTTCTTGAATGAAAATGATAGTTGCAACACTTTCAAATCAAAAGACAACAATTCGATTAAGCTACTTTTTGCAAAAGGAGAACTGTAAATGATGAAAAATACATTAAAAACTTTCACAATTCTTTATCAATGGAGGCTGAATAATGCAAAGGAAGGTGGTTTCAACAATGATTTACTGATCATAGACAACAAAAATACTAAATAAAGTTGAAGACAATGTAGAAAAAACCAAAATCTGGAGTCAGAAATAGTCTTAGTCAATCATCGCACCTGTAACATAGGGAAACAGGGATGTATCTCCCCTGCAACAAAAGGGAGGTGCGATGCATCCAGGTTGCCAATGAGAGATGGTGTGATGGTCCAGGGATAAGACTGAGCTTGTTTTTCACTCACAGTTTGCAGCTAAGTTCAGGGATTTAGGTCGAGCTAATGATAGACAGTGAACACAAAGTATAGGGGCTGATCTAATGAGGTTATTTGAGCTACCACCAGGGCACTTAGGATGTTTGCAGGTTAGTTCATAAACCAACATGGAGAATGACTGAAGCAATGTTGATCTACTTTGTAGTTTCATAGCAAAAGCAGTTCGAAGGCTAGCTGGCTTAACTTCAGGCTCCGTCTGTAGTTTATAAAGCAAACAACAATAACAAAAAAAACAAACTATTCGCTCCCCAGTGGAGTCGCCATTTTGTTATCGGTAAAACCAGTGTCCATTCAGAGCTACTAGTCCCACTAAGATGAGTAGCTATCTTAGAAACAAACAAACTAAAGTTACTTGTGTTTTCCTTTATGAGAGATAGATGAGAGAGAAGCAAAGAGTACCAACCTCAATCTTTCGCTAGTCTCCTTTCTTGTTTCCTCTCTCCTTTGATAGAACTTTCACCACTCCTTTCTCACTTTTCCCACTTCAAAGAACACCTGTAGAGTCAAAGTAGCAAAATACCATCAAAGCATAGAGATCTATAACCATAAACAATGGAGGATCAGATGTACATGAACCATATAAATGCATATACAAATACAAGATTTAGAGATATACAAGTATATGGAGGAAAAATCAAATAGCTTTATTGATAGAAGTAGTAGAAGAGAGGATTACAACCAAGCTGTCTGATCCAGCATCATCCTCCCAGCATGAAAGCCCTCTTCACCTCATACAAAGCAAGATCACCCAACAATACAATGTCTCAAAGAGAAACCAACAGCGCTTCCTTACAAATTACAAAATTCTAGCCTCTGGATCTCTAGGATGAGGGATCCATATATAGATGTTTGCAAGAGAGTGAGTCAGCTTCTAGGATTTTTATTAGTGTCATTTCACTGATAGTTCTTGGTTCCACTTGGATATTTCATTGATCTCTTACTCATCCCTAGGCGAATTCAAAGAGGTAAGTGTCATATGAGTAGCTTCTAGAAGATTCTTTGAGTTTCCACCTAGCAAACTACCTATGCCATTTGTCTGCTCTCACTCATTTCACCCTATAGAAGGACTTTTCAGTATGCATTGCACCCCCCATGTGTAACAGGTGACATGCATCACACCCTCAACATGGAGCAGTTTTTATGGTCCAATTTTGACCAGTTCTGAGTAGTTTTTCAGGGATAACTTCTGGGAAATGATGTAATCAACTGACCTTGTTCCTTTAGGGTATGAAACAAAAATTTCATGGGTTTAGAAGCCCTTGGTTTATGGACATATGTGATTGGGATTTCAGTGCCAAAATATGTCTATAACAGAGGTGTAGCATTGTCTATTGTTATCACTTTAGAATCCTCCATGAATTAAGGTATGGCATGGACATTCCAACACCTCAGAAGCTCAGTATCCCCTACTTCCTCGTGAAATCCCTCATTGACTCCAGCACCAAGGTGCAAGCAGGAAATTCAGAGCAGCTAGATCACCATGGCTTCATCAAATTTCTAGTAGAGGAAGCCCTCCATACCTTTACACTCCCTATAGCATGGGAAGTTTTCCGAAACATGATACTTGAGGATGACATAAAGGCTTTAACCTATGATGTTAGTCCTATTAGCAATGAGGAGGAAGAATAGCAAGGGGGAGAAGGTGAAGCCACTGGTGACTTAGTAGAATAAGAAAGGAAGGAAGACTAGGAAGAGCACAAGAATCAAAATAGGCAAACCTAAACCCTCTTCAAAAATGCCAATTACAATTCAAGATTCACCCTCTGCCAAGGGGAAAGAATCCCCTTCCAAGACACCTATCACATATGAAAGGGGGACTCCTAGATCTTCCACATGGAAGGAAAATGTATTAGTACAAGACCCAAAAACAATCCTACAGATAGTTCTACAGGAGACGCTGTCAAAACTACAAGAGACCCAACAACTTGAGAAAAGGATGGAAGGACAGCCACAGGTAAAGGAGGAAGCAAAAGGGCTACAAGAACTTGATCTCTAGCCTAGTCTTGCTTCGTATTACAATCTACTTGAGGGAGGAAGGATAATCCCACAAAAATTTGCAATTCCACTATTCTTTGAATTAGAGAAAGAAAGAATAAGAACACATAGGTTGTTAGGCCCCTATACTACTAGTGTAACCCCTTATTGTTATTAGTATAACCCACTTATTCTATTGATGTACCCATGTAGTGCCCATATTGTTACTATTGTGCCCTATAGAAGCCCACTATTGTTATTATTGTGCCCTTACATTATTATTGTTATGTCGGCTCTGATTATGTTATGACCCCTTAGACTCCTATATATAGAAAGGAGGTCTTTTCATTTGTATCATTCAAGAATTGCTCATTTATGTAATGTAAAGGAGGTTGCCCCCTCGAAGAGGCTGAATTCTAAGGCGTTGATCTATCTTTTCTATCTTTTCTTGAGCTGGTTTCATAACATTTGGTATCAGAGCTTTGGATTCTAGGGTTTCGCTGCTCCAAACAGGTCATCGTGGAATTTTCGCTATAACGTTTTTTCTGTGACGTTTCATAAGTTGCAAAAAAACCCATTTGAGAAGAAATCGCGCTGAACCTTGGGTCCACATTTTAGAGCTTTTCGCGTGATATTTGCGGAGATATGATCTGAGGAAGTTGGTCTTTTTGCAGACTCCTGAATTACATTCAAAACAGGTGACCTAGGGAAAATCGTCATAACTTTCTCTCTGAGAGTCAGATTGAAATTTCGCAAGAAGTTACAGAAAGAGGACAGACTGTAGTTTCTTGTATGCGTTTTTCAGATCCAAAGGTTGAAACAGTGACACGTGGCACTTCATAGAATTTCGCTCTTCTGGAAAGGTCTATAATCAGGTCATCTTGGGAGGTTGTGCATAACTCTTTCTTAGAGAATCCAATTTGGATCAGACTGGTGGCATTGGAAAGAGGACATAGAGGGCTACAATAGGTCGCAATTTTAGAACTTAAAGATCAAAAAGTACAGAGTTACAGTCGTTTCAAGGTCGAGCTCCTAAAATCAAGAAAAAGCAAGATGAGGAAGTTTGATGGCAAGGATCCGGTAAATTGGATACTTGAGATGGAGCAATATTTTGATCTACATGGTGTACAATTGTTACAAAAGGTATGTATTGCATCTTCATATTTAGAACCTGATCAATTTTTATGGTACTAAGGGCTTTGTTCTCGTAAACAACTTGTTACGTGGTCAATTTTCACGGAGGAAATGATAGCACATTATGAGGATACAAAGAGCAACACCTTCTTTAGAGCAAAACCACAACAATTGGAAAGGGTAAAAGGGCTTTGTGACATAGTGGAAAGAAAAATTATGGAAACCAGGAAGCGTACCCCTCACAACTATAAAGATGGAAGTGTTGTTTCTCCTAGCCTTCCACAACCTACAAGGGTTACACCACAACAATTGGAAGAAAAAAGAGAAAAAGGGCTTTGTTACAATTGTGATAGCAAATGCACTAAAGGTCATAAGTGTGCTGAGAAGAAATTATTTTACATAGAATATGAAGAGGAGGAAGAAAAGGATCAAGAAACATTAAAAGAAGAAGATATACGCTAGGACCCCACCCCAGAGAAAGAAGAAATGAATCATACCATATCTTGTAAAGCATTGGCAAGAATTACCACTCCTCAAACTCTCAAGATAAAAGGACATATCAAGAAGAAAAATGTGCAAGAAGTGAAAGATCACATCGAGAAAGAAGAAATGAATCCAACCATATCTTGTAATTCATTGTTCGAAATTACCGCTCCTCAAACTATCAAGATAGAAGGACATATCAAGAAGAAAAAAGTTCAAGAAGTGAAAGATCACATCGAGCATCAAGAAATGAATCCAACCATATCTTGTAAAGGATTGGAAGAAATTACCACTCCTCAAACTCTAGAGATAGAAGGACATATCAAGAAGAAAAAGGTTCAAGCAGTGAAAGATCACATCGAGCATCAACAAAAAGTTCTCCAACTTTTAAAGGATAACGCCACTTTGGTGCAAAATCAAACGAAACAATAGGTAGATAAACATTGTAGTGAAAAATGTTTTGATGTAGGTGATTGGGTATTTTTACTGCTACATCTCAAGCAAGCTATTTATGAGAAGGAAATGTGGGCAATACTACATGCACTTAAAAAATGGCGACCTTACCGAATGGGAAGACTCTTCAAGGATGAGGATGTGGAAGCATTGTTTTGTGCTATTTATATTATCCAACTAGATTGGATAAACGAAGCAAGGGATGAATGGAAGAAGGACGAAGAAGAATGGCCACTTATTCAAAAGTTGCAAAAGGTCCCAATTCAAACAATATTGCCAGAAATTGAAGAGGAAGGAAAAATCATATTGGAACCTGGAGCAATCACATAAACAAGAACCCGACAGCTAAGAAATCGATCAATTTTAGAGTATCTCATCAAGTGGAAGAACTTACCCGCTGAAGATTCCACATGGGAGGACAAGAATTTTATACAGAAGCATCAAGAACTACTCAAGCGTTGAGGACAACGCTTTTTGAAGGAGAGGGGCATGTTAGGCCCCTATACTACTAGTGTAACCCCTTATTGTTATTAGTATAACCCACTTATTCTATTGATGTACCCATGTAGTGCCCATATTGTTACTATTGTGCCCCATAGAAGCCCACTATTGTTATTATTGTGCCCTTACATTATTATTGTTATGTCGGCTCTGATTATGTTATGACCCCTTAGACTCCTATATATAGAAAGGAGGTCCTTTCATTTGTATCATCCAAGAATTGCTCATTTATGTAATGTAAAGGAGGTTGCCGCCTCGAAGAGGCTGAATTCTAAGGCGTTGATCTATCTTTTCTATCTTTTCTTGAGCTGGTTTCATAACATAGGTAGATGCAAATAGCCAAATCCAAAGGATTTGAGGATGTTGGCCATATGGAAAACAAACTCAGAGAAATGGGTAGAGAGTTGAGTGCTCTTAGAGACAGGGAAACAATTACACAAAACCACCTTGAAACTTAAAATGAATTTTTAAGGAGGCAGCTGCAAGAGAAAGATACTCTGCTGGCATGCATGGCTAGCTTATCCATGGAGGCACTGCAATGTAGAACACTAGAAAAATCCTATGGCCTCTATCGTAAGGACCAATGGTTACAGTTCCAGATAAAGACTCTGGCACAGAGAGTCATAATTCCTTTCCAAGATTATAGGCAGTTTATGGATCTGTGTGACCAAAACACATCAGAGGATAAGGTAAATATGGCAGAATTCTACCTACATAACATGGCCCTCACAGACATGAATGTGTAGGACCCCAATGCCAAGCTAGGGGACCTACAACTAATGGCCATCGCCTCATGGATGAACCATGAAGAGTTGAGGGCAGTAGAAATAAAAAGATTAACGATAAAAGAGCAGAATGATCCATTAATGATAAGAGCTAAGCCATTAGATCCCATGTCCCTCATCAGCACATAGAACCTGCTTGCCAATGACCCTCAGATTGCCCCTAGATATCTAGACAATCAGGCACAAGCCATTGTACACTTTGAGGATATGCAAAGGCTACTTGGGGATGACTGTGTGCATGCATGCATGAGGAGATGGAACACCTTACCACACATTCTACTGATTAGGGAATATCATTCCCCCATGAGGCTGAAGGAGGCATTAAAAAGAGTGCCAATGTACAAGCACTCCATGGAGAGGCTGAAGGTCAACTGGATTGGCCTCAAACTGAGTCCCCCACTACAGTTAGGCATGTTGGAAGGCAGAAGAGAAGAAGAAGAGGAGGAGCAGTGGGAAGAGATAGACAGGAAGGTAGGATTCTATGGAAAAGAAGAGTAGACCACATCAAAAGCCTGGGATGCTAGGAAGGCCACCAAGGCCATAAAATATGAGGAGATTGACTAAGTTTCTCAGAGGATGAGGAACACCTTCAGTAGGGGGGTGAAGATGAGCCTCATAAATGGGTAATTATATGGGCTCATTTTACCTCCTAACCTAGTCAAATCAACCATTCTCTTAGCTTATTGTATGATTTTTTGATTATATTTATGCTTATAGAGTGAGTTGAGTTAGTTATAATTCCATGTGGTCTAACATGTGTTTAATGTAGATTATTGATGAATTTCGAGGTCAAAGTCAAGGATCCAGTGGACAAATGGCAGCAATAGCTTGAAGTGGACAAAGGAGAGGACTTATAGGAGGGAATCCCCATCATTTATTACTCCTCACTTTGAATTCCCCTTCATTCAGCTTGGAGTACAAGAAGCAGAATCATGCACTAGAAGGCAATCGAGCAAGTGGAGAATGACTGATGATTATCTCGTGTTTTGGGAGCCAAGCCTCCCCGATTTTAAGGAAGCTGTTGGTAGCTTCATGTGTATAATTAGAAAGGCCTAGGGCCTCACTAGGGTTAGAGTTTTGTTGGATTTTTTCTTATGTAAACTCTGCTCCAACTTCGAGCTTATTATTTTGTGACAATTTCATGTAATCTTGCTATTGTTTTTAAAATAAATATGGAACCCTTTTTGAGCTAGCACTGAGTTACCTCAGAGGGATAAAGCTCTTGGGTTAAGGCCCAATTCAAGTAGCCAATCTCCTCTTTACTTGTATTTGTATGTTTTATTTCAGTTTGTAGATTAGTTTGTTGTTAGATGTATTTCTTTTATGGTTGAGAATAGGTTGCTTTTGATGATTCAATAGTTTTCTTCCATTTGTTCTTTCTATATTAGGTTAAACAATGATTAGAAAAGACTCAAAAGGCTAGAAATAGTTCCTTGGCCTCTCTTCCTCCCTCCGGGACCATGATTTGAGGCAAAGACCCTCTTGTTGCCCCAAAAACACAGATTTTCCTCCTTCATAGGACTTCTAGTGTTTGCAGTTTTTTAGTAGGATAATAATCCAGTTCTGCTTTGCTTCAAATCTTCTTCATCATGCTCACTTCCTAATTTGCAATAGTTTTCTTTCATGCTTTCCTTTCTTGCATCATTTCTCAGCATTTCCTTTCATAAATCATAGGTTAGACTATTTTTATGCAAAACTCTGTTTTTCCTAAATGCACTCGTTTCACTTGTTGCTTAATTTCCTTGGTTGACTGTTAGTTTTTATGCTACAGATCTCTTCCAGCAGTAGGCCAGCTTATCAACAATCACACCCTCCATCTGATCCATGCCCTATTGATTTCCCAAGTCTCACTTCAATTCCGCCTTAGTTTCCTACATTTTTCCTAGAACTTCTTCCTCTCTCCTTGAGCAAATCCAATCATCTTTCTCTCTCCTTGTGGTTCATGGTAGACCATAGGCACCCTGACACCTCATTCCAACCTTCATCCACATTTTTCACCCATTCTCGCACCCTCAAAACAGTGAAAACTTCTGTCGGCCTCCTGTAGTTCCCTATTTTCCTCCTCTAGATTTCCTGTGTCCTCTTGTGGATTTTCCTGTAGGCTTTATTTTGAAATCTGAGTGTGGAAAGGCCTCTAGAAGGCAACCTGAGACCTCCTAGGAACCATCCACACCATCCTACATCCTCTCAAGTCCCAAAACCGCCCTTCAACGCCACCTATTCATTGCCACACTCGCACACATTAAATCACATGCATGTCAAATTCACATAAAAATAAATAAAAATCCAAAAATATGTTTTTTTCTTATTTACTTCCAGGAATAGCATAGTTAGATGTTGTTTACTTCCTTTAGTAGGTAATGGCATTCCATTCATGGTTTTCATAGTGCTTTCTGCAAAATTAGAATTATTTGGTTAATTAGGGTTTACTAGGTTTGCTTTACATTTCAGTCTTTCTCCTTTCTGCAATTAGAATAGCATCTGTAGAGTAATCCTTCTTTCCTTTCATCACATATAGAGCTTCTTCTGAGATCCATAGAAGTCGGCTTGAGCTCCTAGTGATCTTACGCTGGCTGACCAAGTGACAACCTGTAGTAAGAACTAGTACTTGTGCATACAGCACCGACGCTTCCAAGCTTGTTACGAACTACCGAGTTGATAAGAGTAAAGTAGGCAGCCCAAGAGTTGTAGCATTATTGTTGCAATACTGGTGCTCACCAGTTTCTAGTGACCTAGACTTCCTTATGTTAAACTATGCGATGGACCTTTCATCTCTTACCATTCACAAGGGCAAGGTTTCGCCTATTTCTCTTTGGGGGAGGGGTAAGGGGAGTCATCATTTTAGAGGTAAATCAACTGACAAACCACTTATTTTCCAAGACTTTTCATATTTACATGACGTCCCTATCTTCGCCTCTTTCAACTCTAGGGATTTTAGATGGTTTGAGCCCTTAGAGGATGCCCCTTGATGAATACATTGTCTCTTAACCTTAATAGTCTTGGGGATGCCACCAAACAAATATCCTTGTGTCATCTCTTCTTCTCAATTCAGCCTTTCATCATCCTCATCCAGGAAGCTATGGAAAACTCCAACAAGGCTTTGTCTTATTTTCATTTTATCTATCCGGAATGGTACATGGTTTCTGTGAGTCTTAGTGGGATTTCAGGTGGCCTTTCCTCTTTATGTGATCCCAAATGGGAAAATCTTAAAACCCATAAATTATTTGTAGGTATCTTTCTTTTGGGACAATTCTATGGGATAGAAGCGAGGATTCATATTTTGAATTTGTATGCTCTTTATAAAGGGAGAACAACCTTCTAGGATCTGGTGGAGTCTTTACACATATTCAAGATTGGATCCCTTATTATCACAGGGGACTACAATGCCACTATATCCCTAGAGGAGTGTTGGGGGGTCTGTTAGGTCCCTAAAATACTAGTGTAGCCCCCTTATTTTTATCGTTAGTGTAGCCCCTTTATTGTCATTTTTGTACCCATGTAGCCCCCATATTTTTATTGTTGTGGCCCATAGAATCACACTATTGTTATTGTTGTGCCCTTACATTATTATTGTTATGCAAAATCTGATTATATTGTGACCCTTTAGACTCCTATATATAAAAAGGAGGTTTTGTCATTTGTACCATAAAAAAGAATTCATTTGTTTAATGTAAATGAGGTTTCCCCCTTGAAGAGGATAATTTTTAAGTCGTTGATCTATCTATTTGTTAGTTATATTCATAACATTTGGTTTTAGAGCTTTGGATTCTAGGGATTTGCTTCTTAAAACATGTCATCTTGGAATTTTCGCTATAAATTATTTTATACAAGGCGTTGGAAGCTAAAATTTTCACCACGTGGAGTTGAAGTCTTGGTGAAATTCATGTACAAATTTTAGATCTTGGTTTGCTATATTTTTTGAGATATGATCCATGGAAGTTAGGGTTTTTGAAGGCTATAGAATTCAGCTGCAAACAGGTGACCTAGGGAAAATCATCATAAATTTTGTTTTAGGCATCAGAATTGAATTTTGTAAAAGTAGCTGAAAGTGAACAGACTTTAGTTTTATCTGTAGCAATTTTAGTACCGAATTTTGAAACAGTGACACATGGCATCTCATACAACTTCACTCTATTGAACTAGCCCATATTGAGGTCATCATGGGATATTTGGCATAACTCTATATTTAAGAATTCAATGTTGGTCTAACTTGCGTAATTAGAAAGAAGATTCAAAGGGATACCACAGGAAAACAATTTAGACCTTCGAAGTCTGAAATTACATAGATACAACAATTGCAATATCTAGCTCAAAGTTGTGTATTTTTTAAAATTTGCATAATTTTTGTTTGGAAAATCAGTTTGAAGTGATCCAAAGGGAATATTGAAGCATATATATCAATATCGTGTTCTAAAATTCCTCTCAAACAAAAAAATTCTACACCCATTAAGACCTCAAAAAGTTATACTATGACGCATGAATAGGAAGAATTGCAGCGTGATATATCAAAATTACGGGACCAAGTGCAACAAATTTCGCTTTCACAAAGAGAAACCAAAAATGAACTAAAATGGGACATGGATGGTATAAAAGGCAACATAGAGGTTTTTAAATTTGGCATGGATGTGTTGAATGTCACATTGGAAGGGTTGACAATTTTTTTGCAACAAAGGTTGCTCGATGGTGACAAAGTAATCCACAAAAATCATGATGAGGACAAAAGGAATATGAATTATGATTTTAGTGACTCCAATGAGCGGTTTAAGAACCACCAAGTTCCAAAGATAGATATGAGGAATTTTTATGGAAAGGATCCGGTAACATGGATATTATAAATGGAGCAATATTTTGATCTACAAGATGCACAACCCTCACAAAAGGTACAAATTGCATCTTTATATTTAGAACCCAATTAGTTTGTATGGTATAGATGGGTATGTTATCGTAAACCACTTGTCACGTGGTCAATTTTTACAAAGGAAATGATAACATATTATGAAGATACAAAGAGCAACACCTTTTTTAATGAATTGACAAATCTCAAACAAAAGGGTTCAATGGCGGAGCACATTGAAGACTTCCAAAAATTGAATATTAGGGTAATAGATATTCCAAAGGAGCATATGATTGATGTCTTCATATTGACTTTAAAAGATAACATCCAAAATGATTGTCTCCTTTTGGAAATTTATTCATTCGATAAGGCATTCATGTTGGAAAGAAAAGTTGAAAGAAAAATTATAGGGACAACGAAGCCTACCACTCAAACTATAAAGATGGAAGTGTTGCTACTCCTAGTCCTCCATAAGCCGCAAGGTTGACACCACAAAAATTGGAGGAAAAAAGAGCAAAATGGCTTTGTTAAAGTTTTGATAGAAAATACACTAAAGGTCATAAGTGTGCTGAGAATAAATTATTTTACATACATTGTGAAGAGGAGCAAGAAAATGAATAAGAAACATCAAAAGAGAAGGATATATGCCATGAACCAATCCCTGAGAAAGAAGAAATGAATCTGATCATATCTTGTAATGCATTGGCGGGAATTACCACTCCTCAAACTCTTAAGATAGAAGGATATATAATGAATAAAAAGGTAATAGTGTTGATTGATTCGGGTAGGTACCCATAGTTTTATTAATTATAATACAACGAAGGAGTTGATTTTCTTCTTATATCTAGCACCAGAGTGTCAAGTGATGGTTACAAATCGACGAACTATAAATTACTCTGAAAAGTGCCATAATATTGAGCTAACCATGGGGGCATATGTATTGAATAGTTCAATGCTTTCCATTCCAATGGGTGGTGTTAATGTTGTACTAGGAGTCGAATGGTTACAATCTTTTGGGACGATAACTTTCAATTTTAAAGAAGTTTTCTTGAGTTTGTTTTGGGAAGGAAAGGAATTTGAATTAAGGGGTATCACAAGAAAATTAGGAAATATAATTATATCTAATGGCATGAAAAATCTTCTGAAGAAAGAACAATGGGAAGTAATTGCACAATTAGGCTCAGTAGAGGTTCAAACATCAAAGTCATCTATTTATTTAGATCTCCAAAAAGTCTTGGACAACCATTCCAAGATGTTTGAGACTCCTAAAGGCCTGCCACCTATTCATGATCATGATGATGCTATTCATTTGATTCTAGGAAGTGTTCCTCCAAACATCAGCCCTTACAAATATCCTTATGCCCAAAAGAGTGAAATTGAACACATGGTTGTAGAAATGCTAGAGACCTGTATAATTCAACCTAATCAAAGTTATTTCTCTGCTCCAGTAGTATTGGTGCACAAGAAGGATGGATCATGGTGTATGTGTCCATATTATAGGGAGATCAACAATCTCACTATTAAAAATAAATTTCCCATTCCTGTCATTGATGAATTGTTGGATGAATTACATGGAGGAATTTACTTCACCAAGTTGGATATTCATTCAAGATATAATCAAATTAGAATGAACATTGAAGAAATTCCAAAGACAACATTCATAACTCATGAGGGTCATTATGAATTTTTGGT
Source organism: Pinus tabuliformis (assembly GCA_031772625.1). Lineage (NCBI taxonomy): Eukaryota > Viridiplantae > Streptophyta > Pinopsida > Pinales > Pinaceae > Pinus > Pinus tabuliformis. The sequence goes on from CM062814.1 coordinate 717,872,794, forward strand.
CATTTCTTTTCGCCTTACTAATGCACCTTCCACATTTCAAGATTTGATGACTTCCATTTTCAAACCCTTCATTAGAAAATTTATGTTAGTATTTTTTGATGATATACTAATCTACAACAAGTCTTGTAAGGATCATGTTCAACATGTTGACAGGGTGCTCAAACTATTGGAAGAGAAACAATTATGTGCAAAAACCTCCAAATGTTTCTTTGGTGTACAAGAGGTGGAATATTTGGGCCATATTGTATCTAATGAGGGTGTTAAGGTAGACCTTAACAAAATTAAATCCATTAAGGAATGGAAAATCCTCACAACCATAAAGCATCTTCGAGGATTTCTCGGGTTGACAGGGTATTATCGCAAGTTTGTTAAGAATTATGGGATAATATAGACACCTCTAACATCATTACTGAAGAAAGATGCATTTTCTTGGACTCCAAAAACAACAAAATCCTTTGAACATCTTAAAGAAGCAATGTACCAAGCACCGGTCTTAACTAAGCAAAATTTCACAAAAGCTTTTATTGTGGAATGTGATGCCTTAGGAAATGGAATTGGTGTTGTTTTAATGCAAGAAAGAAGACATATTTATTTTGAAATTCATCCAATCAAAGGAAAGTATTTACACAAACCTAGTTATGATAAGGAAATGTTGGCAATATTACATGCACTAAAGCAATGGCGACCTTACCTAATCAGAAGAAACTTCAAGGTAAAAATATATCATGATAGTATTAAATACATTTTGAAACAAAGAATATCTTTAGAAGAGAAACAAAAATGGGTAAAAAATATGTTGAGTTATGACTTTGAAATCATCTACAAAAAATCGAAGCAAAATGTTGTTGCAGATGCACTCCCAAGAAAGGATGAGGATGCAGAATCATTTCTTTGTTCCATTTCTATTATCCAACCTGAGTGGATAACCGAAGCAAGGGATGAATGGAAGAATGATGAAGAGGTGTGGTTACTCATTCAATAGCTGCAACAAGATCCCAGTACATTTGATATATTTAGCTGGAAAAATGATTCATTATGGTACAAACATCACTTATATCTTTGTAAGAATTCCTAACTCAAAAAAAAAATTATTTTGGAATTTCATACCTCTCCCTTAGGAAGGCACTCAGGATTTTTAAAAACTTACCATAGAGTCAAGAAGATTTTTTTTTGGAGGGCGTTAAATATGATATTCAAAAGTTTGTGGTAGAATCTTTTGTTTTCCAACAAAATAAAATTGAGACAATTAAGACCCCGCGTTTGTTACAACCTTTATTCATTCCAAATCAGCGTTGGGAGGAGGTCCCAATGGATTTTATCACAAGTTTACCCAAGTCTGAAGGAAAGAGTGTCATTGTGGTGGTAGTTTATAGACTTACCAAGTATGCAAACTTTTTTGTATTATATCATTATTTTAAAGGCAATACATTTTGTACTGCATTTATGGAAACTGTTAGTTCCAGTATTTGTAGCCTGTCACCAGGGATCAACATGAGCTCTTACTATGTCTGGTTTTGTTAGATTTTTTGCACATGATGTTAAACACAAAACATGTAACAAGTGTGTCCATCAGAAGAAGCTCAGGAAAATCTTTCCAACAGTATATCACACTCCTGTAACCAGTTCCTGAATTAGAAGAAATGAATGAGTGATTCTTGAATGCATGTTTTGAGGTCAGTTGCTGCACACAATGACAAGTTTATTACAAAATACGTTTTTGAAATAACGGTAATGAATTTTTCAAAAGTGAAAGAGGTTTTTGTTCATCACATACTAAGCAACAAGAACCTCCTTCATTTTATGCATAGGTGCTGCTATGTGGGAAATATATGGTGATATTTGGAGCCTACATTAAAACAAATCAAAATTTTCATATTTTTTACTGTTTTAGTCATTTTAGTGCGGGGCCATTTTACAACAGATGGAAAGTAATTTTGCAAGAACCAAGGATTTTTTATTAAGAGAGAGCCATATAAAAAAAACCTCTTTCATTTTATTCATAGGTGTCATGGATTGGGATATGTGACTAGAGATTTACAGCTCATTTTCAAGATTTAAATTTTTAATGATTTTCTGTTTTAGAGATGATTTTGCTGAACCGATTGCGAGCTACTGGAAACGAATTTCCAAAATTTGAGAGAGGTTTTTCTCCCGAATGACCTTATATACAAAAACCTCTTTCAGTTTTGTAACAGGTGCTATGGTTCAGGAGATACAAGTTCATATTCAACACCTATTTTCAGAAATTCGGCCCAAGTTTAATGTAACTAATTCTATTTTGAAGAAAATGGTTGAGCTCAATCCCTTAGTACAAGGATGATAAAATTTATATATTTTATGAAATTCATAGTGTAGGGGTTTGATTTTGGTAGAATTTTGGACTCTTGAGAAAGCCTTGAGCTTCATTGTACATTCACTTTCAGTATTTTTGCTAAGGAATTGAGACCAGGATTTGCAGCACTCTTTGGGATTAGTGTGGCAATTTGTATTGGTACAGTGATTCTCTTTGTAATTGTGAATTTTATTTATGTATGTCATCATCTATCTTATTTCTTCTGAACTAAACAAACAAGAGTGTAAGTATAATTAATTGAAAGTGCAATGCTCTACTTGAAGTTTACTTTAGTTGTTCGATGTTTTTAGCTGTTTGGGGAGGATTCTTGATTGCCCTTGCCCTCTTCAACACCTCACCTGTCTTTTCCCTCCATCTAACTAAAATTTAAGTGCCAAAACGATTGCCTACCTTGCCCCATCGAGATCTCTGCAGAACTGAGCCTCAATCCCCGCACCCCAAAATCTACCTTTCCCTTGATTCCAACTAAACCCCCAAAAAAATCACTTCAAATCCTTGTACTTCATACCTAGCCTAAAATCAGTTTTTATTTCAGTCATCTCAAGCCCTCATCGATCATAATTTGCTGAGATTGACTTGGAGAGAGCCCTCTCCTGACCTGGTAGAGCTAGCTACTAGGTTGAGCGTGGTTTGATGTTGTCCCTGGATCCTACCTTTTCAGCCTGAGGTAAATCTAGGCACTAACAGAAACAATTCAAAAGCTTCACGGAAACACAGAGATTATAGTAAGTGACAAAGATCCCATTTTCATTGGAAATTTTTGGACGAATTTATTTTCTTTTCTTGAAATTCAATTAGCTCATAGCTCATCTTATCATCCTCAATCTAATGGGAAAACTGAGATAGTGAACACATTTTTGGAAGGATATCTTTTTTGCTTTGTATCTGACAAACAAACATAATGGGTCAAGTGGTTACATCTAGCTGAATGGTGGTGTAACACTTCCTTCCATACTGTAGCAAAAATGACCCCATTTATGGCACTTTATGGATATCATCCACCATCCATCACATCATATTTAAGAGAAAATTATAAGGTTCAAGTAGTGGAAGATCACATTGAGCATCAACAACAAGTTCTACAACTCTTAAACGATAACCTCACTTTGGCATAGAATTGAATGAAACAACAGGAAAATCAACATCGCAATGAAAGAAGTTTTGATGTAGGTGACTGGGTATTTGTATGGCTACGACTGTACAAACAAATATCTCTCAAGAAAGCTAAGAAGGATAATAAATTATCACCAAAGTACTACCGTCCTTATAAGGTGTTGCAAAAGATTGGGACTATGGAATACAAATTGGAGTTTCCTCTATATTCCTGAGTACACCCATTTTTCCATGTTTCATGCTTAAAGAAGGATATTGGTGACAAGATTCTAGTTCAAACAATGCTGCCATAACTTGATGAAGAAGGAAAAATTATATTTGAGCTTGAAGCAGTCACGGAAATAAAAACTCGACAACTACATAATCAATTAATTTTAGAGTATCTCATTAAGTGGAAGAACTTACCCATTGAATATTCCACATGGGAGGATGAGAATTTTATGCAAAACCATCTAGAACTACTCAAGCGTTGAGGATAACACTCTTTTGAAGAAGAGAAGCATGTTAGGTCCTTATAATACTAGTGTAACCCCCTTATATTTATTGTTATGCCCATGTGGCCCCCATATTGTTATTGTTGTTCCCCAAGAAAGCCCAATATTGTTATTGTTGTGCCCTTACATTATTGTTGTTATGTAGGCTCCGATTATATCATGACCCCTTAGACTCCTATATATACAAGGCAGGTCTTGTCATTTATATCATCCAATAATTGTTCATTTATGTAATGTAAAGGAGGTTTCCACCTAAAAGAGGATACTTTTTAAGTCGTTGATCTATCTATTTGTGTGTTGGTTGCATAACAAGCTCATTGTAGAAGGGACCCTCTAGCAAATAGATTAGAAGCCCTCTTCAAAGAAAATAATCTCATGGACATTTTCTGAGTCCTAATCACTCCTACTTGGCATAATGGGCACAAATTGGAGGAGAAAATTGGTAAAATGTTAGATATATTTATGGTACATGAGAATTTTCTAGAGATAATCGGCAATATGAAGACCTGGGTGAAGAATAATTTTGTCTCTGATCACTTTCTGATTATGCTTTAATGGTGTATGGAGACTGTACGAAATGGGATTCCTTTCGAATTCAATAGACTATGGCTCGATGATAAATATATTAATAAATTAGTTTTCTCTTCTTGGAGTATGAATGAGTTGGACCTTTGGATGTCGACCATGAAAATAATTTCTTATAAATTGAGTAATTTTTTTAAGGAAAGTTAGGATATGGGAGCGTAACAGAAAATTAAATTTTCCTGGAACTGAAACAAATAATCGAGGAAATTGAAAGACTTGGTAGAAATATGGCACAATCGGCTTTGTCTCAGAGGATATTGGGGCGATTGAAGGAGTAAGAGGGTAGGAAGAGGAATATCCTACAGATATAACAAACAACCTAGAGACTAAAAAGTATATCTATATGGCTAAGAGAAGGAGACAAGAATACCGGATTCTTCCACAAATATGCTAATCACAGAAGAAACATAAATGTGATCTAGCATATCAAAGGAGCAGACAAGAAAATGGTATATTTTACAGAGGAGATCGAAAAATAGGTTGTTTCTTTCTTTGAGGATTTTTTCAAATCTCAAGAAGGGGTAAATATTGAAGACTAGCTATGGGGATCAGAAGATTACTCTACTATGTTCAATGAAGAATCAAATGAGGCTCTTTTCTGTCCGACCACTCTTGAAGAAGTACAATTGGTTTTGAAGTCTTTTGAACAAGATAAGCATCCAGGTCCAGAGAGCTGGACGGTGGAAATATTTTTGGATTTTTTTGATTTGACGGGACTTGAGATTCTAGAGTTAGTAAAAGAATCCTAGATTACTGGTCACATTTTAGGAGTCACAAAAATGAATTTCCTTTCCCTTATCTTGAAGGTATCTGTTGCATCCTCTTTCCTAGATTTTAGACCGATATATCTTTGTAACATTACATATAATCTCATTTAAAAAATTATTGTGGAGCACATTAAGAAATCTCTATCAGATTACATCTGTAGGGAGAAATTTGGTTTTCTCCAAAACTAATCGATTCATGATGTTATTTCCAGAGCACAAGAATGTATACATTCCATTCATACAAAGATATTGGAAGTGTTGGTTATGAAATTATATTTGCAGAAGGCATATGATTGTGTTGACTGCTCTTTCTTGCGGATTATCCTGAGAAAAATAGGAGTAGAAGTGCATAATGTGGATTGGATTATGCCCTGTGTATCCACTGCATGTTTTGCTGCTTTAATAATGGATACCCTACAAATTTCTTTCAAGTAGGTAGAGGTTTGAGACAAGGATGATCACTTTCGACCTTGGTCTTTGTTCTAGTTATGGATGGCAGAAGTTAGAAGATAAATGTGGCTCAAAGCATAGAAATATTTAGAGGCATAAGGCTAGGAAATGAGGTTAACATATCTCACATGTTTTGTGGTGACGATATCCTCACCTTTCGGATGGTCTTGAGAGCACAATGGATGGCTCTTCATTACATTTTTTTGTGTTTCGACGAACCCTCTAGGGGGAAGATTGATTTCATTACCAGGATATTTGGGGTGGGCACCAAGCCATTAGTGGGTGGCTTCACTTATCTGGGATTCAGAGTAAAGCGTCACAATTACAAGTTGAATGAATGGACATGGGTCCTAGAAAAGATCCAAAGTAAATTAAAATGTTGGATGCATTGATGGCTTTCTTTGGTAGGTAGATATACCCTCTCTCAGGTGGTTCTATAAAAAATGTCAGTATATTAGGCACATATTTGTGCATTCCCCTCCTTTATGATGTCGATAATTCACTCTATTCTCTCTCGATTCATATGGTTGGGCACAAAATAGGTATAAAAATATCATTTGGTAAATTGGGACACTATCACTAGACCAAAGGATTTTGGTGGTTGGGGCATCTTGGACACAAAAATATTTGGTTTGGCTCTACTCATAAAGACAATGTGGAGATCATTATTTGGATAAGGTATACAGGGGGGGATATTTTAAGGGAAAATTTCCTGAAGAAAAAAAGCACTATAGACTCGTTTAGAGAAAACTATATTGGGAAACAATTTGGCTCATACATATGGTTGAGTTTTCATAAGATTAAATGTTGGCTCTTTGAAAAATTAGATGGTCGTTCGGGAAAGGAAACCAGATATTAATTGGGTTGGACCATATTCTAGGTGTTAGTAATACATCCTACCTCTTAGAGGACATTATTGAGGCTCTTCATTCTAGAGGTTTCTTCTTCTTGGAACAAGTCATCAGCAGGTGGAGTGGTCAATGTCCAATTTGGAAAGATGTTAGGGAATTAGGTTTAAATGGTCAAAGGATGCATTCATGGAACAACTATATCCAAGATCTAAGGCAGGTCGGTCTTTGTAGAAGCACGGAGGGAGACACATTCATGTGGGCTCAGAAACTACAAAAAGGTTCTACAGTGGTAGTGGACATTTACAGGCATATTATGTGTACTAGATTTTCTTTAACTAACCCCTGTTGGTTTTAGAAGGTATGGAAGTGTAAAGTTCCCCTAAAAATAATCCTCTTCAATTGGATGGTGTGGCATAATAAAATGTTGATGTTGGAAAATCTCAGTAAGCGGGGTTATCAAGGTCCAAGATGGTGCCCCCTATGTTTTGATTCAAATATGATGGGTCTACACCTGTGCCTCTAGGAACAGACAACACAATTATATTCTATTGAAGTTTCTAAGGTTAATTAGTTAGAAACCCTCCATGCACTTTATCTGATTTATTCATGTTGGCTTGAGGGGGCTTGACCCAGTTTTGGAGTTAATTAGCCAAACAAATACCTACACTACTAGCCCTTTCGACACTAGCCCACGGAGTGCGGACTGAAGTCTCACCCGAAGCAGTATGGGGGGATGCTGGAACTAAGTTTCCACACCGTGGAGATGTATGAAGGGTCGATTTAGTCCAACTATGAATACCTTCGCGTAGTTCACTTCGCTCACTATCCTGACCTGTGATACCTTCCCGATCTGTTATAATTGCCTTCGCGCAGCCCTAACGAGTGGCCAAGGTTCTTTCATGCTGCTAAGGCAATGATCTGAGCTATTTCCCCAAGTTACACCACAAATCTTACTTATCCTTTAATAACTGTTATTTAACTTCGGGTAAATAGATACTTTATCTTATATTCACTTAATCAACACAATCATATATGCTCGTGCATCATATAAACATCATAAATGTAATTTATACCCAATACATTTAATGTAGAAAACAGTAAATAAATACACAGGAATGGTATAAAAATTCTCTTTATTAATGCTTCAATCGGTTACAAACTCAACCTGCCCTGTGCACTCATTTGCAGGGGTTTACACACTCAGCTGTGAACTACTAGAAATTTGCGCACTCAGCTGCAGAGCCTTCTCCTACTCTATGACCCAAGACTTGACTCTACACTTAGATAAGACTCAATTCTTCATCCTTCATCCATGACTTGATTCCCCTCTTTACAACTTAGAGCCTCGCTTTATTTATACAATCCTGTGGTCCATAGAACATGGGCAGATCTCTAAAGCTGACATTACATTACAAAAATGAGGGTGAACAACCCTATGACTCATTTACAAGCTCGGGCTCCAAGCCCACAAAATGCGGAGTCTTTACATCGGATTTAGTCAAAATTTAGGATTTAAGCCCCAAAACTTCCCTTGGGGGATCTCGCACCCAGTAAGACCCCAACAAAAACATCGTGACTCGCCCTCAAGTCAGTTTATCGGTGCAGAGATCTTCACGTGGAGACCTCCCAACTTTGCCCAGACCGCTGCAATGTTGGCAACGCACTAAGCGACTGTCTGTTGTACCTCCTGCACACGTTGTTTAGAGAGTGTTGTAGCTGAAATGCTTCCTTGCACCTGGTTATAGTCCTGCGCCTCCTTTCAGTTGCCTAGTGCGCTAAGACTATTCTTCCCAAGGCTAGTGAGGTGGTCAGGCCACCTGTATATGGCTTCAACCGACTATCGCTTACTTCTCCTGGGAAGGGTTCACCATTTGACTTCACAAACTACATCGTGCATTTTACCAACTACATCGTACCACCATCTGTGATCCCCTTAGTAACATACGGTCCAATTCAAGGCATCAAACTAATCAACTCTCAATGGTAGTCCCAAAATTCTTCAACGTAATCGTGCGCATCCTATTTTATCACCACAGTTTTTTTATCATGAAAGTACTTCGATATTCCTTCCTCAAGCTTCTTGACTTCTTCTTCTGCCATGGTGATTTTCTCCTGAAACTGAACTTTTTCATTCATGAGTTGTTGGAGCCTAAGGTTACCCTATTGAATCCCTTCATCAGGTCCCAAGCGTTCTTCTTCGAGCTCTCCCAAAAGTGCAATCCCTTTTTCCAAGGCTGTGCAATCCATCACATCCATAGGCGCTGCTATGCATGGACTAGGCATGATATACTCCACTGGTATTACAGAGTTTGCTCCATAGGCTAGCCTAGAAGGCATCTGTCCCATTATTTTCATGCACATTGTCCTATAAGCCCATAAGACTGCTAGTACCCGTAGGTTCCACTCACTTCACTGTGCATTATATACCTTGTTTACTGTGTTGCACACCTTATCAATAAGTAGGAAGATCCCTCACTTCTGTTGATACACAACACAATGATTTTTTCATCATATTACAGTTCAACCTGGTTACCTCGTGTACCCAGTTCTGCCATCACTCTGTTTCCTCATCAGAATCCGACATACAAGATCTTTTGCACTCCCATATGTTATAGACATTTTTGGGCACTACAATCCCAAGCATGAAATGTCCATAAACCAAGGGCTCCTAAGTCCCTAAAAGTGTTGTTCTAACCCCTAAAGGAACAAGGTCAACTGATTACAGCTTCTCCCAGAAGTTCTCCATGAAAAATTGCTCAGAACTGGTCAAAACAGGATCATTTCAGCTGCTCCATAGGCAAAGTGCGTTGCATCTTACCTAAATACACTGTGTGGGTGCGTTGCATTTCAAAAAGCCCTTCTATGGGGTGCGATGGGCGAGAAGTGACAAATGGAAGTGTCATTCCATGAGGTGGAGAGGCATGGAAACTTCCAGAAACTTCTCCTGTGACACTTGCCTCTTTGAATTCGACCAAGGATGAGTAAGAGATCATCAATCTCCAAGTGGAAGCAAGAACTATCAGAGGGGAGACACTAATCAAATCACAAGCTGACACATCTCCCTTACAGATATCTATATATGGATCCCTCATCCCAGAGATCCAGAGGCTGGAATTTTGCATATGGTAAGGAATTGCTGTTGGTTTCTTGAGACAACATCAGATTGTTGGGTGATCTAAGCTTTGTATGAGGTGAAGAGGGGCTTCCTTGCTGAGAGGATGATGCTGGGTTAGAACATCTGGTTGTAACTCCCTTGGCTCTTTCTTGTTTATCAATAAAAGCTATTCAAGTTTTCCTCCATACTCTTTTGTCATTTATGTTTTTAGCATTTGTATGGTCAATTTACATCTGATCCTAGATTGTTTATGATTATAGATCCATGTTCTTGTATAGTGCTATGCTACTGTGATCTTACAGGTACTCTATGAAGCTGGGCGTGCAAGGGAACAAGTAGCGAAAGACTATCAAGAGAGAGAGGAATCGAACTAGGATATTAGCGCAAGACAGAGGTTAGTCTTCTTTGTTCTTCTCTCATCTATACTTCATAAAGGAAAAATAAAAGTAGCTTTACTTTGTTTGTTTCTAAGGCAGCTATCACACCTTAGTGGGATAAGCAGTTCTGTGTAGACACTTTTCCCTGTAACAAAATGGCGACTCCGCTGGGGTCGAATTAGTTTGTTTGTTTATCTTCCTTGTTGTCTATTTTATAAACTTACAGACGGAGCCTGAAGTCGAGCCAGGTAGCTTTCGAATTGCATTTTCTATGCAAATGCAAAGTAGATAAATGCCACTTCAGTCAATCTCCGAGATTTGTTTATAAATTAAACAACTGATTTACGAACTCTCTGATTGCCCCTTGTGGTAGCTCTTAGATCCTCCTTAGATCTACCCCTAATTGTTGCATTACTGATTACGATTTGCTCGGCCAAAACCCATGAACTGAACTGCAAACTGTTACCCGGAACCCAAGCAAAGTCTCGTCTCTGGCCCAGCGCAGGTACTGTTTTGTGAATCTGAAATTCAGCGCACTTCCCGAGTGTATTAGGTGCACTGCATTTCAAATTCCCTGTGTTACAGGTGCACTGATTAGACTAGGCATTGTTTGGTTTTGGTTTCTGTGATTCATTCTTTCCAGTTCTATTCATGAATTTTGCTGCCTGTGATCAGTATATCTCTGTTTGAAACCCCTTTTCCTTGCTGTTATTCCGCCTCCTTTGTACAAAAGAACTGTAAATGTTTTTGTGTATTTGTTGAGTCATTTTCAGTTCTCCTTTGCAAAATTAACATAATCGTACTGTCGTCCTTTGATTTGAAAGTGTCGTAAGTGTCATTTTCAGTCATAGGAAAGAGTTTGGTTGCTGTAGATAGTCGATTATCCGGTTACTATTGTATTTGGTTTGAATTTGTAATTTTTCTAGTGTTGAAAGCAAGTGTTCATTTCCAAATGGTAAAGTGTTGTGATTGTCTCCATTTTTGATTTCGAAAAGAAACTTGTTGGTAATTGTCGCTTGAAAAGTAATTCAGATTTGTGCATTAGCTTTCTTTTTTCCATTCACATACTAAGAAAGCCGAAAACAAATACATGCATGTGCATTTGCATTTAGACTGTTTGAGTGGTTTGATTTAGGACAGTGCATTTAGAGTGTGCTCTTTTCTCTTTGTGAAAGAATAATGTCTCTCTTTCCTTAGTAGCTAGGATTTTCATTTCACAAAGAAGATAAAAGACTGTTTATCATCTTAGGTTGCATTTTAGGAATTATGCATCTACATCTCGCGGTGAACCTGAAAGGCAAACTTCATAAACAAGATCAACTATAAAATAAATTCAATGAATCTAACAACGCTTTGGAACCTAACGCACAACATTTAGAAGTATAGGCTAGAGACGTATTCCGGTGTCATAAAGCCTAGTAACTATTGTTCTCACTGATGGTTGGGTGATTCCTCCACTTTAAGACGATAAGTGCCAGTACGGACTTGTGCTCGCACGTACCGTCGAGTATATTTTGGGAGACCACAATAGGCTTAATCCTTTATCCATAGGAAGTTGTGTCTGTCGCCCTATCGATCGCAATGCACTGAACACAGCATTCGGGAAGATTGACTGCCGTACCGTAAAAAGTATTCTGCAGTTTTGCGATTGGTTTGGTAATCCCTCTACCTAGATTTCTAGAGCAGTCCCTTTCGTTCATTTTCAGACTCCTTAATGGAAAAGGTCCATCTGAGCACTTGTCACTTCAGGCTCATTAAAAATCGAAGGCAACTAGAGTCATGTTTTGTTTTTTCTCGACTCTTAAAAATTGAAAAAACAAATTGTGTCAAAGCATCTAAAATTTATTTTAAACGGAATAATCATCACCCTTTCCTACGTTGATCTTAGGTTGAGAAAATGGAACCCACCAACCAAGGAGTTCCCCTTGGAGGAAATCCTAGTCCCTTCTCCTCTTGGGGAGATTTTGGTGCACCCCATATGGCCACATTGTCGCTTCCAGGATTGACAATCGGCTTGCCTGTATGGCTCTTCTCAATCTCTGTCGTTCAGAACACCGCAATTCCTGAACAATCGAGTTAGCAACTAGACAAATCCAGAGTTACCCACCAACCTTCTACTTCCTCCAATTCTTCCTCTCCTCCTTCTTCTTCACTTGATGGGGTGGTAAAGCCAAAAATCAAGTACCTGAGAAGAAGAAGGAAAAGAAGAAGAAAGAGAAGAAGAAGAAGGAGCCAAAAGAGAAAGGGGACAACCAAGCATCGTCTGGCGAAAATCCACACACTGCACTGACCAGGCCTAAATCGCCATGTGTCATTTGCAAAGGAGACCACTATCATAGAGATTGTCCATGCATCCCTCGGATCTTAAGGGACTGGTCTCCTTGTTTGCACAACCCAGTGTCATCAACCTCTGATGATCATGTTGAAAACACACCATCGACTAGTGAAAGTGAAGCCCCAGGACAAAAAGGAAAATACAAATTTCCTTGTAAACTGTGCGAAGGTGATCATGCCGTCCACCGTTGTCCCTTCTTAGATGAGGCTAAAAGAGTTTTGGACGATCGTCTGGTTTCACCGTTACGACTTCCTCCTGGATATAAAAAACTTTTTCCGAGTCCGTCAATAGTTGAAAATCCGGCTGACCCACTCAGGTGGTTGGCCGAAGCATCTATCATTGAAGACAAACCATCTGAGCCCATGCCAGACGAAAGTCAAAAGGTCGAGGTGGCAGTTGACCCGATCTTGCCTTCATAGGTTCCATCTTCAGATGATACAGTCACAGAAGAGAATAAGGATGACACCATCCAAATTCTTTTCGTAAGCACAGACTCCGATGAACATGGGGGCAATTTACCCATTCCTTTACCACAAGAAGGAAGTTCGTCAGAGTCATACCTGGCCATCTATTCGATCCCACCACCAAGCAACCTAGTTGTCTCCTTCGACTGGAATCAACTAGGCAGACCCCGTTTACCAGCTAGTGTACCATTCCGAATTATTGCTCAAGTATATAGAAGGGTTATGGCTGGTACCATCATAGATGAAGGGGCGTCTGTGAGTATCCTTTCCACGACTGCTTGGAAAGCTCTTGGTTCGCCATTGCTTTTTCCTGAGATGAGAAATCTAACAGGCTTTGACAAAGGAACCAGTCGACCGTTAGGGATCCTTCCCAATGTGCCCATAACGTTGAGGGGGAAAATCGTTCAAATGAATGTAATGGTAGTTCAAGGACCCCTGGATTATAATCTACTCCTTTGACGAACTATATTTATTGCATGGGAGCCATTGTCTCATCACTCTTTAGAGTAATGTGTTTTCCGCACGAAGGAAGAGTGGTCAAGCTCATAGACCAGCTTTCATTTCCCGGATCACACATAGAAAATAGTCATATACCATCCCTAATTGGTATTTTCACACAAGGAATGTCTCATCAATCTCCAGTCCGTCCACCCGATGAGCGCGAGTGATTCAGGGGACATGACTGAAACCCAGGGTGCATGCACCCTGGTCTGCTTCGGCAGGAAAACTTCGGGTATAGGATAGGTTTCCGCGAGAGATATATGACTGGTCTGTACTCCCGTATGTGATTGAAAGAGGGAGTTATTCTGGAATAAGATTCTCTCGTCAAAGTTATGTGATTGGAGTAGTCTCCTCCACTCGCCTTTGTCTATTTCAGTAGACATCGTCGAGGAAATGTTTTGTTTGCGTTGTGAACAAAACAATCTTTGGTAACCTGAAAGAGGTATACTTTTCCTGATAAAACAAATGTTTTGTTGGTGCTTTGAAATGTGACCTTGAAACTCTGTTTTATACCTGGGGGCATGCAAACCTTTTGGCGTGCAAGCAAAGAGCGATCATTTATCTGTTTCTTAGATTGGTCGTTTCCTAACTTGCATAAAGAAAGGATGTGGGGCAAAACTCTAAAATTTGTCGTTATCATATATGAGACATTCTTATTATACGACTGGATTAATCGAGCAGTTTTAGTGCATAGTTCAAGCTCGTTAAAAAATAAACATAAGCCATGAGAAAATGTTTCCCCCCGCATTTAAGGTCATTAAAAAATGAACTATTTCCCGGTAAATAACCATCGTGAATGTAGTACTTCAGCCTTTAAAAGCCTTGGTCGTGTTCTCATCATCACCTCCACTCTATATTGGCCGATCATTCACCTCCATTTGATTGTTTACCCCTTTTGAGGAACAACTGCGAAGAGTGATCTCACTAACCATCCTTGTAACACTGCCGTGATTGGAAAATTCCAAACCTTACCTGGAATCAGCTGCTACCCAATTTTATCACTCGTTCCCCAAAAGACGAGTCTCCTTTAAGCTCTTTTCAACTGACTCGTAAAATATGAAAACATTGCTGAGCCATTGGCCTCTCCAGCTCGTTAAAGGGACCGGAAGTGCTATCCCTCCTCTAAATTTTAATCTTTTTGGACCTGAGGGATTATTACACAAAAAGATCGAGCGCTTGTTTTTTTCGGCTCGTTAAAAGTATCGAAAAATCATCCCTTCTGTATTTTTTTATACTTTTTGGGACTTAAGCGATTAGATGACGAAAAAGGAATTTTGGAGTTTCCTTTACGTTTCTTTTCAGACTCTCTAAAATTGAAAAGGACCGAGTTATCTTTGTCGTTAAACTCGTTAAAACTTAATAGCGACAAACTTGTCCATAGCAGACAAGACCGAGTTTCACTATCGCTAGGCTCATTAAAACATAGCGATGGGTTTGCCCGAAGGGAAAATTATAGAACAAGCATACGTTATCCTCCTCAAGCTTGAAAAAAATAAAGAGGTACTGGTCAGCAATGACTGGGGAAAATTGGGAAGAAAACTTGAAGAAACTTTATTGGTAGCAAGTCGCTCTTGAACGTGACACTTTCACTCCGCATCCAAGTCAGGTTGGGTTGTTTCATTCACCGGTCACATCACCATGGTCCCATCACACCATCCACATTTGGGGTAATGCTACCAATCCATCATGTCAGTGTCACCGATATGTTCAAGAGAAGTCATTCAGAGAATTCACCTATGTCTCACCCACTACAATACATTTACACTCCATTCTTTCATGACCGCCACCCTGAACCTTATGTCATCAAATTGTTTTCACCTCCATTAAAATCATTTGCTCCGTTCTGCGTCATTGATGTGGGATTCATTAAGGCCCTCCTGTGACGGATCGCTTCTTGTCGAAATCAGCTCATTATCCAAGAAGTCGATCTAGGAACACCCCGTTCAGTACTTTGAAGCTTGCATGCCTCAATGGAAAGTTTCTCACTTCCGGCGATAGGTTTACATCAATGGCATTCGACCGAAAGATTTTGCGTGGTGTTCGACGCCAAGTCCTTTATTCAGACCACGTGAATTGTACTGTAGTACCTTGAGGGTCATTATCATTATTGGTGATTCCTCTCGCGCCTGTTAACAGCTTACATCATTGGCTGGTAATCAGGCGACGTCTTTCCATGTTCGACTCCAGAACATCTCTCACATGGATAGGCTTGTACTTCGAGTGAAGATCGAACGAGATTGAAGACCCCGGATCTAGTTTCATCCATCCGGGTTGCGATATATATTCAGGAAAATAAAGACATCAAATGTACATCATTGCTGCACAGATAATCATCCAATCAACGGGATGATGGCTCTACTAGAATCATCAGTCTACACTCAGACGATTGTCTGTCCTATGTACATGAAAATGAATTTATAAAGCTGGGCATGGGAATTCCCGCCTCAGCTAGATCATGAAAATATTATGAAGATAATGTATTGTATTGTATCTTATTATAGGTCTCCTCCCAGCTTGAAAGAACTTCGGATCCTCATAATAAAGCATTTCACCCGACATCAAAAGATTAACGACCTCATGCTTTAAGGGGCAACTGTTATAGACATTTTTGAGCACTACAACCCCAAGCATGAAATTTCCATAAACCAAGGGCTCCTAATTCCCTAAAAGTGTTGTTCTAACCCCTAAAGGAACAAGGTCAACTGATTACAGCTTCTCCCAGAAGTTCTCCATGAAAAACGGCTCAGAACTGGTCAAAACAGGATCATTTCAGCTGCTCCATCGGCAAAGTGCGTTGCATCTCACCTAAATACACTGTGTGGGTGCATTTCATTTCAAAAAGCCCTTCTATGGGATGCGATGGGCGAGAAGTGACAAATGGCAGTGTCATTCCGTGAGGTAGAGAGGCATGGAAACTTCCAGAAACTTCTCCTGTGACACTTGCCTCTCTGAATTCGACCAAGGATGAGTAAGAGATCATCAGTCTCCAAGTGGAAGCAAGAACTATCATAGGGGAGACACTAATCAAATCACAAGCTGACTCATCTCCCTTACAGATATCTATATATGGATCCATCATCCTAGATATCCAGAGGCTAGAATTTTGCATATGGTAAGGAATTGTTGTTGGTTTCTTGAGACAACATCAGATTGTTGGGTGATCTAAGCTTTGTATGAGGTGAAGAGGGGCTTCCTTGCTGAGAGGATGATGCTGGGTCAAAACAACTGGTTGTAACTCCCTTGGCTCTTTCTCGTTTATCAATAAAAGCTATTCAAGTTTTCCTCCATACTCTTGTGCCATTTATGTTTTTAGCATTTGTATGGTCAATTTACATCTAATCCTAGATTGTTTATGATTATAGATCCATGTTCTTGTATAGTGCTATGCTACTGTGATCTTACAGGTACTCTGTGAAGCTGGGCGTGCAAGGGAACAAATAGTGAAAGACTATCAAGAGAGAGAGGAATCGAGCTAAGAGATTAGCGTAAGACAGAGGTTGGTCTTCTTTGTTCTTCTCTCATCTATACTTCATAAAGGAAAAATGAAAGTAGCTTTACTTTGTTTGTTTCTAAGGCAGCTATCACACCTTAGTGGGATAAGCAGTTTTGTGTAGACACTTTTCCCTGTAACACCATAAGATCCGTTCGTCCACTGTGGGATTTACCCAATATTGGTTTCACGTTGTTATCTTATAGATGTAGTCCAAATCATCATCACTTTCATAGTCGCGCACCAACTCTGTATAGTGCGATCCTTCAGCAGGGTGCAAGGGTATAACTACACGCAGAGACTTCCTCTCAAAAATCATCTTGCGCTTCTTCTGATTGATCACCCCGTTTGTTTCAGTGGCCCAATCAATTCCTAAGAGCGCGGGGTAGGGATTGTTGTCATCAACAATCTCTATTACTTCAAAGTCTGTTAAAGCGCTCACTCCCTCAATATCCACAATGATTCCCTACAATCTTCCTATTGGTATTATCTTCTGCTAGTTCACCATTCACAGCTGAATAGGAGACCATTACATCGTAGGCCTCCCCATGCATTCCTATGTCTGCTTTGGTAGAACTTTTTCATCTGATCCTAAATCCAAAATTACTTGGCCCATCTCATATTCTCCATTCTGCATGGTTAACCTCATTTCTCTTCCTGTCCTCGTCTTATGCTTTCCAATCTTCTGAACTACACACGGTTCTCCTGGTGCGGTCCCAACGCATCTGTTAATGAGTTCTTGTAGTCCCTTTACAACGTTACTATCGCAAAGAAGCTTCATGCATGTTTCCAAAAACATTGTAAGCATAGATCGGTCCATTTCCGACTTCTGTCTATCTCTACTTCCTTAAGTGGAGGCATCAACGAAGCTCTCCTTAGCTTCCATGAAGGTTTCCTTAGCACACTCTAGATCAAACTCCACTTCTTTTTCCGAAGCTTTTCGAACCCAAGTACTATCTTCAGCTTGTTTGCCTTTATCATCTCCTGTCGCAATTCCACTTCGGAGCACAATGTTCACATTTGGATCTTCCTCGCGCGGCTCAGACCTCATCATCTGTAGGTTCTCAGTCGGGGGAGGTGGTACCGTTCTTTTGTCATGTATCCTAGCTATTAGCATAGGACAATCTTTTGTCTCATGATTGAACAAGGTACAATATAGACATGATAGATGCACTGGGTTTGTACAATCATGGGCATAATGTCCCGACCCTCCGCAATTGTATCATATCAGCTGACTGCAACTTCTTCCAGGTCCTCTTCCACCTCAGCCCCTTCTGTGCCCCTGAAATCCTGTTCACGCCACTCCTGTATTCGAGTCTAGGGGTCACGATTCGGCCTGAACTATGTAGGTGGGAGTTTTATCCATCATCAACCCATAACTCCTACAAGTGTGCTCATCGTGTGCTGCCGACCTGAAAAAGTTACACAAAAATTGCTATGAGTTTTAATTATACTTCTGTAACAAATGGAAGTTGTCTGTAGCATGCTTTTCACCAATTTGACAAATTGCACACCACAAAGTAGGTGCCACACTCAGTCCTGCTTTTGCTTCTGGCCTTAACAACCTCGGTCCTCCTCTCATGAGGTAATTTGCAAACATAGGGCAGTGGTCCTTATCATGTCCTTGACCCTTGCATTTTACGCACCACACTTCTTCGTGCACATCTGGTCGCGTTGTCCTATTCTGTTTCAGACTCTGCATCTCAAGGCATAAGTTTTTCAACTACACATGGATCTACTGAACCACCAAGTTAGGATCCTACATCAGGGTCTCCTGTAGCCTCATCATGATCTCCAAGGCCTCTGCTTGAGTCGTTAACCTCTGCTGTGACAACACATTTCTCAAATGTGGCGTTAGTGATGCTGCAAACCATTCACAGTGTTGTCCATCTGTCAAAGTCATATTAGCTTCGCGAATTGTACACTTTAGCCTTTGATCCAGCTCCCAAGGAGTCTCGCCTAGTAGAATTGTGATCTCTTTGAACCCAATGATCGACTGCACTTCTGACTTCTGCCTGTTAAATTCCTTATTTAGTGCAATTTGAATGTTAGTGATTCCTAAATTCGGATTGTCATTAGAATGCTTAATATACTAGGTTAGCGTGCAGTCCTACAGGGTGTTAACCATTGTTGCTTTCTTTATATTGTCATATGTAACTCCCTGTGCTTCCCATACGGCTCTTATCACGAACCAGAACTGGTCTGGATCCTCATTTCCTACTCCCTTGAACACAGGCAACTTTATCATGCTTGCCATATTGACTCGTGGTGGTGGCGGAGGTGGTACTGGTGAAGATGGAGGTGAAGGCGATGAAGTTGGTGGTGGTGTGGGTGGGGGTGCTATGTGTGGAATCCTCTACCTTATCAAATGGATCGCGCTTCATGGAGAGACGTTAACATGCTCTTCCTCGTCCCCTCATGGAGGTGAAATCAAAGGGCTATTTGTTGGTCCCTTACTTTCTTCATTTCTGTAGATTTTTCCGCTTCCCGTAGCTTCGAACATCAAGGTAATTGCATAATCCACTTTTCACACAATAGCATTTTAATCCAAATATTCAGAGACTTTACGTACTTACCTCGTGATCCTTTGAGAAAGCATTGCTCGCCTCACTATAGTTGACTGAAATATCTACCGCGAACTTAGTAATGAATCCTCCTATAAGCCGACCAAGCTAATGATCAACAACGCGCACGAACTTATCCTCTGATGCTTCCAATCTACACACCAACTTTGGGGTCCACACCATAGGGTCGTCAAGTTTCCACCTTCCTTGGCTATCTGCTAGCTTCGCGATCCACTCGTACAACTCAATAGGGAAAGATGCGAAGGAGATTTTGTGGATCTCTGTGTATAGGTAATAGTTTGCCCACTCTTCTTTTGTCAATCGCAGATTCCTGTTCTCCTGTGTCGTGAACTCGTGAATTCTCCTATCGAACCAACATTCAATTTCCTTCTTAGTTGATAGCAATGATACGACATCAGACATCTTTATGCAGATTCCAGTCCCAGCAACGAAACCATTTGTTGCCTTGAGGGGGCCTGACCTAGGCTCAGAGTTAATTAGCTAAACAAATTCCTACACTAATTGGCCCTTTCGGCGTTGGCCCATGAAGCGCGAACTGAAGTCTCACCCAAAGCAGTATGGGGGGATGTTGGAACCATTTTTACACACCCTGGAGATGTTTGAGGGGTCAATTTAGTCCAACTGTGAATACCTTCGCGCAGGTCACTTCGTGCACTATCCTCACTTGCGATACCTTCATGATCTGTTATAATCGCCTTCACGTAGCCCTAATCAGGGGTTGAGGTGCTTTCACGCTACTAAGGCAATGATATGCCCTATCTTCCAGAGTTACACCATGGATATTATTATAATTGTTAGTTAACTTCACGTAAACAGATACTTTATCTTATATTCACTTAATCAACACAATCATATATGTTTGCACATCATATAAACAGTGGAAATGTAATTTTTACCCAATACATTCAATGCAGAAAACAGTAAATAAATACACAGGAATGGTATAAAACTTCTCTTTATTAATGCTTCAATCGGTTACAAACTCAACCTGCCCTGCGCACTCAGCTACAAACTACTAGGCCTATGCACACTTAGCTGCAGAGCCTTCTCCTACTCTACCACCCAAGACTTGACTCTACACTTAGATAAGACTCAATTCTTCATCCTTCATCCATGACTTGATTCCCTTGTTTACAACTTAGAGCCTCGCTCTATGTATACAATCCCATGGTTCGCGGACCATGGGTAGATCTCTAAAGCTGACATTAAATTACAAAAATGAGGGCGGACAAACCTATGACTCATTTACAAGCTCACACTCCGCGCTTACAAAACACAGAGTCTTTAAATCGGATTTAGTCAAAATCTGGGCTTTAAGCCCCAAAACTTCCCTTGGGGGATCTTGTGCCCAACAATTCCTGCCTACTTGTTATTTTCCTTAACAAGTTATTTACAATGTAAACACTGAAAATAAAAACTAGTGCATGCTCAACATATTACAGATTAACAACTAAAGGAAACAAAAACAAACACACCATATGACACCATTATTTTTGGATTAATGTCCCCAAAAAAGCCCAATGTGGGAAAAATGATGCAACTATCTAAGGGTTTTCTTATTAACCAATATCAGAGTATAATCTGTGTGATGAAATTGGCCTACCCAAAAGAGAATTTCCTTGGTAGTAATACCTCTCAGGTTTTGACAAATCTACTGGTTGAAACACCGAATAATCCTTCCGGCAGCTACTTAGCACCAATCTGCTCTAGAAACCCCAGTGTTAGCCTCTCTCTGGATTGTGTCAACCCCTCTCTGCCTTATGTTGACCCTACGTCACCCTAGATGGGTCCGCATCAGCCCCAAGAGGCCCTACATTAACGCTCTGTCCCTCTGCGTCAGTCACGATAGCCTCTTTGAGGCTTTGTGCAACTCTCGGCTACCTCTACGTGGCCCTCCATGAGCCCTAGCTGGATCTGCGTCACTCTCCTTAGCTACTGCATTGTTCTCCCGGTGCTATATCTGCCTCTCTGTCTCTCTGTACTCAAATTCCCCTCAGCTGCATCTCCCGATCACTAATTCTATCTCTCTTAGCAAACCCCGCTCTAGAGAATAGAATGAATGATCACTCTGGTGTACTCTCTAAGTGACCCTCAAACCTCCTCTTATACTTTTCCTGTTGACATATCAATGGATGAGATTAAGTCCCTAATCAATGACTAAGATTGGATCTAGCTTGATCCATGTCTTTTGGACCATTCTAGCACCTTTTCATATTAATCCACGTTAATATTTTATTTTCCCTAAGTTTAGACTCAGGGACTCCATTAAAAATAATAATTATTTTAATATCTCCTGAACTGTTTAAAATCTATCCAACCCCTTTCTGGGCATTGGAGATCTCATTTGCCCCAGCCTCTCTACCAAATTTTATGGCTAGAGCACATCTGATGCTACCCAAAATTAACACTCCCTCTTAACAAGGACTATGCTCTAGCAATACTCCTCACTGAGTATTAATCTGATCATCTGACATCGGTCCATGTGCTGATGCTAGGCCTACTGCCCACCATCCTTTGCATTGTTGTATCCTGTACTGCTACCCATGGTTCTATCGCTGCCACTACTGCATCTGTACGACAACTCCCTCTGCATTCGTGTTGCTGCTGGTCCTTTCTCCCAGCACTGTGTTATAGACATTTTTGTGCCTAACAGCATGAAGCATGAAATGTCAATAATCTAAGGGATCCAAAGTCCCTAAACATGTTGTTCCTACCCCTAGAGGAACAAGGTCAGCAAACCACAGCACTGAAAATCAGTTCTCCACCTGAAAACACTCAAAAACAAGCTATTTCTGGATCATGTCAGCTGCTCCACTGAGCATCTGCGCTGAATGTCAACTGCTCCACTCTGTACCTGCGCTGAATGTCAAAAGCAATGAAGGCTACCTGCGCTGGGCGAGATTGGCCAAGTGGCACAGTCATTCTGCAAGGTGTCAAATGCCCAGGAAGCTTCCAAAATGACACTTGGATCAGGGAATTCGCCTTGTGATGAGTAAGAGGATCTAGATCTCCAAGTGGAAGCAAGAAACTCCAAGTGGACTCAAGAACTGAAGTATAACTGAAGTGGGAGAGGACACTAGTCAGCTTCATGCCAGCCTCAAGCTGACTCATCCTTTCTCCAAATCTCCTATATATAGAGCTCTCTCATGAGGTCTAAGGAGGCTGGAATTTTGTGCAAGTAAGGAAGTGCTGTTGGTTTGAGTATAGAACTATTGGGTGATTTCTTTGAAGGAGGTGAAGAGTAGATTTCTTTCTGCTGGGAGGTGTTGCTGGATTGGGCCTATTATGGTTGTAACACTCTCAGAACTTTACTTCTTCTATTAATAAAGTATTTGAGGTTCTTCTATATGCATGTATCTCTATGGTGAATTGATGCTTGTATATTTGATTTATTCTAATCCTTGAATCAGTTATGGATGTATGCTTCTTGTAGTTTCCTTTCCTTGTGCTTTTACAGGATCTTTGTGTAGCTGGGCCGGTGAAAGAACAAGGAGCTAGGAGCAAGCAGCAAAGAGGGAAGATTGGATCAACCATTAGCGAAAGATAACGGTTAGTGGATCCCTTTTCTCTTCTCTCTCTCATCTCATAAAGAAGTAATCTTGAATAGCTTTGCATTCAGTTGTTGCTGAGGTACTATCACCCTTAGAGTGGGATAGGGTCATTCCGTATTGGATACTTTTCCCAACAACAAATTGGCGACTCCACTGGGGATCTAGATCCTCTTACTCATCACAAGGTGAATTCCCTGATCCAAGTGTCATTTTGGAAGCTTCCTGGGCATTTGACACCTTGCAGAATGACTGTGCCACTTGGCCAATCTCGCCCAGCGCAGGTAGCCTTCATTGCTTTTGACATTCAACGCAGGTACAGAGTGGAGCAGTTGACATTCAGCGCAGATGCTCAGTGGAGCAGCTGACATGATCCAGAAATAGCTTGTTTTTGAGTGTTTTCCAGCAATCATATCAAGGACCTGAGCAACAAGTCTTTGTAAGTAATGGGCAACCATACTATAATGGTTATGCCCATCAACCTTGTCAAAGTTGCCAGCATTATGCTGGTCTGCAAAGACCCATTGCTCAGGCGATACCATCTTATCCTGGATATGCTTCGCCTAACCTGAACCAACAGTTGCCCTTTGTAGCAACTCTAGAATTACCAGATCTAAACCGGCTAACGAATGATCCAATTGCTTATGCCCCTTGGTGGCCAGCAATTCCGCATAAACTTCCGTCAGATATTCCTAAATTTAATGGAAATCTGGGTGAAGATCCGTCGAATCATGTGATGAAATTCCATCTATGGTGTTCATCGAACACTCTGAATGATGATTCGATAAGACTTCGCCTCTTTCAGAGGACGTTAACGGGTCCAGCGGCAAAATGGTACATTGAATTGCCTAGAGCTTCGTTCGACAACTTCAGTACCTTAGCCACAACCTTTTTAACCCATTTTCAATTACCGATAAGGTATGAAACGGGAACAGAACTCCTTACCAACTTCAAACAGACGACTGCCACCCACATATCTGATCATATACATGAGTGGCGACGTCGTCGTAGGATGGTAAAAACGTACGTTCTCGATCAGCTATTAGCTGAATGGTTTATCCAGTCATTACTTCCTGCCATCACGGAAGATGTGGCCAAGGGGGGAGTCATAACAGAGGAGCAAGTTATCGCTCGTGCATAGTATTTGGACTTAGTTTATACTCAGTCCGGCATGCTCTACGACAAAATACCCGACGCTCCTAGACCAGAATTTTCAATGCCTCCTCCTCCTAAATCAAACAATGACTCTCACGCCAGCGATGGCGTGATTGGCAAGCACAAAATTTATAGTCAAAATGCAAATGAAGAACTTCTTGCCTCAGAAGTAAATGCCATGTCGACCGACAAGGGCAAATCACTGAAGCAACCAGGGGGCAAGAAGAAAAAGAAAGGGAGAAAAAGGAAACCCCCAGCAGGGTGTCATATATGCGATGAGGATCATTGGACGAAAGATTGTCCACATATAGCTGAAGTTAAGAAACTCTTTAAGAGTTCAAAAACCCCAGCAGTATTGACTGATCCGTTTCCTAATCCAGGTCAAAATCTGGTTGCTAATCAAAATGCTTCTCGATCCCAAGTGCTTATGTTGTCTACCTGAAAGCAGCAAAATAATGCTTTGACGAGGAATAAGGATTACAGGAATCCAAAGCTGTCAAACAACAAGGCTAACGAACAACCTAGTAGTTCGACAACAACTTTGACCGAAGTTGTGCCACCCATCGTCCCTGAGCCAATAATAAAGTCGCAAAAGGGAGCAGTACACAAATCGACATTTAATCCTTGTGCGAAAATAGCACAGATAGAGGACCTGGCCCAATCACCGTCCGTTATGTCGACACTTGAGGCACCGCAAAATTGCTTCTCCCAAGAACAAGCTTTATTATCAGCAATAGGTGGAATTGACCCAATGGATTCCAATCTTGTCGCCTTTGATCATAAAGGATATGACCCTCAGTTACCAGCTCAACTAGCTTTCCTTATTCAAGTGAAAGCCCTCAACAAAACTGTTCATCGAACAATTATTGATGAGGGGGCATCTACATGTCTTATGTCGATGAATTGCTGGAAAGATTTAGGCTCACCACCCTTGTCGAAATCGTCAACGACGTTAAAAGCATTTGATGGACAATCATACACTCCATACGGGATTTTAAATAACTTGCAAGTTGAACTGGGGGGAAAAACAGTAGGAATTGATGTTGAAGTAATTGATGGAAACCTCGATTACAACATCCTACTCGGAAGACCATGGATCTATGCCATGGCCGCAGTTGTGTCGACCTACTTCAGGAAGATTGCATTTCCCTTCCAAGGAGGAATTACAATCGTCGACCAACAAACTTTTCTCCCCAACAGTTCACAAGTTACGAGAATCATTCCAATGATCCATGGAAGGAATCATTCGCTCCAAAATATCGGAGTAGGTCTCCTAAAAGACCCTGCCTTAATGGGTACTTTTGCCCTACCGCCTCCAAGTAATCTGGCGGAAGTGGCCACAGTGGAATATGAAACCTTCTATGTCTGATGGATTTGGACTTCGAGGACGGTTCTTATCTCATGTCAACCTCGTTAAAAAATGAAACAAGGAGTCAGAGGACGGTTCTTATCTTGTGTCAACCTCATTAAAAAATGAAACAAATCCCCTTTCTCAAAGGTAAACCTTCATTCCAACCACCGAGCTGAATGCAATGAAGCTTGGGGGGCATGCACCTCGATTTGCGTTATTATGCTGGGGGCATGCGAACTTATCACCGAGCAGTTTTAGCACATAGTTCATGCTCGTTAAAAAATAAACATAAGATTGAGCAGTGTTTTGGCACATTCAAGCTCGTTAAAAAATGAACCCATCTCGGTAAATAACCATTAAGTATGTAACCTGATCAACCATAAAAGCCTTGGTCGTGTTTTGCACCTGCCACCTCCACTTTCATTTGGCCGATCGTTCACCTCCATATGATTGTTTACCGATTTTGAGGAACAGTTGCGAAGAGTGATTTCACCTAGCCATCCTTGTGACACTGCCGTGATTGGAAAATTCCAACCTGTACCTGGAATCAGCTGCTATCCCTGTTCATCACTCGTTCCTCAAAAGACGAGTCTTCTTTAAGCTCTTTTCAACTGACTCGTAAAATATGAAAAGATTGCCGAGTTTTGGCCTTCCAGCTCGTTAAACGACCGGAAGAGCTATCCCTCCTCTAGATTTTAATCTTTTTGGACCTGAGGGATTATTGCACAAAAAGATCGAGCGCTTGTTTTGTTCGGCCCGTTAAAACTATCGAAAACTCATCCCTTCTGTATTGTTTTATACTTTTTCGGACTTAAGGGATTAGATGACGAAAAAGGAATTTTGGAGTTAACTTTATGTACCTTTTCAGACTCTCTAAAAATGAAAAGGACCGAGTTTTCCTTGTCGTTAGACTCGTTAAAATGATTAAATAGCGACAAACTTGTCTTTAGACGAGAACGAGTTTCCCTATTGCTATGCTCAGTAAAACATAGCGATGGGCTTGCCCGAAGGGCAGGTTATAGAACAAGCATATGTTATCCTCCTCAAGCTTGACAAAAATAAAGAGGTACTGGTCAGAAATGACTGGGGAAAAATTGGGAGAACCTCAAAGCTTTAATGGTAGCAAGTCGCTCTTGAACATGACACTTTGTCCTTCGTATCACATCGGGTTGGGTTGTTTCATTCACCGGTCTCATCACCATGGTCCTCGCCAAACCATCCACATTTGGGGTAATGCTACCGATCCATCACATCAGTGTCGTTATATGTTCAAGAGATGTGTTCAGAAAGAGTCAACCGTGTCCCATCCACTGCCATACATTATCCTTCATCCACCCATGATCGCCACCCTGAATCATATTTCACAGATTGTTTTCACCTCCACTAAAATCATTAGCTCCGTTCCGTGTCACTGATGTGGGATTCATTAAGGCCCTCCTTTGACGGATCGCTTCTTGTCGACTTCAGCTCATTATCCAAGAAGTTGATCTAGGAACAACCCCCCCCAGTACTTTGAAGCTTGCATGCCTCAATGGCAAGTTTCTCACTTCCGGCGACAGGTATACATCAATGACCTTCGACCAGAAGATTTTGCGTGGTGTTTGACGCCAAGTCCTTTATTCACACCACGTGAATTGTACTGCAGTACCTTGAGGGTCATTATCATTATCGTTGATTCCTCTCGCGCTTGTTAACGGTTTACATTATTGACTGGTAATCAAGCGATGTCTTTCCATGTTCGACTTCAGCGCAATTCTCACATGGATCGACTTGTACTTAGAGTGAAGATCGAACGAGTTTGAAGACCCCGGATCTAGTTTCATCCATCCGGGCTGCGATATATATATTCAGGATATAAAGACATTTGTTATGTACATCATTGCAGCAGATGATCATCCTACTCAAAGGATGATAATTTCAGCAGAGAATTATCAGTCTACCACCAGACGATCGTCTGTTCTATGTACCAAAATGAATTTATAAAGCTGAGCATGGGAATGCCCGCCTCAGCTAGATCATGAAAGAAGAATGAAAAATAATGTATTGTATTGTATTTTATTACAGGGCACCTCTCAGCGATTGAATGAACTTCGGATCCTCCTGATAAAGCATTTCACCCGATAAACGACCTCATACTTTAGGGGGCAACTGTTATAGACATTTTTGTGCCTAACAGCATGAAGCATGAAATGTCAATAATCTAAGGGATCCAAAGTCCCTAAACATGTTGTTCCTACCCCTAGAGGAACAAGGTCAGCAAACCACAACACTGAAAATCAGTTCTCGACCTGAAAACACTCAAAAACAAGCTATTTCTGGATCATGTCAGCTGCTCCACTGAGCATCTGCACTGAATGTCAACTGCTCCACTCTGTACCTGCGCTGAATGTCAAAAGCAATGAAGGCTACCTGCGCTGGGCGAGATTGGCCAAGTGGCACAGTCATTCTGCAAGGTGTCAAATGCCCAGGAAGCTTCCAAAATGACACTTGGATCAGGGAATTCGCCTTGTGATGAGTAAGAGGATCTAGATCTCCAAGTGGAAGCAAGAAACTCCAAGTGGACTCAAGAACTAAAGTATAACTGAAGTGGGAGAGGACACTGGTCAGCTTCATGCCAGCCTCAAGCTGACTCATCCTTTCTCCAAATCTCCTATATATAGAGCTCTCTCATGAGGTCTAAGGAGGCTGGAATTTTGTGCAAGTAAGGAAGTGCTGTTGGTTTGAGTATAGAACTATTGGGTGATTTCTTTGAAGGAGGTGAAGAGGAGATTTCTTTCTGCTGGGAGGTGTTGCTGGATTGGGCCTATTATGGTTGTAACACTCTCAGAACTTTACTTATTCTATTAATAAAGTATTTGAGGTTCTTCTATATGCATGTATCTCTATGGTGAATTGATGCTTGTATATTTGATTTATTCTAATCCTTGAATCAGTTATGGATGTATGCTTCTTGTAGTTTCCTTTCCTTGTGCTTTTACAGGATCTTTGTGTAGCTGGGCCGGTGAAAGAACAAGGAGCTAGGAGCAAGCAGCAAAGAGGGAAGATTGGATCAACCATTAGCGGAAGATAACGGTTAGTGGATCCCTTTTCTCTTCTCTCTCTCATCTCATAAAGAAGTAATCTTGAATAGCTTTGCATTCAGTTGTTGCTGAGGTACTATCACCCTTAGAGTGGGATAGGGTCATTCCGTATTGGATACTTTTCCCAACAACACACTGCAACTGCACTGCACCTCCTCCCATCATGTTACATCGTGTTGGCCATTGCTACACTACAGTTTAGTTATTGAGAAGTAAGTAACTGATCTCCCAATCTCACCTCCTTATTGGTCTAGAGACACCTACTGATGCTGAAGCGACCTCTATTGCTGACAAGTGCTCCCTCTCTAACCTTTGCACTGCTGCAACAACACCGTGCATCTCGTACCATTGCACACTTCTCCATGCCATCCTGTATTGGTGCAACACTCCTGTGACTCTAGCACTGCTACAGCCTACTAGCGTCGCGCTGTCTCGATACTCCTGTATTGTAGCTCTCTCTGCCACTCCATCCACATCCGTCTCTACCCGACTCAACCAGTCCTACTACTCCTCGATGGGGCTCCCGTAGAAAGGTCTAATCTAAGAGGCTGGGTACCTCGACGATCCTGCTCCTCATCACCTATAGTCCAACTGACTACAGCTCGATGTCTCCCCACTTCCACTCAAGTGGCGTGTGTGCACTCATGGCACAGTCATCATCTATCTCCACTTCCTTCTCTGCCCTTGATGGCGCTGCCTTAGTCTCGGAAGACTCTCCCTTACTTTTCTTGCTTGGAAATTGGGTCGCATAATGACCCAGCTCCCCACAGTGGGAGCACTTGATCTTAGAGAGATCTCTCTTCTTCCACTTCTCCTTCTTTCCCTCATATGTTAGGGCCACGTCTTCCTCCTCATGCTTGACTTTAATCCCCTTGTTGCTGCTACTCATCTTCGACGACCGTCTGATCTCTTCCTGGCGAAGAGCTACCGACATCTCGTCCCAAGGTGGAAGTCTCCCTCTGCCCAGTATACTCTGGACAAATACCTCCAAGTCTTCTGAGACATCATTCAGGGTTGTTCTCACCATTAGCTCCGATCTGGTGTTGTCCTTATAGCAGTCAACTGATCTCGAATCTCATTCAGTCCTTCGAGGAAGGTGTTAATCGATTGTCCCTTCTTCATCTGATATGACCTGAACTGATTCTCAAGCAGCATTTTTCTCTGCACAAAAGTATGCTGGTACAACTTCTTGAGAGCCTCCCACATCTCAAATGTCATTTCCTTCTTAGCTATGTGTGGTACTACATGATACTTGACCCCGTCAAGGATAATACTCTTGGCCCTTGCCATTGCCTCCTCGTACTTCTCATTATTATTGGGGTCTACTGGGATAGATATTACCTTCAAGGCAAAGTTTTTGACACGATTTCTGTCAAGTATAGATAAGATTTTGGCCTTCCAGACTGTGAAGTTTGATGCTTCGCCAAGTCTATCATGGTATCTTACTCCATGTAGTTCCATGATGCTCCTCTACTTCCTTCCTAGAAGTTCTCTGTTCGACTCCTCTGAGTCTCTACTTCCTGTCTAGAAGTTCTCTTCTAGACTCCCTTTGATTCCTCATTTCCCTCCTGGAAATCCTTCTGCGCTGTCAAGGTGCCCCCTACTTTGATCTCTGGTGCAACTGCACCACTGATTCGGGTTCCTCGGTTAGAAACCCTCAATAGCAACTCCTCTCACCAGCTCTACTCTGCAATATTCCCACAGCCTTCTAAACCCCAGCAACCTGAAGGTGAGATTTCCTAGGCTCTGTGCAATCCCAGCACTAGCAACCTGTCCTCCTTAGCTAACTGCGTCAACCCTCCCAGCTACTGCGTGAGGCTTATTTTTCCTCCCTTAGCCTCTGCACTACATCTTCCCGGCTCTCCCTTAATGATGAAAGCACTACATCACCCTTCCTTTTTGCTTCTCTACTAGAAACAACTTTTTTCACCTCAGGACAATTATTTTTTGTTTCTATTGCTCCGCTCGGCTGATGTCATTTAGTCCTCCTGTCATCTGCAATCATGCTCCGATACCATATTTAAGTTTCTAAGTTTACTTAGTTAGAAACCCTCCATGCACTTTATCTCATTTATTCCTACCTACTTGTTATTTTCCTTAACAAGTTATTTATAATGTGAATATTGAAAATAAACACTAGTGCATGCTCAACATATTACAGATTAGAAACTAAAAGAAACAAAAACAAACACACCATATGACATCATTATTTTTGGACTAATGTCCCTGCAAAAACCCAATGTGGGAAAACCGGTGCAGCTATCTGAGGGCTTTCTTATTAAGCAATATCAGAGTACAATATGGGTGATGAAATTGGCCTACCCAACAGAGAATTTCCTTGGCAGTAACACCTCTCAGTTTTTGACAAATCTACTGGCTGAAACCCCAGACAATCCTTCCGGTAGCTACTCAGCACCAATCTGCCCTAGAAACCATATCGTCAGCCTCTCTCTGCCTTCTGCTGACCTTGTGCCACCCCAGATGGGTTTGCGTCAGCCCTAGGAGGCCCTGCGTCAGCCCTCTGGCCCTCTGCGTCAATCACGCTGGCCTCTCTAAGGCTTTGCGTAGCTCCCGAATGCCTCTGTGTGGCCCTACGTAAGCCTTGGTTAGCTCTGCATCACTCTCCTTGGCTACTGCACTGTTCTCTCGACACTATCTCTGCCTCTCTATACTCAAATTCCCCTCAACTGCATCTCCCGATCAATAATTCTATCTCTCTTAGAAAATCCCTCTCTAGAGAATAGAATGATTGATCACTCTGGTGTACTCTCCAAGTGAACCTCAAGCCTCCTCTTATACTTTTCCTATTGACATATCAACGGCCAAGATTAAGTCCCTAATCAACGACTAAGATTAGATTTGGCTTGATCCATGTCTTTTGGACCATTCTAACATAGTTTCATATTAATCCACATTAATAAAATATTAATTGTTTTAATATCTCTTGAACTATTTAGAATCTGTCCAAACCCTTTCTGGATATTGGAGATCTCATGTGCCGCAGCCTCTCCTCCAAATTTCGTGGCTAGAGCACATCCGATGCCACCCAAAATCAACATATTCCACTATTTATAACATGGGAGATATGGCAGGCTTGGAACACTCACATTTTATAAGGCATTCCAATAAACATTCACAAAATTTTCTTGAAAATCCAATCGTGGTTGGACGCACAAGAACAACGCTCACTAATCAGTAAGGATTTTATGTCTAGAAATGCGTCTCCACACATATTGTTTTCAGATGGGTATTTTGATGGTGTTTCACAGGGTGGTCTATGCAGTTGCAAGGCTTGGATTAGAGTATGCAACTGATTTCATTACAAATTATATTGGCACAGGGGGATGGGCATTAACACTAGAGATGAAATAATATAAATTGTGGGGACTCATCCATTGTCTAAGGGAGAAATCTATGGATAGCATTGATGTTTATGGGACTCTAAAACACTCATTGATGGCATTTTGGGAAACACTTCCTTTGCTCCACCTGAACTCCAATGCTAGATGGATCATATCAAGGAACTTATAAGCTATTTCTAGAATATCACATTCAGGCATATCTATAGAGAATCAAATATGGTTGCTGACCTTCTTTGCAAATATGGGCTTTCTATTGCTGCAAGTTTTCTGAGATACACTTTCTATGAGGACAACACAATTAGAGATGAGGGTTTGATTACTCTCCCATATTTAATTTCGTTATATGTGTTTGAAAAACAATCCTATAGGAGCTTATGCTTTTCTATTACAATTTGATGGTTGGATGCATAGAGTGTTTTTGCCAAATAATACATTGTTGATGGGAAATCTGTTTCAAATACGTTAATGAATTTGTATGTAAGACATGTTTACCATTTGTAATAATAAGTATGGTGCAAAACAAACATAGATATTAATATATGTACTAGTTTATATATTTTCTTCTAACAATATATTTTTCATTCAAAAAAAGAAAAGAAAAGAAAAGAAAAAAAAAAATATTATCCTCTTGGTAAAAAGTAGGGAAGAAACACACCAGACATTCTTAGACTAAGATTGACTAAACCAAGACGGAAAGACAATTTTGGACGAAAACTTATCCTACCGTTAAATGCACTATATACTATTATTTTGGATTTGGATTCCAATTCAATTTGATAAAGCTTGGAATGTCTACCTTCGATGTGGGGTGTGATAATTCTCGAAACCTTTATTCATATTCAAACATCAATAATAAAAAATGCAGTCAAAATATTTATATTCAACCACTTATAATGATTATTAGTTTTGGCAATGCTCTGACATATAATCGAATAAACATTCAAGACTCAATTTAAAAATAAATGCTTAAATCAAGTGGGAAACACGCTTTGACAATACAATGCAAAAATAAAAAAGCGAATTAATGCAAATTAATAAAAGATTGTATGCGAAGTAAAAAAAATACATAATTAAGTAATGGTGGGAAGTAAAAGATTATATCAATGATAATTAAGTAATGGTGGGAAGTTGAACTTTATTCACATACACCAAAGGAGCAAAAATAATGAATGAATTTTGCACATTCATTCATGCCTTTAATAAAGGGACGGAATAAATCATAATTTTTTAACCAAACTTGGTAAAATTATGGGTCGGATTTGGGACTGGATCCAATACATCTTTTTCACTTTGGTCACCCACTCTCCATAATCCTTTTAGACTGCACTAATTAATCAATAAGAATTAAAACATGCAAGATTTATGAAAATGCATATCCACATATTGCCACTGTTGCCAACTTATGGTGCTTTGTTATCAACAAGTGCCTATCTTGGGATGCAATTGTCATTTTTATGCGGTTGTCATTTTTATGAATGGCCAGCACATGGGACAGTCGCTACACACGAGACACAAAAAGTAATGAATATCATCTCCATGTTTAAATGTCCATTAATTTTAAATCTTCTATATTTTACACTTGTGGTAGTATTGTATATCATGTTATTTTAATTGTTTAAATTTATAATCATTATAATTATCTTGGTATATAATGAATAGTCGTAGTGATGCTAGCTCTTGACTACATCGCACCAGAGGTGCATGAAAAACTTGATTTTATATATTTTTAAAACATAGTTTGTTGGGTTTTTTGGAAAACATTATTTCTGAGAGAACTTTCACAATCTCGATAAATTCTTATGGTATAACCTAGGGTATAACATAGGCTATGTTCATGCAGTTGTTGATATTTTGTTTTTTTGGAAAACAATTAAGTCATCAATCATGCAACCTTTATTGTTATATTCATGTTACATTTTGCAAGTATTGATGTTTCAGATTTCATTTCAACATTGTTTAGCTGTTTAGGATTTGAAACTGGTATCATTGTTGATTAGATAAATGTCGATGTTAATGTTGAGATATCTACCACCACAATAAAAACTAGGTTTACCCAACTTACATAAATGTCTCACTTATTGGAAGCAAAAAAGTGATATTAGTCATTTAAAGAACAAAGTCTCATATGCGCAACATGCCTGTACTTACCTAGCTACTGCATGTGTAAGTACTTTTCACACATCTGCCCATTGTTCATACAACCTTAATAAATCCTTCTTGAAAAAGTCTTAAGCTGGCATAGTCTATTGCAAGAAATGTTCAAATATTTGTGAGAGCTTCTTTGTGACATTATTGGGTTTGATTCATTCTCTGCAACTAAATGATGGTGTGGCAAGGCTGCCAGTTTGTGAGTGGGAGGGGTGTGTACTTGGCCTTATCTGATAAAACCAAGGTCATTGTTTTCAATATTCCAAAATTAGAGGCTTTGCATAACCAATTTATTTTTTAGGAATGTGCATTTGTGGTAGTCTTTTCATATGCATATTTGGAAGTTTTTCCTCTCATCCTTCTCCATGCATCTGTATCTACCATGTCTTATCAACAATTGTGACTAGTCACTAAGTATAAGTACATCATCACATTGCATTATATCAATCATAATCTATCTCATATACATTTATTATTTCTATTATTTGTCTAAAATTTAAATCAATCTATTGTCCTTATGTTGAATATTTGTTAGCAAATGAACTCTTATTCATTGCAAAATAGATTGATATCATTATACCTTATTCTATTAGGAAACTCTATTTTGAACACACTGTGTGCTTTGTAAACATGGTTACAACACTATGAATATTGTATGGGATTGACTTTTGGGTTCCTTGGTTAATTACTAGCTTTATGAGATCATTGATATTCCTTACCTCTATTAAATAATGTGCAAACGACATGCTACAAGCATACAATATTTTGTTGTGTGTTTTAGTTTTCTTTGGTCGATCTAAGTTATTAAAACAAAAGGCATTCTTGGTAATATCACCTATAGCCATATGATCCATGCATGTGTCATTAGGCTGACCATGTAGCACTCATTAAACAGGGAGAAGAATGGGCATTGACAATGCCCTATCCAAGCTTACCCTTAATCCTTTCCAATTTGACTAATTCTCTAGTGGATGTGGTGAATGTCCAATCAAGCCCCCCACATCCAATCATTGTTGTGATTGTTGAGTTTAATTAAAAACAAGTCTATTCCTTGAACTATAGTTCACACTTCCCTTTGTTAATTTGTTGTGTGATGGAATAGCACTAAAACTGCATTCATTTGTTGTGTGATGGCATAGCATAGAAATTACATTGAGCCCAAATGTGGGAATAAAAAACATAGCAAGTGTTGTGACCCCACATTCATTAAAAACAACATAGTATATTGCTTTTTTTTTCTTTCACTTTGTATTTGGTTTAACATCTACACTACAGAGTGCACACTACAGTTGGCCTAACAGAGTGATACTTATTGTCCTTGTATATTTAAGTAGAGAAAGTTGGTTTAGGAGTATTGTGTATGAAAAATCACATTTTAGGCTATATACTCAACTGAAACAAAGTTCCATTCATTTTATTTGTTTATTGTTTTATGTTGGGTGTGTGTGTATTTGAATAAAGTGAACCAAATTTACAAAAAAATGATATTTTGGACCTCATGGACTCTGGGGATGAGATCCCTAGTCCAAATTCCATTTTCAAATAAACATAACATATTTTGGAAATTTGGCACAATGTTAGGGATTTCAAGGCTTTTTGTATGACTGAGCCATCAGAGGGTAGGCTTGAACTCGTAGGCACCTAGCCCTTGAGGCGTGGAATGAACAATTTTCCTTCTACTTTATTCCACTCTTGAGCTCATTGAGATGTCCTAAAACTAAAACAACCATCAATAAGTGTAAACACTAAGACATTTTTTTCAGTCTAAAACGGACAATTTGTTAATATTCATATAAAATCATGATCTCAATTGATAAAGAAGCTTCAAGAGAGCACATTGAAAGGATAATGTTCACTCAAGTAAGAGAGCATGTAAAAGTTGATTGTGTCAATATGGAGATCAAACATGGTCAACAATGGTCAGCCATTATCCAACGTCGCATTGTGACAAACATTGCCTCAATATGAAAATCAATCTTGGTCAACCATATTCCAACGTCGCATTGTGACAAATAATTATCTTAGGGTTTATAATATTTATCTTAGAATTTATATTCCTTTAATTTATAATATTTATCCCTTTGGTTTAATATTATTCCCTTGGGTTTCTAATATTTAATATTAGGTTTTATATACATTAGGTTTATAATATTAATCCCTCGAGTTTATTATTATTCCCTTAGGTTAATATTATCAATATGTTGGGTTTTTAGTATTAATCCCATGGGTTTATAATATCAATCCATTGAGGGTTTATATACCTTGATTGTCTCAGTATGGAGATCAACCATTATCAACGATGGTCAGCCATAATCCAGCATCACATCGTGACAAACATTGTCTCAATAAGAAAATCAATCATGCTCAACCATATTCCAATGTCACATTGTGACAAATATTTATCCTAGGGTTTATAATATTTATCTTACGGTTTATATTACTTGGGTTTATAATATTTATCCCTTGGGTTTAATATTATTCCCTTGGGTTTATAATCCCTTCAGATTATTGTTTACTTGGGTTTATAATATTTAATCTTAGGGTTTATATACCTTGGGTTTATAATATTAATCGCCTGGGTTTAATATTATTCCCTTGGGTTTATATTATCAATTCATTGGGTTTTTAATCCCTTGTGTTTTTAGTATTAATCCCTTGCATTTATTATTCCCTTGGGTTTATAATATCAATCCCTTTAGGGTTTATATACCTTGCATTTATAATATTAATCCCTTGGGTATAATATTATTTCCTTGGGTTTATAATACCTTTGGGTTCAATCATGGTCAACCATGGTCACATTGTGACAAAGACTGTCTCTTGGTACAATGTCCATTGTCACAACCATGGTCAGCCATGGTCCAACGTCGTATTGTGTCAAAAATTGTCTCAATATAGAGATCAACCATGGTAAACGATGGTCATCCATTGTCAAACGTCGCATTGTGACAAACATTGTCTCTGTATGAAAATCAATCATGGTCAACCATATTCCAACGTTGCATTGTGACAAATTCTTATCTTAGGGTTTATTATCCTTGGTTTTATAATATTTATCCCTTGGGTTTAATATTATTTCCTTAGGTTTATAATCCTTTGGGTTTATTATTCCCTTGAGTTTATAATATTTATCTTAGGGTTTATATACCTTGGGCTTATAATATTAATCTCTTGGTTTAATATTATTCCATTGGGCTTATATTATCAATCCTTTGGGTTTTTAATCCCTTGGATCTTTAGTATTAATCTCTTAGGTCTATTATTCCATCAGGTTTATAATATCAATCCCTTTAGGGTTTATATACCTTCCATTTATAATACTAATCCCTTGGGTTTATAATACCTTTGGGTTTTAGAATTAATCCCTTGGCTTTATTATTCCATTCAGTTTATAATATCAATCCCTTGGGTTTATTTGGTTGATATTCCTAGGGTATAATATTATTCATAGAGTTTATAATATTAATCCTAGGGTTTAATATAAATCCCCTGGGTTTACAATCATGGTCATCCATAGTAAACGATGGTCCAATGTCAGAATGTGTTAAATATTGTATCAATATGAAAATCAACCATGGTCCAATGTCACATTGTGACAAACATCATCTCAGTATGAAAATCAATAATGGAAAATCATGGTCAACCATGTTTATTTTAGGGTTTATAATATTTATCTTAGATTTTTTATACCCTAGGTTTATAATATTTAATCCTTGGCTTTAATATTGTTCCCTTGCAACAAGCCACCATAGATATTGGTGACAAAGACAGGCAGGGTTTGACATTTACAATTATATCAAGAGTGCAATCAATGATGGTTTGCAGATTTCAATGCCTTTTTCGTTTCAACGTTGTGCAAAAATGCAAGATAGTGTGAGAATGGATTGGTTGGAAAACGTGAATGGTTGTGATCATTATCTTGTTGATTTGAATTGGTGCAACTTTTTTCATTAGTCTCGGTGTGTTTCAGAAAAGGCTAGTGTTTAATCACTGTGTTGTGGTGGAGTGTTTAAAGTTGAGATTCATATCAACCACATTTAAATTGTTGTTTGATTTTTATTAAATGTTTATTTCATAATTACTTCATTATTATTTATTAAATGATTATTAATATAATTGTTCTTAAATTTTTAGTTATTTATTTACTATTATTATTATTATTATTATTATTATTATTATTATTTATTTATTTTTATTTTTTTCTGGGAAAAAATCGAACTTTTTATTACTAATTATAAAAAGTTACATTGTATATGCGGTTAGGCATTCAGGTGATTGTATGATTTTCGAATTATAGAGTTTACTGAGATGGTATTTGAAGGTCTTCTCCTTCTACCATTTCACTTTTCTGATATCGAATCGCTGATCTATTTTTGAAAAAAATGGGCTTCCTCAGAGAGGAAAACAACCCCGTTAGATCAGCTATCTGAGCAAAAAAAACCAAAACACATCATACATCCCAGAAATAAGTAAGAAAAAGTACTGATGGCGCTGAATCATTCAAGTGTCTCCTTGGAAATGAAAACAACCCAAACAAGAATGAGTCAGTTGAATGTTTTATGAGTGTTGAAAAATTGTTTTGGAAATGTTATAGAGTAAACTGTATGCTATTTCCCAAAGAGGATAAAAACAAAAACAAAGAAAGATGCCTGAAACTATGTTGCGTTTATAGTAAATATGGATTTTTAAACATATGGTGGGAGATCCGACACACGAATCGCGTCCATATCAGATTCCTCTATCCTCCAATTGCCCAGATTTTGTTGCAAACCTGCTTTACAAAGACGGTTTGTTGTATCATTGCGTTCCCTATAAATGTGACATAGAGAAAATTCGTTAAAAAAAGACTTTAAATTCTTTGACTCTTCTAACAATGGCGATAATATGTAGTTCTGACATCTTCTCATTCTGTTGGACCATTTGATAATATTCATTGAGTCCCCGAAGATTTGAATCGTGGATATGCCTAGATGGGTAAGCCAATAGAGAAGAAGTTTTAAGGCTGAAAGTTTTGCAAAGATGTTGGATTCGGTCCCCAGTCCCACTGAGCCCTTGAGGCATCTTTGAGAGTTTAGATGAATAACCAATCCAACCCCACATTTGTTGTTTTGGCTGGAGGCCCCGTTGAAGTATGCCTAGGGGACTCCTACTTTAATACTCTCCTCTCTAACAAAGCGTGGAATTTCCTCACGAGATGACTCAGGAATGCTAGAGAAGATTCTCACGCATGCAACAACTATGATCCCCACTGAGGGGGTTTGTTCCTTAAATATACTTTTATTCCTTGCCAGCCATAGACCCTGGGAAATGATTAGGGGAAGGTTTCTTAGGTTCTCTTCTGGGTGTTGCTTCCACCAAGTTTTCCATACTTCTGTTACTGTCCTCCCATCCCATGACACCCTCTTCTGGATCAGTCCTCCAACAGCCTGCCATACCTCCCTTGAGAAAGATCATTTTACAAAGAGGTGTTGAATCGATTTAGAGTCATTTTTGCATAGAGCACATCTCCCTGGGCCTGACTTATATCTTTTCTGGAGAATATCCTAGGTTGGAACCTTCTCCTTGAGAATGCACCAGAAAAACAATCAAGCTTTTGCCGGACATTGCAGTTTCCAGATTGAGGTA
Source organism: Pinus tabuliformis (assembly GCA_031772625.1). Taxonomy (NCBI): domain Eukaryota; kingdom Viridiplantae; phylum Streptophyta; class Pinopsida; order Pinales; family Pinaceae; genus Pinus; species Pinus tabuliformis. The sequence goes on from CM062814.1 coordinate 717,912,543, forward strand.
ACCCACCAATCCTGATTTCCCCAGCCTTTCTTCGACTTTAGGTACTTATATCCTTGTTTTGGGGTGTATTTTCTTGAGTCAACATGTGTCTAGACTAGATGGTCTGGTCTATTTCTAAGCTGGACATTGGATCTGGATAGTTCTACGATGAATGTGTTCCATTCCCCTCTCCATTGATGATTGAGATTCAGGTCTAATCTTGATAGCTAAGCTTGTCCCGAGATGGAGGAATGGCCATGGTTATCGATTTGACTGAGATTTTGGATGCCTCTTATGTCGAGTTGGTTGATGAGGCCCGGGGATAGGGTGAAATTTTCGTTGCACCCTACCCATGGATCCTTCCCTATTCGGACTTGCTCTCCATTTCCTACCTGCCAGGAAAGCCCTTGTTCAATGATCTTGAAGCCATCAAGTGTGGCTTTCCACACCACTGAGGCGCTTCCTTTCTTTTTATTTGGGCTTCTAATCTAGTCTTCCAACGGAATTGGATCAATGTATTTCCTCTTGACCACCATAGTCCAAAGATTCTCCATTTTGATTAGGTGCTATCCCAGCTTTGCTGCTAGCGATGACCCAAAAGCAGTTAAGTCTTTGATTCCCCATCCACCCCACTCCTTTGGCCTTGCCACCTTCTCCCAAGCCACCCATGGTAGTATTGAATCCTCCTTTGCACCTTCCCATAAGAATCTACTGCAGACTCTTCTATTTTTTTCCAGAATCCCTTTCGGAACCCAGGTTAAGGCATCTCAGTAGATAGGTATAGCAAGTAGAACTGATTTAATGAGGGTCAGTCTACCGGCCCTAGATAGCCATTTAAAAATCCAGCGAGTGATCCTTGATTCAATTTTTGCAAGCAGCCAATGCCAGTCCTGCTTCCTGTAAGAGCTGGATTTTAGGAAAGAGCCTAAGTATTTGAAACTATCTTTTATCTTCTGATCTTCAAAGGGCAGGTCTTCTTTAGTTTTATTTGCTTCCAGCCTATTGAATCCTTCCAACAAAAGTTGAGATTTTTCTTTATTTACTTGAATGCCTGTAGCCTTTAAGAAGAGATCCAGTATCCTTTTTAATTCTTGTGTTTCACTCCTTCTTCCATTAGTGAAGAGCAGAATGTCGTCCATGAATAAGAGGTGGGTTATTTTTAAGTTGACTGCCACTTCCAACCCTTTGATATCCCCTTTCCTTCTGGCTTCTAAGAGTATCTGACTGTGTCCTTCGGCTGCCAGAAGGAAGAGGAAGGGTGAGAGGGGGAAACCTTGTCTCAGCCTTCTTTGACCTTGAAAGAAAAAGGAGGCTGCTCCATTGATGAGCACCACAAAGCTTACACTGGTTAAGCATCCCATTACCCAGTTTATAAAGTTTATTTGGAACCCAAAGTGTGTGAGTAGCATCCGAATATACATCGAACTGACCCTGTCAAAGGCTTTTAAGAGGTCTATTTTCATTACCACTCCTTTACTTTTCTTTTGTTTGATGCTATGGATGGTTTCCTGGGCCACACCAATTGCTTCATGGATATGTCTCCTATCCAGGAAACCGAACTGTTCTTTTGACATATGCTTGGATAGAATTGGTTTTACACGGAGAGCTATCACCTTCGCTATGATTTTGTAGATACAGTTACAGAGGGAGATCATTCAAAAATCCTTAAAGGAGGTTGGGTCTTCTTTCTTCGGGATGAGGGTTATGAAGGTTGAATTAAACAGGGGATATATTACCCCTTTCCTTCTGGACTCTTCTACAACTTCGGTAAGCTCGGGTCCTATTTGCTCAAAGAAATGTTGGAACAGCTCCACCATCCATCCGTCTGGGCCAAGGCTCTTATCCTTTGGCATTGATTTTATAATTCCTTCCACCTCCCCCCTTGTGACTTCTTCCATTAGTTTCATTGAATCCTCTTCATCCACATAACGAGGAAAGGTCTGGGTTGTTCGGATTACTTCAACGAAGGAAGCTTCTGTTGGGGCAATGAAAAGGTTTTGGAAATGTCTTATACCCATTTGAGATAGATCCTCGAAAGATCGAGCCTCTCTTCCTCCCTCTGCCTTCAGTTTCCAAATGGTGTTTACATTCCTCCTTCCTCTCCTATAATTTTGGAAGAATTTGGTGTTTTCATCCCCTGCCCTTAGCCATATGGCTCTGCTTTTCATTCTCCAATGTTCTTCTCTTGCTAAGATAATTTTATTCCTTTGGGATTCCAGATGCACGATTCTATCCCTTTTTTCCTGAGTTTCATAGCTGTCAACTTCAGGGCTTTCGAGCATTTGAAGATTCATCCCTATTTGAATGAGATCTTCATCCTCTTTCAATTTCTTCACCTTGGCCTAGCTCACCGTAGCTTTTTTAAGGCATTTCAAGTTGTCCATGACAAGGAAAGCTTTGTCTTCGGGGTCACTGGCCCTTGTAGGTCTCTAGGTGACCTTGAAAAGAGAGTTGAAAGATTCCTCTTGTAGTCAAGCAGGATTGAATTTAAAGGGAGTTGTCGGCTTTTTGGGAGGCTTGGCCAGTTATAGCAAGATTGGCATATGATCTGAGATTCCCCCTTCGCCCACCCACTGGCGGAAGGCTGAAATCTTTGCTGCTGCTTCCTCATGAAGGAGGAATCGGTCCAACCTTTCTGCTAGACGGTCTTCCCCTATTCTCTTATTCCTCCATGTAGGTCTAATCTTTAATAATTTTATGTACAGAAGCTTGTTTTCTCTAAATAGATTGGTAAAAAGTCTGATAACTGATCTTCTCTCGTGGAGGGGCCCCAGGTTTTGGCTGAGCCTATTGAGAAGTTTAAGTCTCCCCCAATTACTAGATTCGGGTTTCTCAATAAATATTTGGAGAGGAGGGTCTTCTAGAAGAGAGATTTCCCCTGGCATGGCCCATAGATGTTTACAATCAACAGGTTAGTGCAAAGATCTTGAGAGTAGACTTCCATCCCCATTACCTGATCCATCCCCCAGATATTTAAGCCTTTGAATTTCCCTTCTTTTAATCCCATAGCTAGGCCCCTAGAGTGACCTTTAGCATCCAAAGCCTAGATGCTCCAGCCGGGCAGGATTTTTGTTAGAGTTTCTGAGACTTCTTGTCTTGCTCCCAAGGTTTCTTGAAGAAGGAGGATGTCTGGGTTGTAGATCTAGATTACCTCTTTTAAGGCCAACTTTTTAGGGTTGTTGGCTAAACCTCTGCAATTCCAAGAGAGGATGATCATTGATAAACCTCAGGAGGGGGTTTTACTACTCCAAGCGCCCCAGAAATAGACATTTGCTTACCATCTGCGAAGTCAATTTTAGCTGTTAACTGAGGCTTTGACAGGTTTGTTTTCCTCCCTCTCATCTTATGGTCGCATGTCTCGGTGGATTGCATGTCAATTCCTCGCACTATCCCCACAACCTGCCAAGGGGGAGGTTTTTTCTCTCGAGTTCTTAGGTTATAAGGGATGATGCCATGAGGGTTTCATCTCTCGAACATGCAACCTTGTTTCTGACATATTCACGATTCAGATCCAGATTGGGAATAGATGTGATTATACTATCAATTTGCATGTTATCTGAACTTGAAATAGGAATCACAATGTTCTATTGCCTGGAAGGACCAGGCACAGGTTCAACAAATTTTAAAGAAATAGTAGGAGTAAGAGAAGGTAGGGTTAAGTCCAGACCTGTACCCTCTTTATCGATTAATTGGCTCTCATCGATGTCTGCTGCAATGTCCTGATTCATTGCATTCCTTTCTAGCTACTGAGGTGACTAATGTCTTGAGATGGGTTCTTTCTGCTCATCCATGCTTCCCACTGGATCCTCCAGAGGTCTGTCTATGTCCATCGGATTCCATTTTTCCATCAATATCTATTGAGTTTTAAATGCTTGAGAATGCTAGATTCCCATGAAAATGTGATGGGCTAGACTTGATCGACAATGTCAATGGAAAACCGAGGATGTACATGAAATAATGAAACCTATTCTAAAACTCTAAATTCACAATGAAACTCTAATGTTCAAAATTTCTTCATGATCGATTATGACATTTAGACAAACCTTTGGTATTCATTGCCATGGGCAACACCTCCATTAATCTTTGACCAAAAATTACCATTAATATAATTTGTCTAATTCATTCAAAGGTTTTGACATGGAAAAACTCTACAGTCGCATGTTACTGATGAATTCGCTTTTTGTGGTTGCACAAATTCCGTTGTGGTCGTGCAACAGAAAATCTTGCACCCCACACCTCTGATGGCACTTAATCCTAGCGAAGTATAGATCGCAATGTTGTTGTCCAGAGTTGAATTGGATGATATATGGGCATTGTCTTGTAATTCCTTTAACACCTCTAATTGCGCAAACACGAAATTTTAGAGGGAAAGAGACTCGCACTGTAAATATTTTGTGACATCCTTGGCCTGATTTATCAAATGATCTATTTCTCATAGAAAGAAAATCAAAATTTATGGATTTTTTGAAAAAGGCAGCAATATTAAACATTTAACGGATTGCTAAACAAAACACTATAGAAAGGTGACCTTATTTTGCATATGGAGCCAATATCCTTGAGATGGATAACGGAGTCTCAGAATTAGATGATCTTGATAAAGTGTAAATTCACTTAGAGAGAGAGTTGTGAAGCCACATCCCTTCAAGATTTCCATTGAGTGTTCAAATTTTCGATGGTGTTCGTTCTTGCCAAGTCCTTCTAGGACTATGATGATGATAATATGTAGAACTACTCAACCTCACGATGGTATGAAGGTGAATGAATCAAACCCATAGTGAATCGGATGAATATTTGAATTTTTGAAATTCACTTATTATGGACGAATATTTGAATTTTTGAAATTCACTTATTATGGACGAATAGTTGAATTTTTGAAATTCACACATCCTGAAATGTAACTCAGGATAATATAATGCACACAATAAATGTAACTCACAATAATATCATGCACACAATAAAAACACATTTCAATGTAACACATAATAATATAAAGCAGACAATAAAACACATTTCATTGTACCTTTCAAACATTTCTATTTTTAATTTTATTTGATCTAATCCTCATACCTTGTAATAAACAAAAGGCATAATTATAATCGGGTGAAATAATATTCGAGGGGTTTAAAATATAAATATGCAAGAAATTATTTCCATACATTTCATTCATTGATGCAGTAATGTAGTGAGCATAACCATATGCTACAACATATTAGCATTTTTCAATTTACACCAAATAATCAGAATTTTTAATTAGCAAAACAGGGAAAGCCTTTACGCGAATGAATTTTGCACATCATGCAACTATAATGAGCCGAAGCACGCATGTGTTTAATAAAGGGACGGAATAATTCATAATTTTTTAACGAAACAGAAAGAAAGAGAAGAATCGGCGAGTTGAGTGGTGATATCAATGGTAAATTAAAAGGCAGAGGGAGGAAGTATCTTTTAATTATCCTGGGCAGGTTGCGGCGACACGACACGCCGGAGGATAGCCGCATCGCACGCGACAGAATTGTTCTGCATCGCGAGCCCATGTGTCTCTGCGTTGGAACCATAGCCTTAATGATATCGCCTTCAGCATATGCTATAAGAAGAGCACTTCATACTCACAACTATACAAGCAACAGCGACTGGATTGAGTAAAAGCAAACAGCAGTCCGTCGAGCAAAACCGTTGGTTCCGAAATGGAGCGAAAGATGAGAGTGGGATCAGCGCTTCTGATGCTCTACTTTTCATTTCTCCTTATTTCGCTATCCTCTGTCACTGCCCAGCGAAGAAGAGGCTTTCGTTATGGACGGGAGGAGGAATACCGGCATGATGAAAGATCATCAGCATGTCGGAGGCTGCAGCGGCTAAGCACCCACGAACCGTCTGAATCGGAATCGTTAAGATCGGAAGGTGGCACTTTCGAGTTGTCGAACCCAGAAGACAACGAGGAATTGGAGTGCGCAGGCGTTGCTTTCTTCAGAAAGACGATCGAAAGGGGCGCCATGTCGCTGCCTCAATATCCCAACGCCCCTCTGCTGCTTTATGTTCACCGAGGTACTCTAATAATACAACTTGTAAGTTCTTTCTGTATGTCGCATGATTCCCTAAATTTGTTATTATTATTATAATTGCTTCTATATGTGCATGTGCAGGTGAGGGCAGACTGGGCATTGTGTTCCCGGGGTGTCCGGAGACTTACAGAGAAGACGAATCTTCGTTTCAAGGGCGATCAAGACGCAGGTCAGAGAGACGAGGGGAAGAAGAGGGCGAGGAAGAAGAAGACTCAAGTCAGAAAGTGAGGCGAGTGAGGAGAGGAGACGTAATAGCCATATTTGCAGGAGCAGCCTACTGGTGTTACAACGATGGCAACGAGCCTCTCCAAATCGTAGCCATTGCCGACGTATCCAACCCTCAAAATCAGGGCCGCAGGAGTTACCGAGTAAGTATCCCACCCAATTCACTAACAATCATCCTTAACTATGTTATAAATTCTTTCATGGCTGACTGAGGGGGTAAAAATGTATACATGTACAGCCCCACCCTCTGGCTGGGCAAGGGTCATCATCTGGTCGCCGTGGTCATGAAGAGGAGGGAGAGGAAGAAGGAAGAGGAAGTGGGGGCAATGTGTTTGCAGGGTTTAGCACGCGCTCTTTGGCTGAAACGTTGGGCGTGGATGATGAAACTGCAAGGAGGCTTCAACAGAATCAGCGATCACGACGCTTTGCGAGGGTTGAACGCGGCCGACGACTCAGGTTACCCGCCCCTCGATCTCGCTCTCTCTCTCCTTACGGGAGACAGAGGCAGTCGGGGAGAGACGATGATGTTGCTGCTGGATTGGTTCAAAATCAAAATAATTCATCTGTAAAGGAGAATGGCGTGGAAGAGCTTGTGTGTGCAATGCGTGTAAGGCACAATGCTGACAACCCGCAGGATGCCGATGTTTACGTAAGAGAGGGGGGACGGATGAATATGGTCAACCGCTTCAAACTTCCTGTACTCAAGTATTTGAGATTAGGAGCCGAGAGGGTTGTTCTGCGCCCGGTAAGCAATAACCTTTATTGATCCGCTTCACTTTTATATATATAATAATGTTAATGTTTCCAAATCAAATGAATGAAATTTGAATGCAGAGAGCAATGTCTGTTCCATGGTGGAGGATGAACGCGCACGCAGTAATGTACGTGACTAGAGGGGAGGGGAGAATGGAGGTGGTGGGAGACGAAGGGAGGAATGTGTTTAATGGGCGCGTGAGAGAGGGTCAGTTCATCGTCATTCCCCAGTTCTACGCAGTCATCAGGGAAGCAGGAGACGAAGGGTTGGAATGGATAACATTCACAACATCAGACCTGTAAGTATAACCTAATTATTACCACTGCTGCTAATATGATGTACTGTTCAGCAATTATACTCATCGAGTAAATTGGTATCATGCGTTGTTGCAGTTCCTTGCGGTCGTCTCTGGCAGGAAGGCAATCGGTTTTGAAAGCAATGCCGGAGGAAGTGGTGAGAGCCGCTTACAGGATCGACCAAAACGAAGTTGAACAAGTGATGAGGAACAGAGAACGCGACACCCTTATTTTGCCTCCATCATCTACCCGCTCATCCCGTCGATATCAGGCGGACATCATCCCAGGTGTCCAGGTGGAATAGAATATTAATATTACCCATGCATTTCACGCACATTCACCGCAACCCTTAATGTGCATAGATATGCAGTCTCGTCCGAATATAGGGTTCCTCACCTCTGCAAATTAAATGTAATCGAAAGAATAATTATAATAATGGATTTACCGTTCCTTTTTGTTCACCGCGTTCTGGCCGTGTTCCTTTGGTTTAATGTCGTCCATAACATTACATTACATTGTATATCATATCACTTTGCACTCCGTGATGTCATAAACCTTCAAAGTAACATTACTGAAAAGTTTAACTCATCAACTACCGTCTCTGACATCACGATGAAATATATATATACGTATATCGTAGTCGTCCCGTCGAGAATCATTTTGTATACTTCAAACGAAATGATGCAATCTCTCTTTAAAAAATATCAGACATATAAAACAAAATTATGCATATAAAACAGAGAGTTCAGTTGTGTATGACAATGCCACTAAAATGTAAACGTACACTATGGGAGATTTTGAGGAAGGTTAAAAAGGAATTACATACAATATAAATCATACATTGAATTATTCACTATGTTAGATTTGGAGAAAGATTAGAAAGGAATTATACACAACATAAATCACACGTTAAATTACACTATGGTAGATTTGGAAAAAGATTAAAAAAGAACCACATACAACATAAATCACACACTAAATTACACTATGGTAGATTTGGAGAAAGGTTAGAAAAGGATTACACACAACATAAATCACACACTAAATTACAATATGGTAGATAAATCACACACTAAATTATACAATGGTAAATTTGAAGGAAGATTAGAAAGGAATTACATACAACATAAATCACACACTAAATTATATATAGTTATAGATCACTAATTTCTAGATAATAAATTAGAAAAACATGAATTTATGACTCATAAACAACTCACACACATAAAAATAACTATTTTTAAAATCACACTTACGGATTCACAATAAAAACTCACAATCTAAAACACATAAAAACAATCACCTCTAATATACACATATACTAAATATCACTTCTAATATACACATGCCAAAAATATACATCATCTTTTGTATATTTAATATGTCAAATTTTTAATACAATTTTACGTAAATTATTAAAATTATGGTGTTATTTTAACCCAATTTAAACCATATATAAAGTACTGGAATATTATCTGTATTTATGATATTATCAAAGTGATACCTTACTTACATTTTAAGGAAATAATGAATTTTATTTTACCTTTTCAATTTTATTACTTTTCCAAAATACAATCTAGGATGGGGATCTTTCTTCCTTACAAATATATAAACATTGAATATATTGATAATGGTTAAAACAATGCGTTTCTCTCCCACCACCATGAGTTTATCACGACAGTTTGGTGTCCTTTCAATGTCCCTCCCTCGTATCGCTGGTTTCCATTCAAATTTCTGTTCATCCTTCCACATTTTGTATAAACATTCTTTTGTACATTTCTCAAAAAAGGACGAGGAGGATGGGCATCTCACAAACCATGGTTATTGATGAAATCAATTCGAATTATAAAATCAATTCAAATTTCTATTTATGCTTGCACTTTTGGTATACACATTTTTTTTTACATTTATCAAAAGCAGAAAGAAACGGAGGAGTATATCTGGACTAAACAAAGGTTAATCATAAATTAATAATTAATCATTAATTTAAATTAAATTAATAAATTAGTAATTAATCTGAAGTATTTGATTTTTCGGAGTGAACTTTTTTAATTTTTGAATTCTTTATTAATTTTTGAGTTTGTTATTAAGAAAATAAATGGGAAAATATTAATTATTTTTATAAAATTTTGAGATTGAAAGTATTTACAAGATTTTGCGATTAAAGGGAAAAATGTGATCATTACTTCTTGTTAATGTGACATCAAGATTTTTTTAACAGATATGACATGTCAAAATATTTCAACTTGTTTCTATTTATGATACATTACATTTTCATTATTGGATAGGTTCTCCATCTACCATCAGGGAGTTAAATTTAATCTATTAAAAACTACCTCCCATATGAAGTGGGGGGCACAAACATACCATACAATTCCTTTTAGACTAATAAATGAAAGTGAAATATTGAAATGTGTTATGGACACTCCGTTCAAAGAAGAATCATCATAATGTCATGGTATAGCTAGATGACATCACATTTTATTCCAAGAGGAGGTCAAAATATTTTGAAAATATGGTATATCTTTGGACCCTAAGAAATTATTTTTTGTTGTTTCAAAGAGTAAATTTCTTAAACACGTTGTCTCCAAGGATGGAAATTCAATAGATCCAAAAGGAATAAAATTTATTATACAGATACCAGTGCCCAATAGCAAGAAGTTTATGTAATTTTTCATTCAAAATATTTATTTTTGTGCGAGGGATCATCGTTAACTTCATTGAGATCATCAAGCCTCTTCAATAAATGATCAAAAAATATTTATAGTTCAAATGGACCTATGTTCCAGAGGATGGTTTTGACAAAGTTAAGGCTTCCATAGCTATAACACTTGCAGTGCATAGCCTAGACTTTAATAAGGACTTCTCATTTTATACATCTTCCTCTAATCCTTCCCTTGCAGTCATGGTTGCCTAGAAATATGTGCAAGGGAAGAAGTGCCTAATTTCACTTACGAGCACTAGTCTACAAGAAGATGCAATGAATTATCCAACCATAGATAAATAATACTTTAATATTTATAAAGCACTCAAGCAGTTTAGAATTGACATTATGAAAAAACATATCAGGATAATAGTGTCCCACCTAGCTATGAGGTCACTATTCATGAAAAAAGAAATTGGTGAAAGAAGGGGGAAATGGATAACAAAAATGTGAGAATACAATTTAAATATCAAACCCAAATCCATATTTAGTGGTCAATGTATGTGTATATTATCAGAAAAGCATTAAGCCTAATTGATTAATTAGAGAAAGGCTTTGATGATGAATTGTTACTCTACATGTAAGAATTTCTATATGTCCGTGTTGAAACAAATTACCAGTACAATAATTGAAGCAATATATTCGTCATGATACTTACCTATTCATTTGAATCTAAGTAGAAAGAAGCCTTGGTTTTGGTCTTCTTACTACCAACGTAGAAATTATGGTGTAGATTTGCAACTGCTCATGAAGTTTTAATCAAAATCACAAGACACAAACCTACTCTACTGCTCTGCGGAAGTTAATTCACATTCCAGCACAATAATTCCAGTAACATACATGCACACATTATTTTTCTTGGGGAAAGAAATGTGCTAAAATCCCCAATACCTACATTAATATGACGAATAGAGATGTATTACATTTACTTTTCTCAATCGAGCACAACCTGCGAATGCATCACCTATCTCTCAACTCATTGAGAAGCTCTGACCGAGACTTAGTAAATTTCTGCCTCTGCTTGAGCCCATATTTCCTTATGCAATTACTTGAGAAATTAGGCCCCTATTATTTAGGAATTTCTCAAAATGGATTGCGAAATTCCTAAGGTTGATCATCAGACTGCATGAAACACATGTACACTCAAGACTAGTCTATAACTAATGTTACACTACCTTAGAATCTCCCCCATAGTTGGGGAACTCGAATTCTCTTTCTGAACTAGATATTTTGGGCTGATTAATTAGTTCACTGGATGATCATTGAGTTTGACTGAAGTCGCACTACATAACTAACCTTCCACTAGTTCCTCCAACAGTTGGAACTAGTTTAACTTGAAGCAACTTGAGATAGCTGAATTTGATTGCTACAAATTAGAAATCACACATTGTTGACTTAACTCTAACTTGTCCAACTCAAATTTACTAAGTAAACTGGGTGATACAATCCATGTCACGCAAGTTAACTGCATCCAACTTGTCTATTGATATGGAAATTTGAATTTTCTCAATTTAATCAAGGAAAAATCAAATTGAGAATTTCTTACTTCATTTTTCAACACTCGCTCTCAGCATGAAAGGGATTATCAACCGCCCCTATCCTGCACCTGTCAAACTCGAACATCGCTCTTGACAAGGCCTTTTTCAAAATGTCAGCATCTTGTTCCTATGCCAAAATGTATTGCAGGGAAAATTTTAAGGATGAAATTTTTTCTTAAAGTTTAGAAACCTTGGCGAAGCTTAATAGACTCCAAATTGCAAATTATGAAATGTTTGTTGATATCTTTGTAAAACATTCAAATTTCTAATAGTTTTATATATAGTTTTTATACAATTTTGGCAATTTTTATGGTAAAAGAGTTTTATAATATAAAATTTGGGCGAATCATTTTTAGAAAAAATGGAAATTTGCGAATTTATAGAGAGCTTGATGCAACTCTAATTACCACAGTAGATCGCAATTGGATCCATCATCTGACCAAACAGTCCAACAAGTATCTTTCTCATCTAGATCACCTCACATGTTTCTTGACTTGCAATCACGCATTCTTCTTTTGCCGAGCTGAGTGCCATATGTCTTTACTTCATACTGTACTAGGAAATAGTTGTGGACCCAACACAATTCCACCTGATGTACTCTTTCAGTCTGATTCACTCCCCACCCAATTTTCATATATGAAGCCACACAACTTCACTCCCTTTATCCGTTTGTACCATAGTCCAAACTCAGTAGTGCCTCTAAGGTACAGTAAAACATGCTTAATTTTACAACATATTCCGCTAGTTTTACAACACCTGTCTTGATGTATTCTAGAAATCCATTGTCATCCAATATTACCTCCATGTGATCCTTTTGTGTGATGAAATTAGAGTTTCCTTCCAAGACATACTCTAGCCTCAGTCCATTGAAGGTCATCTTCTCAGCTCTAAAGAGGTCTTATTGACCTCCTGAGAGACAACTTCAAAATTTCTGCTCTAGTGTGAATCCTTCTTCAATACCATGTAGAAATTATGGTGTATATTTGAAAATGCTCATGAATTTTTAATCAAAATCACAAGACACAGGCCTAGTTCACTGCTCTATGGAAGTTCATTCATAATCTAGAAAAAAAAATCCAGACGTGCAATAAGAATAACACACATGTAGACAATATTTTTCTTGGGGAAAGTAATTTGCTAGAAACCCCAATTCTTGATTTCATTAATATGATGAATAGAGATGTATTACAAATTCCTTTTCTCAATTGAGCACAAATTTCAAGTGCATAACCTATCTCTCTACTCATTGATAAGATCTGACCTAGACTTAGTCAATTTCCACCTCTGCTTGAGCCCTTATTTCCTTGTGCAATTCCTTGAGAAATTAGGCCCCTATTATTTAGGAATTTATCTAAAATGGATTGTGTAATTCCCTAGGTTGATAATCATACTATGTGCAACACCTGTACACTCAAGACTAGTCTACAACTAATGCTACACTTCCTTGGAATCTTCACCATAACTGGGGAACATGAATTTTGTGCATGCACTAGCAATTTTGGGTTGATTGATCATTTAACTGGATTATCACTAAGTTTGACTAAAGTCCCATTGCACAACTGACCTTCCATTGTTTCCTCCAATAGTTGGAACTAGTTGAACTAAAAACAACTTGAGATAACTAACTTTGATTGCTATAAATTAGCAATCACATTTGCTCAACTGAACTCTAACTCCTCCAAATCAAATTTACTAAGTAAATTGGGTGACATAAGACATGTCACACAAGTTAACTACATCCAAGTTGTCTACTGATGTGAAAATTCAAATGTTCTCAATTTAATCATGGAAAAATCAAATTGACAATATCTTGCCGCATTTTTCAACAACTAGCTCATGAATGACATCATGTTTTCGAGAGAACTATCATGGTGTATTTTTTAGGTGTCTTGATAATCAGGAGATTGATAAAGTCTTCAGAAAATTGTGTGATATAACTTATGGAGGAAATTGTTTTGATGAAACCATTTAACCCATAAGATCCTAAGAGCTAGATATTATTAGCTAATGGTTTTCAAATTTATAAGTGAAAAACATGCCAAAAGTGTGTAATAATCCATTTACAACCTATGTTCATTAGAAATCCCTCTGAACAATGAGGTTTGGAAGTTATCAATGAGAAAAATCTACATTCCTCTAGATAGCATAAATATATTCTTACCATAATTGAATACTTCACATGATGGACTGAAGTTGTACCCCTCATGAAGGTAAATCAAAATTACACATTCCAAGCCTCTATAGCTTTCATAGCAAACTAAAGACCCATAAACATTGCTACAAAGTGGACAACCCCGACCATTTGTTTTTTGGTTACTATATTAATTAATTCAAATTACTAAATCACAAAGAAAAATCCAAGAGTAATTCTACTATGCTCACGAGAGCAATGAGAGGATTTCAATTTTTTTTACACATTCAGAATGTGTTTTTACATACAAGAATCAAATTTGAGAGTGGGGTCCTTAGATTTCTTGCAATTCCTATGTTGTTACACAGAAATTCCACACAACCACCAAAACACCCTCGCCAACTCATACGATAACCGGTTGTGCTATTTCCAAATCATAACAACTAAAACCAATGCCAACAGTCCAAGAGCCAGAATCAAAAACCAAAAATTCCAAAAGTCTCTTTTCTTTCAAGTTCCCACAATTTATCCTCATGTTGTTGACCTCTTCACATTACAACTGGAAACAATCACTTCCCATGTTGTCGATCTCTTTGCCTTCCAGAACTGTATCGATTCACTTCCTCTCAGTATGCAGACAAACAAAAATTTGTAACCTACATATCATTCTCGTAACACTTCTAGTAGTGAATGTCTTGTAGTAGTACAACCAAAAAACTACAAGGTTTTGATGTGTTAGTGACTCCACGCAGAAAGGGTATCAACATGCAATCCTAGAAGTGTTAGCAATTAAAAGTAGTTGTCACTTCGATCTAACATAGGTACAAGAGTAGCAAAAACCATCAGTTGGGTACTTTAGAAACTAAAATATTAGGAGTATCGACACATAAAATACATGGGAATAACAACACTTATGACAAAATCAAACAGAAAATTATTTTTGGTTGAGGGGAATTACTCGAGGCCAAGGATGCTCTTGCATGAGACACCCTTTGTAAAAGGATATCATGTACCAACTCATGTGGTATTTCATTCAAAGAGTTATGTCCCTTGTAGGCATGTTAGATCTTATTCAATCACTGATGATGCATCTTAATATGCCCTATTTTTCCTTTTGACCAAATACTATAGATATTCCCTTAGGTAAGTCCTATATCCAATCCTTGTGTCCCAGATTTCTTCCACTTCTTCAACATGTTTAACTAGTAAATGTTCCTTTCACTCAGTAGGCATACCTATCTCTTCACTTCTTTCTCCTTCATGGAACTCATATATATCAACCAAACTGAATATTGGAGAGATATCCAAGTCTCCTAGTAGCTCTAGCTTATAGGTAATTTCATAAAAAATTTGAAGAATTCTACATGGGCCTATTTTCTTTTATTTCAAACTTTTCTAGGTATGCCTAGGAAATATTTAGTTTTGTAGATGCACCATTACCAATTCTTCCTTAGTGAAAACCTTTTTTCTTATTTTCAAATATTCCTTCTCCTTGTACCTATCATTACATTGTCACAATCTCTTCTTCACATGCATGTGTCTCTGTTGCATGCTATCTGTAAAATCACTTCTACTAACACTCTTCCTTTCCTCGAAATATGGTAACTATATCAATTCCACAACACCCTTTGGTGACCACCCATAAAAAATCTGAAATGGACTCTTACCAGTCAATTTGTTCACCAAATTATTGTATACAAACTCTCCCTGTGCTAAGACCATATCCCACTGGTTGGAATTTTTACCACTCAAGCTTCTCAATAAATTTCCAAGGCTCTTGTCCACTACTACAGTCTATCCATATGTTTGCAACTGATAAGATTAATTTTATAATAGTTTAGATTCCATCTTCTTCCACAGAATCCTCTAAAACTAACATAGAAATATTGTATCCGCATCGAAACTAATGGTTCTTCGAAAACCATGAAGTCTCACTACTTCCTTGAAGAATAAAACAACCACTTTAGTAGCATCACTTTTCCTTTTAAATGCTATGAAATGTGTCATATTTAAAAACCTATCTATAACAATTTTCACTTAGTCATGCTTCCTTTTTGTCCTTGGAAGTTCCAAGATAAGTTCCATGCACACATCTTCCCATGGTCTTTTTGGTAACAACAATGGAGTATACAACCTCGTATTTTGACTTCTACCCTTTGCTAGCTGGAAAAATGTACAACACTCAACAAACTTTCAAACATCCTTATTGATGTTAGGCAAAACAAAACTCTCCTTTACCAACATTTTGGTATCATCCATGCCAAAATGTCCACGCAATCCTCCAGCCGGTGGTTCCTTAATAATATCTAGCCTCATTAACCCTCGAGGAATGCATAGCTACTAATCTCTAAATAAAAACCATTATTGGATATGGTAGTCCAATAACATGGTTTTTTTAAGACTCCGAGGTTCTTTACAAGTTATCCAAGATTCTCCAAAATCAGCTTCTCCTACATACAATTCATTCATGCTTTCTAAACTCACCACTTCCACTGACAAGATGTTGAGTAGCAACACTCTCGTACTCAAAGAATCTACAAATTTGTTTGAATTTATAGATTTATGCTTCAGAACAAATATATAAATTTGCAAGAATTCAACCCATTTAGAATTCCTTTGATTCAACTTACCTTGACTATTGATATATTGTAATTCCTTGTGATCAATAAACAAGACAAATTCCTTGGGTAACAAATAGTGTCTCCACTTCTTCAAAGGCTACACAATAGCATAAAATTCCTAATCATATACAAAATAATTTTTCTTAGCTTCATTCAAATCCTCACTAAATAATTCTATTGGTCTACCTTCTTGACTTAAAACTACTCAAATTTCTATCCCACTTCCATCATAGTGAACTTGGAATACGTTATCAAAATTTGGAAGTTCCTTCTTTTTGAGATCTGAAATTTTTTTCCATACTGCTATTGTCCATTTAAAATTCCCATTTTTCATGGACTTGGTAAGAGTTGCACAAATCTAGCTGAAATTCCTAATGAATTTTCGATAGAAGCTTACTAATCCATGAAATCTCCTCACCTCAGAAGTATACTTGGGTGTTTTGCAATCCAAGATAGCATTCTACTTTTCAGAATCCATATTCAAACCTTCCTTGGAGATCAAAAATCTAAAGTAAACTAACTCATCCTCCATAAATGTACATTTCTTCAAGTTGAATAGCAACTTTTGTTCCTTTAATCGCTCCAACACTTTCCTTACATGCTCCAAGTTCTCCTCTTTGCTTTTTTTTAAAATAAAAATGTCATTAAGGTATACTATAATAAATTTTCCAAGAATGGTTTCAAGACGTCATTCATGGGCCTCATGAATTTTCTAGGGGCATTGGTCAGCCCAGATGGCATAACCAACCCTTCAAAAAATCCATCCTTTGTCTTGAAAGTAGTCTTCAAATTTTCACCCTCCCTGATCTATATTTGATGATAACCACTATTAAATTCTATGTTTTTGAAATATACATCACCACTTAAAAATTCAATTATATCCTCCATCCTTGGCAAGGGAAATATGTACTTGATGGTTATCCTATTAATGGCTATAGAATCTGTGCACATTCTCCATTCACATATGTTCTTTGGATTTAATATTTTTTGTTACAACACATGGAATCAAACTTTCTCTTATCAATCCTCTATCGAACAACTCCTATACATTTTTATTTACTTCCTCACTCTCTGTTGGAGTTATCTTGTAAGGTTCCTTTTATGGTATGCTTGATCGAGGAATCAAGTTAATACGATGGGAAATACTTCTCATGGGATGAAGTCCTATTGGAAATTCATCAACAAAATTCTCCTTGAATTCATTTAATAAGGATTTAATCTCTGTAGGCATGGATTTTGATTCCACTTCCTCTTGCACATCCTTTGGAATTACAACTAAACAAAATTTTTCCCTTCTTTTCTCATATATGAAATCATTGTATGAATGCAACATAATATTCCTATTACACGTGTTGGTACCTATTGTTACTGTTATATATTCAATCATCACATTGAGTTTGTACTCTTGTCCATATTTCTTGAATTCAAATGTGTTTTCCCCACCATCATGGTGAACTTGCATTTAGAAAAACCACGGTCTTCTAAGATGTATGTGGCATGTGTCTATGTAAACCACTTGTTGTCCCTTTTGTAACTACGAGACTCTATAAGGATTTTGATGGACTAAAATTTTGTGTTTTATCTTGTCAAGGACTTCAATGAATACCGAATTTTCAGTACTTCCACCATTTATAACCAAGTTACAACATTTTCCTTGGACCTTTCATTTAGTTTTGAGAATTTGCATTCTTAGCTATGGTTCTTCCACTATCATTTTCTCAGGCTTGAGAAATGATCTCTCAAACATCAAATCTTCTCCCTATTATTGGTTCAATACAGTCACATTTTCTCCAACAATAGAAGCTTCATAGACTTGTGTAACTTGTGTTTCTTCTTCACCTATTTTCCTTGAATTATGTCCTTCCACGCACTCAGATTTGTTGTGTCCTTCAACTCCATAACGATAACAAGCAATTACATGCCTTACCTTTCCTCTTCTAAGACTCTGTATGCCTTTTCTACCATTGTTTCCACCTCTACCACCTTGACCACTAGTGGATTCTTCTTCCTTCTAACTTCCTGTAGCAATCCCTCTCTTATATATTCCTATAAAACATCTTCCTCTACCTTTTTGTTGTGTTTTACTATTCAATGTTTCCTCTACCTTCATGACAATGTGATAAGCTTCAACAAAAAAATAATTAATGCATACTCATTTCATCTTGAATAAAGTATTTCAGTCTGTTCACATACCTGGCGACTCTTTGGAATTCTAGTTCCTTTATACCAGATGAAAGTGACAGTTTAAAAAAATATTCAGTGTACTCACGGATAAAGGTTTCCCTTTGTATTAGATTATGCACTTGTCTATACAAATTTTACTAGTAATCAACAGGTAGAAATTCCTCCTTGATATTTGTTACTCACTTATTCCAAGTCTTGATATTTTATAGCTGATTATTTACTCTCTCTTTTGTAGCATATCCAAACATAGTGTAGCATGACCCTTCAACTTCATCATGGAAAATTTCACCTGATTTGGATCCTGAACATTTTCATACTCAAAGTATCCTTTGAGTTATCCAATCCAATCGATGAGCACGACAAAATTTTATATTTCCATCATAAGAAGAAACTTCAACTCTTTCACTGCCTCTATTATTCAAATATGAAATCAACCTTGTTGTTGGGTCTCTCTCCTCAACACCATGTTCTTCATCTATTTATTCTTCAAGATTTGAATCTACTTCAACACCTTCATTTCTTCTATGCTTCAACTCTTCTATTATCCATTTTAACTCTTTTATTTAATTATTTCTTACACTTCCACATCTAGCTCTTCTTCCCCTAAGTGGCATCCTTACAAGTTGTAAATGTCTCACCAACATCTACATACCTCAACCCACGCTTTGTGTCCTAACCCATACCTTCAACACTCTTGTTTTTCAACCACCAAACAAGGTTTTATAGTGCCTATTACACAAAAAAAATAAAGGTGCAAATCCTATAATGGAACCCACTCTAATACCACTTGGCATAATCCAAGCCTTTATGGCTTTCACAACAAATTATAGATCTTGGTTCTTTGTTACAAAGTGCACAACCCTAGCCATTTGGCTTTTAGTTACTATATTCATTAATTCAAATGACTAAATCACAAAGAATAAACAAAGGGTAATTCAAGTCTTCTCACAATAACATGGAGAGGATTTCAAATATTTTTATTCATTCAAAATGTGCTATTACATACAAGAATTTAAATATGAGAGTGGAGTCCTCAGAGTGTTTGAAATTCCTACACTGTTACACAACAAAACCATACATAACCACCGAGACACCCTCGCTAACTCGTATTGCAACCAATTGCCCTCTCTCTAAATTATGTACCATCCAAAACCAAGACTAATAGACCAAGAGCCAAAAGAAAAAACCCAAAATCCAAAAAATTCCCTTTTCCTTCTTGTTCCCGCAATTTAATCTCACGCTGTTTAACTCTTCGCATTCTAATTGAAAAAAATCGCTTCCCATGATGTCGACATATTCACCTTCTAGAGCTATATCAATTCACTTCCTCTCAGTATGCATACAAGAAAAAATTTGTAACCTACGTCTCATTCTCATAGCATGTCTGGTAGCAGTTGTCGTGTAGCATCGTAGCTAAACAAATATCAGTTGGGGTTTGTTAGAGACTCCACACAATAGGAGTATCAACACAAGATCCCGGGAGTGTCAATAACTTGAAAGTAGTCACCGCTTCAATAAAATATAGCTACAAGAGTAGCAAAAACCATTAGTTGGGTACGTCAACAGCTAACATATTAAGAGTATCAACAACTAACATAATAAGAGTATCAACACCTTAAAATATATGGGAGTAATAACACTTATTACGAACTCAAACATAAACTTGTATTCTTTTGATAAGGATTGATCGAGGCCAAAGATGCTCCTACATCACAACATTTTGTAATTCACTTTCTACAACATCATATGGTCACCAAGTTTGATGTGTCAACCACTCTTTTCTTTAATAATACTTTGTATTTATCTTCTTTAAATTTGATTGAGTTTTCTTTAGATAAGGGTATCATCTTAATATATTCAATTAATTATTACCTTTAGGGTAATCATGTATTTGAATCCATTGACAAGAATCTTATCCACATCCTAAAAGTTATTGTAGTTGGCCACTAGAGGAATTGGTACAATGCTTTACCAAATTGTATATGGGTGGAGAGAGTAACTCTAAAATCATCATTAGAAACATCTCCCGATTTCTTGGTCTATGGAAAAGAAGTTGTTCTATTTCCAAATATTTTTTCCACATCTCCAAATATCTCAAACTTCATGTGGGAATAATTGTCTGGTCAGGAAACGAAAGGTTGATACCCTACTCAAACTAGGAGAACAAAAATAGAAAGAAAAAGAAGGAGTTTGTTGTTCATAAGAAGGTTGTTAAAGTGGAGTTTAATAAGAAATCTATAGGAGAAAACAACTTCTATGTGGGAGACCTTGGTTTACAGGTGGAAAAGCCATACTAAGAGAATGGTAAGCACACTAAATTCTAAATGGTATGGCTTGGTCCTTACTTGGTGGTTGAAAATATTGGTCTTGGCATGTATAGGCTACAAAACCTAGAAAGAGAAGTAAACCTCCTTCTTATCAATGACAAAATTATGAAGAGACACATTAATTAATTATCATTTATCTACTTAATTTGTACATACGTAGATTTAATTTGGTTTTTATTTTAGTTTTTCATTTTATTTTCACTTGTTTTATTTTAATTTCGCATTTCCTTCTTTATTTTAATGGTTACTTAATTTCTTCTTCGAAGAATGTTCCGTTTGTATCATTTCTCATAAAATAGTCTATTGTTGTAAGTACTTTTGTTGTTTAAGATCACTAAGCATAGCTATTGGAATCATGGAAACCCATTCTAAGTCTAATGGGCCAGACAATGATTCAAAATATAATTTCATTACCTTGGCCTAGTATCTATGTTATCAATGCAATGGAGGAACACTACTTGAATAACATATGGTTATCAGAAACTTAAGCCCAAATCTAGCTAGGCTACTAGTTATCTTTAACTCTCAATCCATGCATTTACTAATGATGGATGTTTCACTTAGAAGCTAATGGAGTTCTTAATGTGTTATTTATATGGAAGTTGGTTATTATTAAAATAGACTTTATCTAAAACAATTATCTGCTAACATGTATCATCCCACACACCTTCAAAGGGTGATTAAGGTTCCCCATCCATTAATGTCTAAAAAGAAAACAAAAAATAAAAGGATTGGAAAATACATTTTAGACCTACTGGGACATGCAAGTATCTCCATTGGGGCTACGGATGCTCATTGTCATAGAAGTAATGCAAAGAGGATATGAATAAATAACATGAATTTTTAACGTCCCCTGTCTATAATGACATTGTTGTAGTACATGAGTATATGAGGAAGATCTACGTCAAGAAAGAACTTCATATCGTGGACTTGTTGCTAGAACTAATAACTTGCTAAGGCTAAAGATTAATACTCATTCAACAAATATAGATAACAAGGTGTAATGACAACACTCTAAGCTATCGCTTGGATGCTTTACTAAGACTATTTTTTTGTCTTAATAGAACCAATGATTGTCTTAAAGGTTAGTTGCAATGATTCATGGTTTTCTACTATGAATCACTATTTATTAAGGCCTCTACATACCTTAAAAATTTGCAATAAATTTTAGGGACAACATTTTCTTTTAGTTTCTTTTCTTGTCATAAACATTGATTTTGGATTTCAAGGTTTTATTAATTTACATAGAAATTAGGTTTTTTTCACTTCACCTATTTACTAAAGAAAACCCAAAAAAAGTTATAAGTGAAAAGATTTCCTTTGTTCATTGATGTGATTATTTTTAGAGCTTATCTAAAGTTTAAAAGTTCACCTACCAACATATGTTATTGTGGATGTCTCTACGCAATAATTAAAACAATGTGTTTCTCTCCCACCGCCATGATTTTATCACGGGAGTTTGGTGTCCTTTCGATGTCCCTCCCTCGTATCGCTGGTTTCCATTCAAATTTCTATCCATCCTTCCACATTTTGTATAAACATTCTTTTGTACATTTCTCAAAAAAGGACGAGGAGGGTACACATCTCACAAACCATGGTTATTGATGAAATCAGTTCGAATTATAAAATCAATTCAAATTTCTATTTATGCTTTCACTTGTGTTATAAACAATTGTTTTTTACATTTGTCAAAAGGAGAAGGAAACGGATGAGTATATCTTAATTAAACAAAGGCTAATGATAAATTAATAATTAATCATTAATTTAAATTAAATTATTAAATTAGCAATTGGTTTGAAGTATTTGATTGGTCAGGAGTGAACTTTTTTTGTTTTTTTAATTTTTTAAGAAAATAAATTGGAAAATATTAATTATTTTTATAAGATTTTGAGATTGAAGATATTTACAAGATTTTTGGATTAAAGGGTAAAAGGTGATCATTACTTATTGTTAGTGTAAAGTAAACAATGAAGCATTGTTAATGTAAAGTAAACAGTGATGCAATACTCTTTATCAATGACTAATGAAATTATTAATTTTTATTTTTTACGGAAAAAATTTTGGTGTTCAACAATGTGACACCAAGGTCTTTTTAAGGGTGGACCCAACACAATTCCACTTGATGTACTCTTTCAGTCTCATTCACTCCCCACTCAATTTGCGTCTATGAAGCCACACAACTTCACTCCCTTTGGTCAATTGTACCATATTCCAAACTCAGTAGTGCCTTTAAGGTACCGTAAAACATGCTTAACTATCTTCCAAAATAATTTTGCAGGCCTAACCATAGCTCGGGTCTGCTGGTTGACTGCATAAAACATATGTGGTTTTGTGTTCACAATATAAATTAATGAACCGACTAGTTGGCGATAAATGGTAGCATCCACTTCCTCACCTAAAGTGGCATCCTCCTTTCTCTAGTTATTCGCTAGAGGTGTCTCCATGGGTTTTCGACTCTTCATGTGGAATCTCTATAGTATCTTATTTTCATACATGCATTGAGACACAAATAGTTCCTCCTTGCCTTTCCATACTCTCAACCCGAGGAAGTAGTGCATGAGACCCATGTCCTTCATTTTGAATTCCCTTGCAAGGTCCTCCTCATAAGATCTGATCAACTTCTCATCAACAGTTAAAATTAAATCATCAACATATAAGAAAATAATAAAAAATTTATCTTCTACCAAGATATGATATAGGATTGCATGCACTTCACTTTTGGTGAAGCCCAAACCAGTTAGATAGTTATTGATCCCGGTGTACCAAGCACGAGGTGCTTTTTTGAGACCGTACAGTGCTCACTTGAGTCTACACACATGAGACTCTTGATAAAACATCTCAAAACCTTCTAGTTTCCCGATGTACACCTCCTTCTCAATAACGACATTGAGAAATGTTGTTTTTACATCCATCTGGTGGATTTTCCACCCCATTTGCATAACGAGAGCAAGAATTGATCTAATGGATGAGTACCTTGCTACATTAGAAAATGTCTCCTCATAGTCAATTCCCTCAACTTGATAGTACCTTTTGGCCACAAATATGGCCTTATAATTCTCTATGCTCATGTCTACTACCTGCTTCACCTTCAAGATCCATCTCAAACCGATTACTGATTTATTTGCTGGTCTTGGGACCACTTCCCAAAAATTGTTCTTTACAATGTAAAAGTATTCCTCCACCATTGAATCAACCCATACAGGTTTCTCTACTTCTTCCTCGAAAAAGGATGTCTTAGTCTCTACAAGCTCAGTCATTAGATCCATTTAGCTAGTGTACTGATCAAGTGACCTTCTCTTCGTGAGATTATTTGAAGGAGCACCCACATTATCCCTCGCATCCTGCAAAAGTCTCTCAACTTCCCTATTTATTTTTATTCTTTCCCTGGATGGTTGTGGTTGAGTGGTTGCCTCCACTCTTTGCTCCTCAATTTGTAGTTGCTCCACAACTTATTGAGGTTCGTCCTTTGGATCTAGAAGATTCTTTTCTACTGGGATTTGAAGCTCCATCTCAAGAGAGCACAACATCACTTTCTCCTCTTCAATTTTACATCCCTTCTCAAAATTTTCAATATAAGGGCTGACAAGTACACATGGTCGTTGTGTGGAGTTTTTGTGTGACCCACAAATACCCTCTGTTAGGGTCCTATAATTATAGGAAATCTGATGATTCAGATATTATTTGTTGCTCTCGTGATGAAGTTTTTGGCTTGCTGACTCACCCCGCTTCCTCTCCATTTTCCATCATCCTCTACTCAGCTTCATGCTTTATCACCCACTTTCCTTGTTAATTCATCTGAATATTACCCCAGCATAAGCTGAATACCTACTTTCAAATCATTAAGAATAGGTTTGTGTGAGAAAAAGGTTATATATTGCAGAGCTTCTGGTTTTAAAGCCTTGGATTTTATTGAAATTTGCATAAACAATAAGACTAAAAGCTTAACTTCACACTCCCTCTCCATGCGACTTGCATTCACAATACCTAAACCTAGCACACCTAACACCAAGCACAAGTGGGTAGCCTTGGGCTTATTTTGTCGAAACACAATGTAACTATGGGCTTATATAAACCATCATGAAGAATGTTCCCTTGTGAATGTGGGATAAATCCCATAAAGTAATATATATATATATATATATATATATATATATATATATATATATAATCCTTCCTTTTACCCCTTACTTCACAAAACCCTATTAATATAAAGTTTTGGACTTTATATTAATTTCTCCCCCTAAGCCTATACTACATCTTCCCCTTGCAAAGTCAACCAATGACCCAGCTTGCACTAAGAATTAAAGCCCCTTCATTTTTATTTGCCTCGAGATTCGTAAAAATAAATGAACGATTAAAATTCCATATCGGGCGCTCAACTCATCCAACACTTAACACTCAAAAAGCATGCGAGACTAGTGGTTTTCCCAGCCCACCTTTTTGCTACGTGGCAACCCCACGTTATATCGCATCCTCCAAAATAATACCACCTACCACATTAAAGCGGTGCGATAAACCATTAACTGTTTTGGTTTTGAATCTTATAAATATTACAGGAATATAGGGTGGATTAATTTCAAGTGAAATACAGAGATATGAGAATGAAATAATATTTCAGAGCTACAGGTGAAACCCTACTTGAGGTAAAATTATATAGCTACACACAATATGAGACTAAGGTTGTGGAATGAGATTCAAAGGTAAGATGGTTTTACAACGACACATGAAATAAAATTCAATGATGCCATGAATTTATCAGAGGAAATAAAAGGGAAAATTTCAGATGAAATTAATGTACAGGAGAGAAAAGATAGCATTCATGTAAATGCATTTCACAATAGAAGATTAAGGTGAAATGAATTTACAAGTGTAAATTCATGTTAAGTAAAAGAGTGAAGTGAGAATACTCTTCCAACCATACAAATCAACACATGGTTTTGTAGAAATTTAATTATAAATTTCGTTTAAAATATTTTGGAAATATTATTCATATATATATTCCAAAATATTTTGTGACACTAATGGATGATAAAACATCAGGGCAGTCACAGGATCAGCCATCAGTGAGGGAATTCTCAGATTATGAAGTCAAAGAATCAGCAAGCAGTTGAGTGAATTACTAAGAAAAAGGGAGATACATCTGCATCTGCTAGTTCATCTGCCAGCACAACCACAAATTTGGGTCCACACCCTACCTGCTCCCACTTCCACAGCAAAAAAATTTGCACAGCACATTCCACCAGAACTATTAATCTACAACAGTTAGAGCTTTTAGTTCATCTATAATCTAAAAATATGTCTGTTGGAGACAACATTTATTGTCAACAATTTGTAAATTTTATATAGATCTACTTTTGAAGTATTAGAGGTGGATTTTTTGAGATCAAAAATATTAGTGATCTGTTGGAGCACTGTAAGTTTTTTTTAAAGCACTAGAGCATCAATACTAAGAAGACCATTCATAGGATTCTTGTGTCTTAAATATTGGTGATGTTTTTCTTATGTAAAAGGATTTCACTGTCATCTCTTCACTATAGTCATTTAAAGTCCAATTGCAAAACAAAAATGTGATGAATAGGATTTACTTTTGAGTACCTTATTCAGTCTGCTTTTGCAATCTATACATTTTCTACTGAAGACCACACTAAAGAATTCTTGACTGCTCTTTAGTTCTTCCTGTTTGACTGGATGCCACACTAAAGAATTCTTAATTTCTCTTTAGTTCTGCTGAAGGTTTTCATTGTTTTGCCATCATCCACTTATTATTCTGAAAGATCCAGTAAATATTCCTAACTTGCCCTAAGTTTACTCTTTGAAAAATTGATGCAACCATCCAATTTACCTTTTGACTCCATTGCCCAATAGATGCTAATTAAATTGAATACAATCAATCTTCCAAAACCCAAAACCCAAGTACAATCATAACTAGTCTAAGATTTTCAAGCAACAAAGATAAATTTTACAGAGAGAGCCCTCTCTAGGATTGGAAGGGCTAGATTCCCATCCCGAAGTTGGTTTGATGTTACATTCTTGTGATTTGTCCTACACCCTTCAAATCACAGGGTGATAACACCCCAATTATATGATCAACTCAAGCTTCTTCCTTGATTCTTTGGAGATATGGCAATAAACAGTCGCTCCAAAAATCCTGAAGTGTGACACTTCTGGCTTCCTCCCTAAGAAAGCCTCCTCCGATGTAATCACGCCCAGAATCCGATGAGGACTATGATTTTACAGATAGGCTATTGTCTTGCATGCTTCAGACCACAAATGCAGTAGTAGGCCTTGGTCATGCAACATCGCCCTTGCTGCTCCCACAATACTATGGTTCTTTCTCTCATCCACCCCATTATTCTATGGGTTGTGGGTTGTTGTAAACTCTCGTCGAATTCCTTATTTTGCACATAAATTTTTAAATTCATTTGACACGTACTCACCTACATTATCACTCCTGAGAGCCTTCACTTTCTTGCTAGTTTCTTTCTCAACTAGTGCATCAAATTATATGAACCTGGATAATGTGTCATATTTATTTTGCATGAATAATATCCAACAATTCCATGAGAAATTAACATTAAAAATGACAAAATATTTGTGTCTGGTAGTGGAGGTTGTTGAGAAAGGCCCACAGACATCAAAATGGATACTTTCTAGGATTTCATGTGCTTTGTTGTCACTATCATGGAATGTGGATTTTCTGTACTTCCACAAAGTTCATCATTTGCATACATAATGCTGCCCAAGTGCTCCTTTGGGGAGGCCTATGGTTATTTTTTGCGTAATCTTCAAGGTTCCATGATGTAAATGGTCATGTATTTTGTGCCAAAGTTCATCGACATCGCGACTGTGCACCTTCTTCGCCTTTGTGCTTAATGAAACACAATCTTCCACATCTAGCTTATACAAGGTCTTCACATGAACCTCGATCCACTTCACCTATCCCATGATTATGTGTCTCAGGAATTCCTTTCCTTTGTTGAAGATCGCATCATAACCATTGTCTTACAAAATTGCAACAGAGATGATATTTTTCTTTAGGCGTGGAATGAACATGACATCCTTGATCCTAAGAGAGGATCTTGACTCCCTTTGAAAGGTGATTCTACAAAGCCCAGTCACCTTGTACCTTCTGTAATCCCCCATCTCAATGTGCATCTGCAGATATTTGTCCTCCAAGTCACTTAAAAACTCTCTACACCTTGTCATGTGGAATGATGCACCTAAGTCCAAGTACCACATGCTCCCCATCATTGTGTTTTCTATGCATGTGATAAGGGTAAAGTCAATATCGAACTATGAATCCAAGGCTTCACCTATTGCTTCTCTTGAGCTCTTCTTGCTTGCGTTTTTTTCTGGACACTTCGTGGAATTGTGCCTTAATTCATGACAACAAAAACATTTAATTTTGGACAAATTTTTCTTCTTCCCCCTTTGCCTGGACTTTGGTTTGGATTGAGATTTCTTCCCTTTTCCCTTCTCTCCCTTTCTAACCAATGAAATTTTTTCTTCATCCTCGCCCTTGGATGAAGTCCCATGTCTGGTATTTTGCCTTATTTCCTCTTGTACCAAATCAAAACATAAGAATTCCCAATTTAGTAGGCTCTCTCTCCTATTCACCAAAAATTAGTAGCTATGCAACCTCTTGGGAAGGCCTAGAAGGGCTAGGTTTACCAAGTCATCTTATGGAAAATTAACAACAACCTCGCTAAGTACATCACGAAAATGAGTGAACGTACTTAGATACTATGGAATAGTGTCATTCCTTTCCATATTGATACTTTGAAGTTTATCCTTGAGTGCCAAATTCCTCTGGTCACTACTATCCTCGAAAAATTATGTTAGTGCTTTCAACTTTGCGAACAGAGTTTATTTTCTGTGGATAACTGAGAGAATGTGATCCCGTACTCCCTCCAATATTATTCTCCTCACCTTGGCTACATCTTTCTTCCATTGAGCAAGGTTCCGTGCAAGATATTCTTCTAGTTTTGCAACCCCTGTCATGATGTATTCTAGAAATCCATTGTCATCCAATACTACCTCCATCTGATCCTTCCGTGCGATGAAATTAGATCTTTCTTCCAAGGTATACTCTAGCCTTAGTCCATTGAAGGCCATCTTCTCAGCTCTGAATAGATCTTGTTGACCTCCTAAGAGACAACTTTAAATTTTTTGCTCTAGTGTGAATCCTTCTCCGATACCATGTAGAAATTATGGTGTATATTTGCAACTTATCATGAATTTTTAATCGAAATCACATGACACAAACCTAATTCACTGCTCTGTGGAAGTTAATTCATAATCTAGAAAAAAAAATTCCATACATGCAATAAGAATAACACACATGCACATAATATTTTTCTTGGGGAAAGTAATTTTCCAAAAACCCCACTGATTTCTTTCATTAATATGATAAATATATATGTATTACAATTAATTTGATCAATTGAGAACAACCTTCAAGTGCGTAACCTATCTCTCTACTCATTGATAAGATCTGACCCAGACTTAATCAATTTCTACCTCTGCTTGAGCCCCTATTTCCTTGTGCAATCACTTGAGAAATTAGGCCTCTATTATTTAGGAATTTATTTAAAATGGATTGTGTAATTCCCAAGGTTGATCATCATACTGCATGCAACACATGTACACTCAAGACTAGGCTACAACTGATGCTACACTTCCTTGGAATCTCCACCATATCTAGGTAAATTGAATTCTATGCATTCACTAGAAATTTCGGGTTGCTTGATCAGTTAACTGGATGATCACTATGTTTGACTAGAATCCCATTGTACAACTGACCTTCCATTGGTTCCTCCAATAGTTGGAACTAGTTTAACTGAAAACAAATTGAGATAAATAACTTTGATTGCTACAAATTAGTAGCCACATATGCTTAATTGAACTATAACTCCTCCAAATTGAATTTACTAAGTAAATTGGGTGACATAAGCCATGTCACACAAGTGAAATACATCCAAGTTGTCTATTGATGTAGAAATTCAAATGTTCTCAATTTAATCACGGAAAAATCAAATTGAGAATATCTTGCTACGTTTTTCAAAAACCATCTCCTGAATGACATCATGTTTCGAGAGAACTACCATGGTGTTTTTTTTAGGTGCCTTGAGAAGCAGGAGATTGATAACATCTTCAGAAAATTACGTGATATAACTTCTGGAGGAATTTGTTTTGATGAAACCATTTAACCCATAAGATCCTAAGAGCTAGATATTATTAGCCAATGGTTTTCAAATTTATAAGTGAAAAACATGCCAAAAGTGTGTAATAATCCATTTACAACCTATATTCATTAGAGATCCATTTGAAAAATGAGGCTTGGAAGTTGTCAATGAGAAAAATATACTTTCCTCTAGATAGCATACATATATCCTTACCGCAATTGAACACTTCACATGATGGACTGAAGTTGTACCCCTAATCAAGGTAAATAAAAATTACACATTCTAAGCCTTTGTAGCTTTCATAGCAAACTACAGATCCTGAATCATTGGTACAAAGTGCACAACCCTGACCATTTGTTTTTTGGGTACTATATTAATTAATTCAAATGAATAAATCACAAAGCAAAATTAGTGAGTAATTTGAGTATGCTCAAGAGAACAATGAGAGGATTTCAAATATTTTTACTCATTCAGAATGTGTTTTTACATACAAGAATTCAAATCTGAGAGTGGAGTCCTTAGATTTCTTGCAATTCCTACGTTGTTACACGGAAATTCCACACAACCACCAAAACAACCTTGCTATCTCATATGATAACCAGTTTTTCTCTTTCCAAATCACAACAGCTAAAACCGATGCCAACATTTCAAGTGTGAGAAGCAAAAACCCAAAATTCCAAAAGTCCTTTTTCTTTCAAGTTCCCACAATTTATCCTCATGTTGCTGACCTCTTCACATTACAACTGAAAAAAATCACTTCCCATGTTGCCAATCTCTTTTCCTTCTAGAACTGTATCGATTCGCTTCCTCTCAGTGTGTAGACAAAAAAAAAAATTATAACCTACATATCATTCTCATAGCAGCACAACCAAAAAAGTACAATTTTTTGGTGTGTTAGTGACTCCACGCAACGAGAGTATCAACATGCAATCCTAGGAGTGTTAGCAATTCGAAAGTAGTTGTCACTTCGATGTAACATAGCTACAGGAGTAGAGAAAACCATCAGCTAGGTACATTAGAAACTAAAATAATAGGAGCATCGACAACTTAAAATACATGGGAGTAACAACACTTATTACAAACTCAAACAAAAAAATATTTTTGGTTGAGGAGAATTACTCGAGGCTAAGGATGCTCTTGCATCAGACACCCTTGGTAAAAAACATCATCTACTAGTTAATGTGGTATTTTCTTCAAAGAATGATGTCCCTTGTAGGCATGTTAGCTCTTACTCAATCACCGATGACGCATCTTAATATGCCTTATTTTTCCTTTTGACCAAATACTCTAGATATTCCCTTAGGTGAGTCCTATCTCCAATCCTTGTGGCCAAGATTTCTTCCACTTCTTCAACAAGTTTAACTAGTAATTTTTCCTTCCACTTAGTAGGTGTACCTATCACTTCACTTCTTTCTCATTCATGGAACTCATATAGATCAACCACTTTGAATAAACAACATGAATCTTTAACTACCCCTGTTTATAATGACATTGTGGCAGTACAATAGTCTATGAGGAAGATCTACACCAAGAAAGAACTTCATATTGTTGTCTTGTAGCTACAACCAATAACTTGGTAAGGCTAAAGATGAATACTCTTTCAACTCATCTAGAGCACAAGGTGTAATGAGAACACACTAGGCTAAAGCTTGGATGCTTTACCAAGACTAAATTTTCTTTCTTAATAGAACCAAAGATTGTCTTCAAGGTGAGTTGCATTGATTCACAGTTTTGTACTATGAATAACCATTTATTGAGACCTCTACACACCTTAAAATTTTTCAATAAATTTTAGGGACAACATTTTCTTTTAGTTTCTTTGCTTATCATAAACATTCATGTTGGATTTCAAGTTTTTATTGATTTACATAGAAGTTAGTTTTTTTTCACTTCACTTATTTACTAAAGAAAACCCCCAAAAAAGTTATAAGTGAAAAGATTTCATTTGTTCATTGATGTGAGTGGGCCAAATTTATTTTAACAGTCATGGAAAGTCTAAAAGTTCACCTACCCACATGTGTCTCTACATAAGTTCACCTATAATAGAAAAACACAAGTACTTTATAGAAGATTGGTGAGTCTTTTGATTTTGTGCTAGACAAATGTTTATATTGATTGTCCCAATATTTGCACGAATTTAGAAAAAATCCTATAATTGTTTATTCTTTGAACTTGGCATAATCATTTTTTTATAGTCATTGATACACCAAAAGAGTTTTAGCATGTTTTGCATAGTCTTGAATATTTTATCTAAAAGTCAAAATCAAAACTAGGTATTGGTTCAAAATTTAAATGTTTGTCCATATATATCTTACCACCATTGATTTTTAATTTTTATTTATTATAATTTACCAAATTAATTTTTATTATTGGTTAATTTACAATTTAGATATCTAAATTAAAAAATAACAAAATTTAAGTTTAAATACCAAAATAATACACACAAAACTTTCATAACTTTAAATATTAAAAACACATTATAAAAGATTGTGAAAAAATTATCCTCAAATTTCAATTTAAAACCTGATTCAAAATGTTGCTATTTTACATATTAATAAGATTTTGAGGATATCAATATATTTGAATTTATTAGCATAAAGCTTGAGGACAAAGAAGTGGGATTTGACGAGTCATTGAAGGAGGGATGGCCTTATTTTGTATTTTTTAAGGTTATATTTTTACACATATAAAGAGAAAGTTACAATTTTAAGTAAATATAGAAATAATAGTAAAGTTTTATGTTACATGATTTAATTTAGTTTTCAAATGATGAGGTCAAATACAATGCGGTAAAGTATGGTTCAAATGTCTAAATTTTAAGTGGTTAATTAAATATAAATTTTTATGCGAGTATTTTAGAGATTAAAAAAGGAAAGATAAATTTTATGTTATAAATATTTTAGGTTTTAAAACGTTCAACGTGGAAAAAAACCTGTAAACAAGTATGATTAATTGAATATAAATACTTTAGGAAACAAACATATAAATAAGTATGATTAATTGAATATAAATATTTTAACGAATATGTTAATAACTTAATTCATTCTTATTATTAAAATTTGAGATTTTATAATTTTTTATATAATTGTAATTTATTATTTTTATAATACAAGTTTGTGTAATTGGTGATAGTAAGAATTTTGTAATTTTTGATTTGTTAATTTGAATAATAAATTGTAGAG
Source organism: Pinus tabuliformis (assembly GCA_031772625.1). Lineage (NCBI taxonomy): Eukaryota > Viridiplantae > Streptophyta > Pinopsida > Pinales > Pinaceae > Pinus > Pinus tabuliformis. Next base: position 717,945,728 of record CM062814.1, read on the forward strand.
ATGAGTAATTTATGAATACTATACTCTTAATATCTTTTTATAAGTTATTGAGAATTGTTTGTATATGTATTATATGGGTGGTGCGTAGAATTTAATTTTTTTTTTTTTATTATTTTTAATTAAAATGTCTTTTTGTTAATTTTTTTAAGTTAGGTAAATTGAATTTTAAGTAATTGATTTAGTGGAAGATTTATTAAGTGTCTTGTATTTATTTTTTTAATATTTTAATATTTAATAAATACTTGGTATTCTACTTTAAGTTACAATTGAATGATAAAAACTCATTTTCATATAAAAATATATTACAATGTTCAATATATCTTCTTACGATGTATATATATATATATATATATATATATATATATATATATATATATATATAAACAAAATATATCTATGTGTATTTCTGTTATTATCAGGGACACGCAAGACCCTGGAAAATTTTAGGGGCTAATATTCATAGGTGGGCTAACTTTCCATGCTTTTTCCAAAAAAGGATTCACCAATTTTTTTTTTTTTTATAAAAAATGATTCGCCCAAATTTTACAATATAAAATTATTTTACCTTAAAAATTGCTAACATTATATAGAGAGTATATATAAAATCATTATAAAATTGAATAGTTTTATAAATACATCAATAAACATTTTATAGTTTGTGTATTAGGGACTAGTGAGATTCGCCATTGTTTTTAAACTTCAAGATAAATTTTCGTCCTTCAAATTTTTCTGCTCAAGACATTATTAGACTAAGATGTATCCCACCATTCTATTCAAGGCATTTTTAGATGAGGACTTATAATACCATTACAATTATAATGTTTTCCTAAGTGATTATTATTTGCACTTATTTTGGATTTGGATTGAAATTCAATTTGATAAAGCTTAGAAACTCTACCTTTAATGTGAGGGTGTGAAAATTTTGGAAGTGCATGTCGAAATGGTCGTACTCAATCACCAATAATAAATAATGCAATATTAAAATATTCATATTCAACCAGTAATAATAATAATTATTATTTACATTAGTTTCGCATAACGAATAATCAAACAAATATTCAACACTCAATTTAAAAATACAATCATTTAAACCAAGTGGAAAACACAATTTAATAATACAATACCTAAATGAAATGAAAAGGAAGATTAATAAAAAATTATGAAAGCTTGCATGAGAATTAAACACATAATTAAGTAAAGTTCATATCAATGATAAGTAAATGTAGGAAGATGACCTTTCTTGATATTAATGAAAATAAAAACCAAAACTAGCACAACCATATTTATAAATGGTGGTTGATATATGTCGATCCACATATATCAAGTACATATACAACCACATTACTAAATATGTTGATATGAATCAACAGGCTTATATCAACCATATTAATAATTATTAGGTGTATGGGAGAGATTTAACCCCAAAGCCACCATTACACATGATCAAACACATTTATTTGTGATTATTAATAGTTATATAATAATAAAAATAACATTATTATATATTTACATGGTTATTATATTATATATTAATAAAATATTATGTTATTATATAATATCATATTAATACTCCAATATTTATATTTCAAATTATAACATAATCCAAACATAATATAATAATATAATAATAGTTTATGGTTATTATTATAAACCCTAAATATTAAATTGTAAAGTTAAATTCTAATATTATAAATCATATATTATAAACACTAATATTAAACACAATATTATAAACCCTAATATAAAAATCAATATTATAAACCCTAATATAAAAATCAATATTATGAACCATATATATTAAACCACAATATTATAAATTCAATATTAAACCATAATATTATAAACCATAATATATAAACCCTAATACTAAATCTAATATTATAAGCTCTAATATTAAACCCAATATTATAAACCTTAATATTAAAAACCCTATATTATAAATCCTAATTATAAACCCAATATCAAAAAAATTATTATAAACTAAAATATTATAAACCCTAAAATGGTACAATAATAAAGGACAAAATATGGGTAGTTTTTTACTTTTGTTAAATATGGTGAACACATGACCAATTTTTATAATCATCAACTATTTAAACATAGACTATAAAGGTTAACTTTATTTTAGTATGTTTGACTAATATGATTTAGTACTAATATCAATTAATCATTAATTAAACACATATATAATTATTAATATATTAATAATATATACTAAAAATATATATTAATATTATATTATTAATGTTAATTTTTTTTTTTTGTAAGCTTGGTAGGACTATATCTTCATCATGTCCAACTTCTCACCTTGGTCGGGTGGGGGGATATCACAACATTTGAACCCAAGACTTCTAGTTTGATGAGACTTCATTTCCATGGTGAGTGCCAACTGAACTACCCCAAGCAGACAATGTTAATTATTTATTAATACTATAATATATTTAAATTTATTATAAATGCTAATATATTAGACCCTATTTATAAAACAATCCATATCATTAAACCCAAATATTGTAAACCCAATATTATAAATCTTAATTATAAAGAAAAATATTATAAACCTTATATATTAAACTATAATATTATAAACCCTAATATGGTACATTGACAAATGAAAACTATGAGTAGCTTTTAAATTTTGTTAAATATGACAAACATAGGGTTGACCAATTTTGATCATGGTCACTATTTAAACATAGACTATAGAGGTTAGCATTGTTTAACTATAATATCGTTGAATATGTTTGACTATTAATATTAATCAATAATGTTAATAAGTGATTTTGTTTGTCCAGAGTTCAAGAGTATTGAGTGTTAAACATAGCCAAACATTGGAGAACATAGTCAACCACATTAGTAAATGTGGTTAACTAATTTTGTAATGTTGCATTGCAATGTTGGATACATTGCAATGTAATATAATATTGCGACAATTTTTTTCACATTCTGTCATCATTGCAACATTTAATAAATTTATACTATAATCTCACAATGTAACATTGCAACCATGTTTGACTAATTTTACCATGGTTGACCATAGTTTACTATGACATATTATGGTTGTCTATATATTGACAATGGAATGCTACAATGGTCCATATTTTACGATAGTAACAATGGTTGACCATGTCGAGCATGGGTTTACCATGGAAATTAAATGTTGAATATGGTGCCTATGGTTGACCAAATATGACCATGATTGAAAATGGTTGACCATGGTGACCATAGTTAACTATAGTCAGCCATAGTCAATCATTGTGATCATAGTTGATGATGGTTGACCATGGTCACACTATGGTTAACAATTTTTTACTATTATTAAATATCGCTATGTTTATAAACCCAATATTAAAAACCTTATATATTATAAACCATAATATTAAACTATAATATATTAAAACCTATATATTAAACACCCAATATTACAAACCCAAATATTATAATCCCAACATTAAACCCAATATTATAAATTCTAATTATAAACCCTACATATTAAACCATAATATTAAATTGCAATATTATAAACCCTAATATATATATAAACTCAATATTAAAAATCCTAATATTAAAAACCCAACTATTATAAACAAACATTATAAACCCAATATTATAAATTGTAATATGATACATTGGCATAGGATAACTATGAGCTACTTTTGACTTTTGTTAAATATGGTAAGCATAGGATTGCCAAATTTTAATCATGGTTAACTATTTAAACATGGACTATAAAGGTTAATTATGTTTGACTAATGTGGTTGACTATGTTTGACTAAATTTCAAGAGTGTTGAGTGTCAAACATAGTCAAACATTGCAGAACATAGTTAACCACATTAGTAAATGTGGCTAAGTAATTTTTTAATTTCGCATTGCGACATTGGATAAATTGCACTATAATATAACATTTCAACAATGTTTTTCACATTGCAACATCATTTTGATGTTTGATAATTTTTTGTGATATTGCAACAATGTAACATTACAACCATGTTTGTCACAATGCGACAATGTTTGTCACATTGCAGTGTTCGTCACATCACGTGACCAACTTCACCATGGGTGAACATGGTTTGACTATTTTGACCATGGTTGACCATAATATTTTATGATAGGTTATGGTTGTCTATATTGAAAATGGAAGGCTACGATTGACCATCTCTTAATATGGTGACAAAGGTTGATCATATTTGACCATATTAACGATGGTTGGCCATGTCAAGCATGGGTTGACCATAGTTTTTAAACATTGAATATGGTGACTATAGTTAACCAAATATGACTGTGATTGACCTTGGTTTCCCATGGTTGAACATGACTAACCATGGTTGACGAAGGCCAACCATGCTAAATAAATTCAACCCTGGTTAACAATGGTTGGCCATGGTGACCATCATTAACTACAATCAATCGAATTCAACCATGGTGATCATAGTTGATGATGGTTGAGGGTGAATACATGGAGCTGGGTTACACTTTTTGGCAAGAGAAGGCACATCTGGGTAGAAAAATTGATGGCTTGATCGAGCCATTTAAGCACTCGATCGATCCTTTTTTAAGCGCTCAATCAATCTTCTTGGGCACTAAAAAAGTAGCTCGATCGAGGGTTAAAAACAAGCCCTAGATCAAACTTTATAGCTCTATTGAGCCATTTTTCTAATCAAATGCCCCACACATAGTCTACACAACCCATTTGCACAAACCACGGAAATTTGAGAGCTTGATCGAGAGAGTGATGATAGCTCAATCAAGAATATTGGATCTCGATTGACAAATTGAAGCATGGAGTGTTAAAATCAATCTCTCCAACAACACCACCAACGTCACAGATGCTCAAATTAAGGTAGGTATTATATCTTTTTTATCTTTCTTATTTATTTTTTTTAGCAAAATTAAACAAATTAATTAAAAATACCATACAAAAACCATGAAAACCACAAAAAAACCCTTCAAAAGAACTTAAAAAATCACAAAACCAACCAATAAAACCAAAAAAAACCCTTCAAAACATCTTAGAAAATGACAGAACAAAGATAGACAACGATAAAAAAACCCTTCAAGACAACCTAAAAACACTTCAAAACCACAAAAAAAACTATAATTTTGGTTTTATATTTTTTTCTTACTTGCAATGTTTTGTTTATTAAATGCATATTTTCCTAGTTTGAATGGTAAAAACATTTTTTTCTAATTATTTTAGAATTTAAAGTTTTTCTTTAGGAATTTTGTGAAATAAATTTTCAAAATTTATTGTTATTTAAAATGCATTTGAAATTTCTAACAAATTTGACTGAAAATATACCCCAAAATACTACAAAACAGAAAACAATAGAGATACTTCTGGTAATATGCTTCAGATTCGTTCTTTCTTTTGCTAATTCTATTGCAATATTTATTTTACAGTCTTTCCTCCTATGGGTATGTTGATTCAGTTGTATTACAACTCAATCTTGCATTTCTCTAATTAAGTTGTGTCAAGTATTTTGGTTGCGAATGGAATATATTATACCCTTGTTTTCAATCCTTTCCTCTTAATACTTAGTCTCAAATATGCATCATGAGAGCTTAATATTTTTCTGTTGTGTGTGAATGCGTATTTTTCATGTTCATATTCCACTATACAATAATTGGTTTCCTTTATGTGAAGCATATGCCAAACAATCATATGTGTGTGTTTTTGGTTGTTAAATGCATAAACATCATTTGGACAGTAGTATTAGGATCACATATTTTCACTTCCAAATAATCTTCTCCTACTTTCAACAAACATTTTCTCAGAGAATCCTTTCATATAAGGTCTTTGTCTTGTATGTACTTGCAAAGTCCCCAATTTTAATTTTTTCTAAGTGAGGGAGCCCGCTCTGGTTAGAGAGACCAGTTTCTAACCAAAAGTGGTCTATGGTTATGTCTATGGCCCTTTCCCTTCAGCCTAAAACGAATCATGGAGTGCTAACACTTTCCCTTTCAGGCTAGGGACTATAGTAATCATTTTTAGTCCGACTATTAGTTACACATAGATACTAACACAAAATTCTTCATTTTAACCAAGGTTTCATTTAAATTTTTCTCTCCTATCCAATCAAAAAAATCGTCATCTTATTTTGCCTTATATAGAGGAAATACTAAGCAAAAAATTGAGAAAATCGATCGTATGTTATACTCAACTTAATTAATGCTTATATTGGACTAGCATTAGTCCTTGAACATTTAATGCTAATAGTCCATAATGCATAATAAACTTCTTTTTTATTTCTTTTGCCTCTTGAGTTGTCATGAATGCCTTCATTAGGTGTCACATACATATTACTCTTAGTTGTTGAGATGTCAAGAGCATAGCATAGAAATATCATGCACTTATTCTTCATGGTTGTACAAACTATTCCTTAGGTGAGATGCAATGGCCCCTTGGAGGGCTCTCATTTATTTAGATGAACTTATTCCTCAGGTGACACTTATTCCTTAGGCGAACTACAATGGACCCTTGGAGGGCTCTCGGTGTTGAATATTCCCTCACCTACAATATGGTAAGTATGCTAACAATAATTCTCATTTATTTTCCTACAATAGCTTCAGACCCTTTATGATTCTCTTCCCATGTAGAACAAAGTTATTATTTCCCTTTGAAGGCAGGGGTTTCACCAGCTTCCAAAACACATTCGTTGCCTCATCAAAGGTTGTAAAGATAGAAGAGAAAAGAGATAAGGATTCAAATGGGAGGGTTAGTTGACTTACTTGGCAGATTCCCCTTCATGAGTGAGTGCTCATATTATCTCAATGCTCCTCTCAATGTTGTTGACATCCATAAATTTGTGTGTTACTCATACCTGTGTCACTGCCATTATTTCTTGGGTTCATTTGTAAAGAAGAGAAGATATACCAGGTTGTTGTGGGACACCTTATTCATCTAATGCATCCCTCAACCTCTCGCACACCAATAATGCTCTTAAGCCACTATTTACAATTTGAGTCCCATTAATCTTTATAACTATAAGGTCCCATCCTAGGGTCTTCTAGCAGATCTATATTCTCTAGGAATTAATGCAATATGAGGCAATAATTTATTTATTTTTTCTTACAAGACATTTAAACAATGACAATTTACCATTTCTTACAATACATTTAAACAATGATAATTTACCATTTACAGTCTAACTCATATAAATTTAACAGTGAAAATTTCATTTCAATAACTTACATGAGTAATCTATGCATAGAGGAATACCTATACCGATGGGTCGGTGGAGATGCCCTTGAGCTGCTGCTCCTGCTGAATCGCTCCTCTTGACTACCGACTGGATTTACCTCCCAGCCAAATAGGAAATAATTCCTAGCCTAGGAAACCTCCACAGATTCCCTAGCCCTCCGAGCCCAAGTCCAACCAGATGTAGTGTGTGTGTCCAAGACCAAGATAAACAATACTCCCTTTCTCTCTCTCCAACAAATTCTCAAAATCACAGCCAACCCAAAATCAAAAGCAAGACCCAACCTCCTCCTTTCTCCCTTCCTCCTTCCCCTTTTATGCCCCTCCTCTCTTCTCCACCTCAACCACCCCTCATTAATGTAATAACTTCGCCCTCATCCTTGCAGTTGACTTCTCTTCTCCCAAGTAAATCTGAGAGTAAATTTGGGAATGTGATATCAATATAAAATTGGGTAATTAATGGGAGAGGACCATGTCTTCTCCCAAGTAAATGTGAGAGTACATTTTGGGGATGAGAGATGAACATGTATAAATTGATAATTAGTTGGAGAGGACCATGTCTTCTCCCAAGTAAATGTGAAAGTACATTTTGGGGATGAGAGATGAATATATAAATTGATGATTAGTTGGAGAGGACCATGTCTTCTCCCAAGTAAATGTGTGAGTACATTTGGGAATGTGAGACGAATATATATATATATATATATATATATATATATATATATATATATATATATATATATATATATATATTGGAATAACGCAAGGAGACCATATCCTATCCAAGATTCAATTTGAGAAGACAAGTTGGGAATTTGAATAATAGTAATAATGAATTTTATATCAGTAAAGAAAATCTATAGTTTCCCAAATGAAGGTATTCACCAATATTTCTCAATATTTTTAGGCAATGTAAACATTAATAAAATTTGCATGATAAGATTAAGTGGGGAATTACATACACCCCTCCTTCAGAAAACTTTGTCTCGAAGTTAGAGTGAAAAGATACGAGGAGTTTGAAGGCATAACAAAATAGAGAGATTTATAGTAGTAAAATTTGATAAGTTAGACAATGACATTACTTCTCATAAAGAGTCTCCAACTGATCTATATCATCCTATCCCTCCTGACCTACTTCCGTTCCCACCCTATCCATCCTTTGCTACTATATATGGTGGCATCGGCTATACCAATCTAACCATTGATAAAACTAACATGGCGGAAGCGTAGACTATATCGACCTAACTTCCCTAGCAGGTAACTGGCAATCATCATCACATGTCTAGGGGAGCATGTCCACCTGATCCAGGTGGATATTGGTGGCCACCTGCCAAGTCCACCTGGACCCCCACCATTGTCTTTCTCAGCATTTTCAGTTTCCTTAATTGTAGCACAACTTACTATTTTTAGCAGTTTTTCGGGTCCTGAACTTCCGGAGCCGTTTTGAGGCCCTAAACGACGTTTTTTGGGGAATCCGGGGGCAATATGGGTCCATAGGATGGACCAATGTTGCCCGTTCCAACAATGATAGTGCTTGGATAGATCTTTCTAATGAGCTATTGTACGCGTCAAACGGAGATCATATGCCAAAGTTACGACCCCGGGAAGTTGATGTACCAATTTACCCCAAACGGGGCCCACAGTTTGGCGTTTCATCTCCTAGGGTTAGGTTTTGGAATGTTAAGGGTTTTCCATTGTTTCTCAACAATAAATAGGCCTTCGAGCCTCATTGTAACACAGTTCAGAGGCATGTAGCCATCACATCTCTTCTCAGAGATAAGCTACCATCGCCCTAGCTGGTTTATTTCCATTTCTGGTTGTAAGCATATTTCAGTATTTTCCATTAATGAAATGAAGTATTATTTCCGCTGCATCTTTGTGTATATGGTTATCTCTGTAATTTGTTGCGTTCCTGTTTAAATCCGGATCAGTGGTATCAGAGCGGTCTGCTTTTTCTCTGTTTTTCTTTGCATGTCCCCAACAAGGTCGGGATATAAGGAGTTAGGGCTTGAACTGGTTGAACCTTTGCAAGACCAGCCTCGCAAATCCCGACGGCCTCCCATGGCGGACGAGAAGAAAGACGAGGGGGCAGGAGATCCCATCAAAATCTTGCTCGAAGAAGCCCTCGAGCGACAACGGAACGCGATGATGGACAACTTTGCCCAGATCCTTCAGCGGCTACAGAGAAGCGGCGCATCGGCTTCCAGCAGCTACTCTGGAAACGCCACACCTTTTAAGGTACAAGTTAATTTTGAAATCCCCATATTCGAGGGTCAGATAGACGCAAATGCCGTAGATAAATGGTTAAATCTGCTAGAGGGTTATTTTTCTGTTCATGAATTTTCGAGTCGGGAAAAGATTGTTTTTGCTCTTCTCAAAGCAGCCCCCCACGTCAAGGACTGGTGGGAAACCTACTGCGAGCAGAAGGATGAAAGTACTGGCTCACTATTTTCAGCCACACCCACCTGGGATTCGTTCCGCGATGCCATCAAGGAGCAGTACTACCCTGTCGGAAGCTATGAGGATGAATACATAAAGTGGACCACGCTGCGGCAGGGAAGGGACCAAGACGTGCCGGAGTTCACCAATCTTTTCCATACCCTTCACACAAAGTTGGGTATCAAGGATTCGGAGCAACATTTGATACTCAAATACCGTGGCTGCCTGCACAAGTACATCCAGGAAGAAATACAATTCCTAAACATCCCCTCGCTCGGCGCAGCGTACCGATATGCCGTCAAGGTCGAGCAGAAGTTTAAACAAAAGAAGCGAGACTTTGGATCTGCGAATCCAAAGCAGGGGAAAGGTGCCCCTAAACCACAGAACAAAGGACAAAGCCAAGGCGGGACAGCCCAAGACAACCAGCCGAAGCTGCAAGCAAAGAACAGCGCCGCGAAGCCGAGAAAGGACACTGGAAAATGGTGCGAGTTCCATAAGAGCTCCACTCACAACACAAGTGAGTGTCGGGCCAAGCAGTCACTGGTGGCTGAGCTAAAGGTTTCAGAATCAGATGCATGTTCCGACTCTGAGTCAGAACCCGATAAAGGGTATGAAAAAGGGAAGCAGATCATTGATGCGGATCCGAGCGCCACTGTTGCTACCGCAAAGATCCAGAAAAATGAACCCGAAGATCCAGAGGAGGAGGAGCGTCTCTTCCACTCCCAGATGTGGGTAAAGGGCTCCCCGATACAGTTCATTGTTGACAGCGGGAGTCAAAAGAACCTCATTTCGGCAGAGGTCGTGAAGCGGTTGGGCTTATCGACCACAGCACATCCACAACCATACACCATTGGGTGGCTTCACCAAGGACGAGATCTTCGCGTGAGCCAGCAGTGTCGCCTTCCATACAACATCAAGCCCTTCACAGATGAGGTATTGTGTGACATTGCTCCCCTTGAAGTTTGTGATGTATTACTAGGACAACCATACTTGTGGAAGCGACATGCTGTGTATGAATCAAGGCCCCGTGCTGTTATTATTACATTGGGAAATAAGTTGTTCAGGATACCAGAGGTAGCACCACCTGCCGCCATCTCTTTGATTACTGCAAAACAATGCAGTAAGATCATTTCCAAAACCAGGAAATTTTTTTTCCTGATGATACGCCCTCAAGGAAAGAAGAAGACAGTGGCCGCGGCCTCCAAACGGGGTCCCTCTGCACAACAACTACAGATGGACAAGATTGTGGAGGAGTACGAGGACATCTTCACCTCCCCGGCAGGGGTTCCTCTGCACTGTCAAGTCAAGCACTCCATCGATCTGACCCCAGGTGCGCCGCTACCCAATGGACCAATTTATCGGCGCTCCGTTCTAGAGAACAATGAAATCAAGAGACAGATTCAGGAGCTCCTGCAGAAAGGTCACATCTGTCCGAGTTCATCGCCCTGTGGGAGCCCGATCGTGTTGGTACAGAAGAAGGATGGGACGTGGAGACTCTGTATTGACTATCGGGCGCTGAACAAGATCACTGTCCGTAATAGGTACCCGATCCCGCGGATTGATGACCTCCTAGACCAACTAAAGGGGGCGAAATATTTCAGCAAGATCGATCTGAAGTCAGGATATCACCAGGTACCAATCGAACCCTCCGATGTGTGGAAGATTGCCTTCAAATCCAAGGAGGGCCTCTTCGAATGGTTGGTCATGCCTTTCGGGTTGACGAATGCTCCTGCAACCTTTATGAGGCTAATGGATGACATCTTGCGGCCCTTCACCAACTCCTTTGTAGTAGTATACTTGGATGACATTCTGATCTTCAGCCAGAGTTGGGAAGAGCACCTCCACCACATCCGACAGGTTCTCCAAACACTGCGGCAACACAAGCTATGTGCCAATTTGGAGAAATGCACTTTTGGCATGACCCAGGTTCAGTATCTGGGATACATCATTGATGAACAGGGGGTGCATGTCGATCCAGCCAAGGTCCAAGTCATTCGGGATTGGCCCTCTCCAACCACTCTAACAGAGCTCCGCAGCTTTCTAGGTCTGGCCAACTTCTACCGCAGGTTTGTGTTGGGGTTTTCTCATATTTCTTGGCCCTTGAGTCAAGTCACCAAGGGAGGGGCGAAAGAAAAATTCTTCTGGTCTGAATCTCAACAGAAGGCATTCAGGGATTTGAAGGATCGCCTCTGCACGGCACCAGTGCTCGCGTTACCAGATTTACAACAACCATTTGAGGTCGAGACAGATGCCTCTGACTATGCTATTGGGGCAGTCCTTACTCAACATGGACATCCAGTGGCATATCACAGTGAAACACTTTCAGACACAGTCCGGAAGTACCCCACTTATGATAAAGAGATGTATTCCATTGTACAGGCCTGCCGACAATGGAAGCATTACATCTTGGGGAAGGAAACGGTCATCCACACAGACCACCGACCCCTGCAGTTCATACAGACCCAAGGGAAATTGCAGAATGATCGCCATCAGAAGTGGTCTACATACCTGCAACAGTTTCACTTGAATATCAAGTATAAAAAGGGCAGCACCAATAATGTTGCAGATTGCCTCAGTCGACCACCGATCATGGCGCTAACCACCGTGCTCAACTCTTGTGGGCACGAGACTTCTGATTGGCCACTTCTCTACAAAAGCGACCCAGAATTCGGCCACACATACCAGACACTCTTGGAGGGTCGGCATGTTGCAGATTTTCACCTCCAGGATGCCCTATTATGCCACCTCGGTCACCTTTGTGTTCTTTCAAGCAAGCGTGCTAAGATAGATGATTTGGGAAGCACACTACAGTCGGGCTGTTGGGCATTTCGGGGTTGAGAAAACAGTGGCATTACTGCAAAATTATTTCTATTGGCCGAATCTTCAACAGGATGTTGGGAAGTACATCCGATCATGTACTGCCTGTGCCATTGCCAAACCGACCATTAAGAAGCACGGCCTCTATACCCCGTTGCCTACCCCTAGCCGACCTTGGGAATCCATCTCCATGGATTACATGTCAGGCCTTCCTTCCACTAAGCATGGAAATGACTGTGTTTTTGTGGTCGTCGACAGGTTCTCGAAGATGGCCATTATGATGGCCTGCAAGAAGAATATCACAGCAGAAGCCACTGCTAAACTCTTCTTTGAACGAGTGTGGGTGCACTTTGGGATCCCACAGTCTATCATCTCAGATCGGGACAGTCGGTTTCTTAGCACATTTTGGTCCAGTCTCTGGTCAATGCTGGACACCAAACTCACGAAGTCCACAGCCTTCCATCCTCAAACTGATGGCCAGACAGAGGTTGTCAATAGGATGATTGTGCACATTCTGCGCATGTATAACTCAAAGCATCCACGCACATGGGACGAGAGCCTCCCCTATGTTCAGCACGGCTACAACCGAGCTCTTCACAGCTCCACTGGCCATAGCCCTTTCCAGGTGGGTTTGGGATTCCAGCCACTATGCCCCATTGATGTGGCCATGCCACTTGCAGCTACTCACATGAATTCAGCTCATGCCCAGTTCGAAACAGATAAGGCCACCAGCTTCATTGAGCGCATCCAACACATTCACCAGCAGGTCCATGACATTCTTGAGAAATAAAATGCCAAGTACAAGCAGCGACATGATCAACATCGGGTGCCACACAAGTTTCAGGTGGGCGACAAAGTCTGGTTGCATTTGCAAAAGGAACGCCTTACTGGAGCCTATCGGAAATTGAGACCACTCCGATATGGTCCTTACACCATTACTAAGGCTATGGGAGACAATGCATTTGAGCTCAGCATTCCCCCATTCCTTGGCCTGCACCCAGTGTTCAATGTGGACCGCCTTCGGCCATACTTTCCACCATTGCTAGACACATCCGACATTGCAGAACAGCTCAAACCCACAGAATTAAATCCAGATTGCATGGAACAAGCTGCAACTGATCGGATCATGGACACACAGATCAAGAACACTCACCAACAGAATATCCAACTGTATCGAGTTGTCAAAGCAGGCCAACTCCTTCAGCAGGGCAAGTGGCTCACCAGGGAACAAGTTCAGCAGAAGTTTCCTCATCGCATGGAGGAGCTCAACGCAATGGGGACCATTGCTTCCTAAGGGGGGAGGAATGATCCAGGTGGATATTGGTGGCCACCTGCCAAGTCCACCTGGACCCCCACCATTGTCTTTCTCAGCATTTTCAGTTTCCTTAATTGTAGCACAACTTACTATTTTTAGCAGTTTTTCGGGTCCTGAACTTCCGAAGCCGTTTTGAGGCCCTAAACGATGTTTTTTAGGGAATCCGGGGGCACAATATTGCCCATTCCAACAATGATATTGCTCGGATAGATCTTTCTAATGAGCTATTGTACGCGTCAAACGGAGATCATATGCCAAAGTTACGACCCCGGGAAGTTGATGTACCAATTTACCCCAAACGGGGCCCACAGTTTGGCGTTTCATCTCCTAGGGTTAGGTTTTGGAATGTTAAGGGTTTTCCATTGTTTCTCAACAATAAATAGGCCTTCGAGCCTCATTGTAACACAGTTCAGAGGCATGTAGCCATCACATCTCTTCTCAGAGATAAGCTACCATCGCCCTAGCTGGTTTATTTCCATTTCTGGTTGTAAGAATATTTCAGTATTTTCCATTAATGAAATGAAGTATTATTTCCGCTGCATCTTTGTGTATATGGTTATCTTTGTAATTTGTTGCGTTCCTGTTTAAATCCAGATCACCACCACTGCGCTCCCACGATTCAAGGTTTTGGAGGTTACATGGTGGGAAATTCCTCCACCCCTCCTCACAACTAGGGTCAACGCCCTAATAAGGAAAACACTACAGTGTTGGTTGGACTTGTCATTGAATACTCCAGTTAGGTAGTCTTGCCACATGTCATTTTCATTTTACTCATGTCATAAGAGTGCATATCAAGCAGACACCAAATGTAATAGAACAATGTGCATTATACCTTCCCCATGAGATGTATTAACCTTCCCTCAATGGAAGAGTAGATGTCGGCTATCGTATAGTTCCTTCCCCCCATGCAGGTTAGTTCTTATTCATGCATTTATATAACAACAAGACATATAATCATCATATTATTAAGTCTAGTATCCACATGTCAATATTGCAGTTCCTACTGGAAATAAATCATAAATTCACTGAGTCATTCATTTAAACAAATCATATCCACTTGAGCCATATATGGAACAAAATAATTTTGATAAGTCACACACTAGATAATTCATCACTATGTGAGTCATACATTTTAGGCCATACATCAACCATTTCCATCATCCATATCAAATCTATCAATTGATTTATATAAGTAGTTTCACATGTCCAACCAAATGCATCAATATTACATAATGTTCATAAATAAATAACATGGAACTGCAAACTAGAACCTTAACATAGGTAGTTGTCTAAGTAAAAAATGGGCATCACAGATGCTCAAAAAGTGAGGGGTAGTCAGGATGCATAGTCTTTGCATCCTCCCAGGTAGTAGATCCTTGCCTATACTTGTCCCACTGGACCTTAACTTGGTCCACCGTGTGACATCTGAGTTGTCGAACCCTACGGTCCAATATGCATAATGGTTTGACCACTACAGTTCCCGTGTCCGAGACCTATAATTCCCTCCAATCCATTTTGTGAGATTCATTAGAAAAATATTGTCGTAAAATAGATACATGAAAAACATCATGAGTTTTATGCAAATGGGGTGGAAGTACAAGACGATATGGAACTAGTCCAATCTTCTCCTTGATCCTAAAAGGTCCTACAAACTGAGGTGACAATTTCATTCCCTTCCCAAACCGAATGGTGCTTATTTTGGGCCGGATATGAATAAAAGCTCGGTCCCCTACTTCATAGCTGTGATCAATCCTATGTGAATCAGCATAACACTTCTGTCTATCTTGTGCTTCCTTTAACCTTTGTCGAACTTGTTTTACTTGTTCCTCCATTTCTTGAACTAATTCAGGGCCAACTATTACTCGGTCCTCCAACTTTTCCCAACTCAATGGCATCCTACATGGTATTCCATATAGGGCTTGATAAGGAGGCATCCCGATTGAACTATGGTAATTGTTATTATAGGCAAAATCTACCAATGGTAAGTATCTTTCCCATTGAGTTTGATTATCCATGACGTACATCCTAAGCATGTCCTCGAGAACCTGATTGACTCTTTTAGTCTGCCCATCTATTTCTGGATGATATGCAGTGCTCAAGTTCAATGGAGTCCCTAGTGCTGAATGCAAACTTGTCCAAAACCTAGATGTAAATTGGGAGTCTCTATCAGAAATGATCTTTGTGGGAAACCCATGTAGTCTAATAACTTCATTTACAAACACTCGCGCCACATCTGTAACATCATAGGTGTCTCTTACTGGGATGAAATGGGCACTTTTGGTCAATTTATCAACTATAACCAATATAGCATTGTGCCTTTATGAAGTGACTGGCAAACCCACCACAAAATCCATGGAAATTACCTCCCATTTAGATGTAGGGATGTGATGTGGTTGTAGGAGTCCTGCTGGATGGCGATGATCAGCCTTCACTCATTGACATTTGAGACATTCTGTGACAAACTAGACTATATCGTGCTTCATGCCTACCTAAAAGAATATTTTCTTCGTGTCTGCGTACATCTTCTTTACTCTAGGATGTGCACAATAGAGTAATCTATGTGACTCTTCGAGGATGGTTTTTCTTATACCCCATTCCTTAGGTACGTACATTCTCCCTTGAAACCTTAATAACCCATCTGGTTCAAGGACATATCCCTCAAATTTTGGTTCTATCTATTTCCCATTCTGGATGGCTGAGATGACTTTTAGATACCAACTATCTTCAAAGAGTTTCTCCAATACACGTTCCCTTAAATTTACCTTTAAGGCTACTAGGGAGAAGGTTCGGGGTCTCCTGCTTAGTGCATCCGCCACCACGTTCTCCTTTCCCTTGAGGTATGAGATCTCAAAATCATACTCACTCATGAATTTGCTCCACTGCCTTTGTCTGGCGTTCAAATCCCTTTGAGTGAAGAGATGCTTTAGGCTTTGATGATCTGTTCTTAACTCAAATCTTCTCCCAATGAGGTAGTGTCTCCAGAACTTCAAGGCTAACATCACTGCTACTAATTCTAAGTCATGGGTAGCATATAACTATTCATTTTTCTTCAATTTTCTAGATATGTAAGCTATTACTCCGCCTTCTTGCATCAATAATACACCCAATCCTTGCACCGAAGCATCAATGCAGACAATGAAGTCTTTTTCCATGTCTGGTAGTTGAAGGATCGGTGCACTAGTTAGTAAACTCTTCAGTTCTGTGAATGTAGTGTCACATTCATTGTCCATTCATACCTGACCCCCTTTCATTGTAATGTGGTGATGGGTTTTTCAATCCTTGAAAACCCTTCCAAAAACCTATGATAATACCCTGCTAGCCCCATAAATTATGGCCTTCACCTTTTTCGGGTCAACTAAAATCCCTTCTCCTGAAATGATGTGCCCAAGGTAGTGAACTTTCTTCTGAAAGAAGGAACATTTTGAAAATTTCCCATACAATTGATTTTCCCTTAAGTAAGTCAATACCACCCTTAGGTGCCTTTCATGCGCCTTTTCATCCTTGGAATACACGAGAATGTCATTGAGGAAGTTTTGCACAAATTGGTCCAAATACTTCCTGAACACACCATTCATGAGGCTCACGAATATTGTTGCTGCATTCGTTAAACCAAATGGAACAACTATGAACTCATAGTGCCCAGGCCGCGTTCGAAATGCAGTTTTTGAGATGTCCTCGTCCTTAATCCTTAAGTGGTGGTATCCAGATCGTAGATCGATCTTTGAGAAGACCATTTCTCCCTTCATTTGATCAAATAGGTCATCTGTTCACGGTATCGGGTACCTATTCTTTATCGTGGCTCTATTTAAGTATCTATAATCTATGCATAGCCACAAGGAACCATCCTTCTTCTTGACAAAAATCACTAGTGCACCCCAAGGTGAAATACTAGGTCTGATAAATCCCAAGTCTAAGAGCTCTTTTAACTGCATCTACAACTTACAAAGTTCTGGAGTTGTCATCCTATAGGGTGTCTTAGATATTGGTTCTGCACTTGGTTTTAGGTCGATTGTGAAATCAATCTCTCTTACAGGAGGTAATCTAGGCAATTCCTTTGGAAAAACATCCTTGAGTTCTAACAAAACTGGATGTTGATCTAGGGAAGGTCCTTTCTGGCCACTTACAGCCTCAACCAAATATAGTTTGCAACCTTGTCTGAGACAACATTTTACCTTCATCATGGATATGAATCGTAGGGACACTCCCCTCTCGATTCCAAAAATCTCAACTGGCCTACCTTCATCATCTAAACAGATCACTTTCTTCTTGAAACAGTCTACCAAAGCTCGATGAGCTTCTAGCCAATCCATTCCAATAATTACATCATACACCCCCAATGTTTTGAGGTATGCCAACAACTTAGTCATACACACCTCGAGGTTTACCTGACATTAGTCAACACTAGGGCCTACTGCTTGTTTTATCCCAGAAGCCATCTCAACTTGTTTAAAGTCATCGTGCTCATAGGCTGCCAACCCACATTTTTCTAATGCAACTGGTGAAATGAAACTATCTGTAGCACTAGAATCAAACAAAATTTTAAATTTTACTTTGTTTATCATACCTAAGGTTTCTACCATGGCAAACTGGTGTTCAACTTGTTGATTGTCAACTGCTGCATAGATTCGATGGTGGCTACCCGCTCCCCCCACTGGTTCTTTTCCCTCTCTCTGGTTGTTACCACTTGGTAACTCAGGGCAGTCCCATTGGTAATGAGGTCCTCTGCATCCCCAACAAGTGATGTGTGGTGGACCTTGAACCGAATGTGGTGGAGTTCTTTGGAAAGAGTTCCTTCCCCTGGGACCGCTACCCCCACTTATTTCTCCTCGCGTATGACTTTGACTTGTATGCGCCCTTGAAGCTATGGGTGAGGCTGCTCTAGAAACCATTGAAATCCCCACTATCAGTGCTCTAGTTATAACCTTGTTTCGATATGGTGGTGGCCTCAGACTTCCTCCCCTTTGGAAGGTATGAGGGGCCTTCCCTATAAACCTTGTTTGGCGTAGAAAGATGGCTATGCCTCCACTCTTTAAGTCTAAGTGTTCTTCAACATAACGAGCCTATTCTACAGCTTTTGAAACTGAGGATGGTTTCCACATCCACACCATTGCCCTAATCTTAGGGTTCAATCCATAAATAAAATGATTCGCTTGGCATTGGTCAGTATCCATGTAGGAGACATACTTGACCAATTCCATGAATCGAATTTTATATTCTTCTACTGTATGACTCCCTTATACTAGGGCATGGAAGGCTCCTACCTATTGTTCTTCATAATACGCTGGCTGGTATTTTTTCCTGAATCTCTCCTCAAATAATTCCCAAGTAATTGTGTCTGGAGTGAGGTGCATTTGACACTCGAAGTTACCCCACCAATTCAGAGCACTATCTCTGAGTTGAAATATTGATATTTTGGCTTTGGAATTTGAATTGTAATCCCTTAGTGCGAAGCACCTCCTCATTCCTTATAACCAGGCTTCTGCATGCTCGCTGGTACGACCTCCTGCAACTCTGGGAACTTAATCTTCTAGAGTTCCCTAGTAATATCCTCAATTGGAGGTCCTCTATCATAGTCTCTAGATCCCTCAGGATTCCCTAACCCTGATGGAGGGTGTGCCCCTTCCACTTCATTTGTTTGGCACCCTCTTAAGATCTCATAAATTGCTTCTAGGGAATGTAGGACGAGAGTCAATTCTGGTGAAGGTAATGGGTTATTTGTAGGAGGTCCTTGTGATGATTCTCCGGGTCCTTGATTTCTTCACGTCCTCACCATTTTGAATTGTTCAAAATCTGCACGATAACCTAAGACTTATTAGCACAACTTAGGGCCTTCTTAGTTCCCACTCATCTCACACATAATTTGCATAATGATAGATGCAAGTTTTCCCTTTTGTTATACTTGTAAACGACTATTTCTGATACAGAGATGATAACCGTGGTACTACTATCTTCTCCCCCATGGTCATCTAAACAAGTGCTACCACATACTGCTAGTCACCCTTATGTATCCTTAGGTATCCATAAAAATTCATACTAAATCCATTTTATATGTTTTTGAGCATTTAACCTTCCATTTTTAATCACATTATTATAACTAGGCCCCTTTTGAAATTTCATCTATAAAGCTAGATTAGCTGCTAAATTGGTGTGTGGCTGAGATATTCTGTCAACTAGTTATGATTGTGATAAAAAAGTATGTCTATTTCAAGACAAAGCTTGATTTATAAATATGTAATGTTGTTTGATGTAAGATATCTCTCAACGCAGCTTTGTTGTGTTGGAACATTGTCTGCCCTCCTGTTTCTCTACATATCTGACATTTTAGTGCACTTTATTCTTTAGTTACATGGGAAAATACCTTTTCTAGAACAATCATCTTTGAATTTCAATCCTAAAACACATCTTTCTGGATTTTTCATCTTTGATTTATTGCAAATATATGAAAGGTTGTCCCGTATGAAAGAGGAATAAAATGCTTATTACTTCTTTGTGGCAACATCCATGGATGAAAAAAATAGAAAAGAATTACATAACTGACAGATAAGGGTTTATTATATTATTCCAAATTGGTCAACACAGCTTCTATGTTTAGATTGTACGTACTATGAATGTTGACATATGTTGTCCATTATAAAAAATTTATTAACCTGAGATTTATATTTAAACTACAAGGAGGGCTGATTGATGCTAAAGTCTGTAGCCCTTTTCAATTGTCTCAAAAAAATATGGTGATTTATTGTTTTGATTGCATTCCATCCAATTTCTATTAGAAAAAAGATAAACTAGAGTAATTGACAACTAAGATTATGTGATTTAGGTCATTATGTAGGTGTAGATGCACATTCCTACTTGATCTAGAACTTGCTTTCAGTCCAATCATCAATTGATTAGTTGATAATATCTGTGATAATACTCAACTTGTGTCTAGAAACCTCATGTTTACATTTCACTTGCATGCAGAGTTTTATGATTGTAATGCTTGCAATAGTAATAGCAACATTTTCTACAGGCGTTGATTCAAATTCTTTCCAAGTAAGCTATACCACATTTTCTGGTGTCTTGCACTAAACTTGATGCTTTATGCATTTATATTTCAGTCCATAGCATTAGAATAATGTGATCAGTAGGAAACAATAATAAGTCTCTTCATTCATACTAAAATTTTACATAGTCTGCAGTTTCAGCAAGATGAAGTTGAGGAAGTCAAGGAAGGGGATGATGTTCCATATAGCTGTGGATTTTTTTCCATTTTTTTTTCCCCGTGGGAGCCATGTACTTCAGTATGTTATTTATCGGTTGGAACCTGCACCAAATGATGCAAAGGTGAGTGTCTGCACATTAGCTGCATCCTTATTTGGAAACAATTAGATCTTTTCTTCTCCAAAAAGGTTGGATTATGATCAGAATACATGTTGACTATCCATTTCTTCTTTTACTTCACCTATATATTTGCAAGTGCTCAAGAAAACAATCAGCATATTGTATAATCTCATAACTACTATTGTTCTTCTCATAGGTGGAGCATAGATGTTGGCTGGATTAGTACATGGGTGAAGATTGTGAACGAATGGCTTGCTAAAGGGCTATTTAGTAAAGCTTCTGTTTACCCTTTACCCTCCCATATGTTTGCACAAATGAGAGTAATCTTTCATTTTCAAGTAATAGAATTTACATAGGGATGCATTTTTTTGTCACAGTTGAAGGTAGAGACTAGCCCCTTTGTTTAGATTAGAGGTGCTTTTAATGGTTACGAGACCCCTAAATTAAAGTGGCCAGGAGTTGAACTCATCTTTCATGCTATTACACATTACATCTTAACTGATAGTGAGCATTTATCCCATTTAATTTTTCTTATTGTTATGTGGCTTCTTGTGCAGTTTTGACATTGGTTGCTCTAGTTGTATGGAAAAAAATAACTAACAGTGTATCGACATCGAACACCCGAACCTGATCGACTAATATTCAATTCATTGGCCATGGCTTAGGATGCATTTTGAAAGTCTATATATATTTCTTCAATATTTATTATTTCCTTATACCATATGAGGCCCTGTTAAGGTTGTCATATAACAGAGAGCATCTATGGTCAACTTTCAAAGGCAATTTCATTTGTATATGCTCAGGATTTGAAAAATCGACGAATTCCATGCGTGAATTTAGTTACTTTGAAGACTGCAGTCCTAGAAAATGTCAATATGCAATTGATAATGACCCTATTGGGCTATTCATTAGTACCTTGGGAGTTGCATTTGGTGGCAATAGAAAACTTACACATTCTGAATAAACGCTTTTTCTTATCATAGTAAAAGGACTGTCAAATATTTTCCATCAGGAGGATGCTTTCATATCATGGTAAAGGAGAAGAGAATAAACAAAGTTATCAGATAGAATTTTTTTAGTATTTGCCATTAGATTTTGACATACGTTTGAAGAACAACTGTTTGCACAAATTGATTTTTTTTTCTTGATCAAAATGAAATTGAATGCATTAGATCATCTCATATTTCGCTTTAAAACCGGAGTACTCATTTTTTTTCCAAATGAATGTTTCGTTGTCATGAACTAGAGATAATCACAAACAACGAAGTAGTTACTAGATAAGACCTTACCCTTCTGTGGCTATTCTTACTCTAGCAAATAGAGTAAACACACAGAGCATGACAACACAGAATGGCCTTTCCACTGAAAAACCGAAGTAACAACACTGTGGTGAGATTAACCCCCTTGAACCATCGCAAAGCCAAGAAAGCAGCAAGATGAGTTATATAGGTTTCCGCAGAACCACAACTACCTGTACCTCTACTAGAAAAAGAAAAAGGGCGGGGAATGCTGAGTCTGCATACCCTCATCAATAGAGGCACTGATCTCCAGAGCTCTATTACGACGACTAGGAGTACAATACTTTTCTAAGCCAATGGAAGGTAGTGGTTTCTCGTTTCAGATGAAATCTAGAGAAGTTGGGCACAATGCTGAAGGACAACCGTTGTCCAGAAAGCCACAAGGTTCTCGTGATGAAAATTCCCATGATATACTCAGGAACATATACAGACACCTATATTTTTTTTGTTTTAAAACAAGCATATGACAGTTAACATGCCTGTAAAACACAACTATAACATGTTTTTTTTTTTTTTCTAAGTTTTATTGCTTTCCATGGCAATAAGGAGGGTATTATTTTAAATCTAAAAACAATTTGTTATATGTATATATATTACGATTATAAGTCCTTATGAGGGTTACAAGCTCTTATAGCAGAATTTTGGTTTAGTGGGTTTTGGGTCTAGATTTTGAACCAAAGCTATGATACCATGTGTAAGGTCCCATCCTAGGGTCTTCTAATAGATATATATTCTTTGAATTAATGAAATACGAGGCAATATTTTTTTTTTCTTACAAGACATTTAAACAATGACAATTTACCATTTCTTACAAGACATTTAAACAATGATAATTTACCATTTATAGTCTAACCCATATAATTTTAACAGTGAACATTTCATTTCAATAACTTACATCAATAATCTATGCATAGAGGAATACCTGTACCAATGGCCCGGTGGAGATACCCTTGAGCTGCTACTCTTGCTGAATTGCTCCTCTTAACTACCAACTGGATTTACCTCCCAGCCAACTAGGAAATAATTCCTATTCCAGGAAGCCTCCACAGGTTCCCTAGCCCTCCGAGCCCAAGTCCAACCAGATGTA
Organism: Pinus tabuliformis; assembly: GCA_031772625.1. NCBI lineage: Eukaryota > Viridiplantae > Streptophyta > Pinopsida > Pinales > Pinaceae > Pinus > Pinus tabuliformis. The sequence continues at coordinate 717,969,203 of CM062814.1, forward strand.
GTGTGTGTGTCCAAGACCAAGATAAACAATACTCCCTTTCTCTCTCTCCAACAAATTCTCAAAATCACAGGCAACCCAAAATCAAAAGCAAGACCCAACCTCCCCCTTTCTCCCTTCCTCCTTCCCCTTTTATGCCCCTCCTCTCTTCTCCACCTCAACCACCTCTCATTAATGTCATAACTTCTCCCTCATCCTTACAGTTGACTTCTCTTCTCCCAAGTAAATATGAGAGTACATTTGGCAATGTGATATGAATATAAAATTGGGTAATTAATGGGAGAGGACCATGTTTTCTCCCAAGTAAATGTGAGAGTACATTTTGGGGATGAGAGATGAATAAATATAAATTGATAATTAGTTCGAGAGGACCATGTCTTCTCCCAAGTAAATGTGAAAGTACATTTTGGTGATGAGAGATGAATATATAAATTGATAATTAGCTGGAGAGGACCATGTCTTCTCCCAAGTAAATCTGAAAGTACATTTTGGGGATGAAAGAATATATAAATTGATAAAATTAGTTGGAGAGGACCATCTCTTCTCCCAAGTAAATGTGTGAGTACATTTGGGAATGTGAGATGAATATATATATAATTTGGAATAATGGAAGGAGACCATATCCTATTGAAGATTCAATTTGAGCAGACAAGTTGGGAATTTGAATAATAGCAATAATGAACTTTACATCAGTAAATAAAATCTATAGTTTCCCAAATGAAGGTATTCACCAATATTTCTCAATATTTTCAAGCAATGTAAACATTAATAAAATTTGCATGATAAGATTAAGTGGGGCATTACAATAACCCTAGGGAATGGTCATATTGGATTCAACCCAGAATTTCTCTGCTCGCAATTTGGCTCCCATCAAGCTTTCAATGGATGATTTTCTTGAAAAAAAGGGCTTGGATTCTACTTGTCATATCCCACTTGACCCGAAGCAAGCTAGGTCCCCAGACCTCAAAGTAATGGAGAATCAAAAGATGGTTCAATAATTGTTTAAGATATGCCTTGATGCCTCTATTTATATTCAAATTTTGGATCAATTGTGCTTCTAACTCAACTTGGTAAACAAGGTGGTGCTACCCTCGCCTCTATATTTGATGGTGAAGGAAGGTGCTACCTGTATTGTTAGTTTTGGATCAATATATTTTGGAACTTGAATGAGAGAGGACGTTGGGTCAAGATTTCATCTATAAGGTGTGAATCACGAGGTACTGATAAAACTTGGTGAAATTATGGGTCGGATTTGGGATTGGATCGAATACGTCTTTTTCACTTTGGGCACCCACTCTCCATAATCTTTTTAGGCCGCACTAATGAATAAAAATTAAAACAAGCAAGATTTGTCAAAATGCATGCCCACATATTGCCACTGTTGCCAACTTATGGTGCTTTATTATCACCAAGTGCCTATTTGGTTGTTTCGAGAATATTGGGATGCATTTGTCTTTTTTATGAATGGCCAGCGCATGGGAGAGTCACTACACATGAGACAAAAAATGTAATTAATATCATCTCCATGTTTAAATGACCATTAATTTTAAATCTTTTATATTGTACACTTGTAGTAGTATTGTATATCATGTTATTTTAATTTTTTTAATTTAGAAACATTATAATTATATTTGTATATAATGAGTAGTCGTAGTGATCCTACCTCTTGACTACATCGCACCAGAGGTGCATGAAAAACTGGATTTTATATATTTTTTAAACATAGTTTGTTGGGTTTTTTTTGAAAACATTATTTCTGACAACTTTCACTATATCAATAAATTCTTATGGTATAACATAGGCTAGTTCAAGTAGTTGTTAATATTTTATTTTTATTTGGAAAACAATTAATTCATGAATTATGCAACCTTTATTCTTATATTCATGCTACATCTTGCAAGCATTGATGTTTTAGATCTCATTTCAACACACTATTAAGCTTCTTAGGATTTGAAACTGTTATCATTGTTGATTAGATAAATGTCGATGTTAACGTTGAGATATCTACCAATAGGATAAAAGCTAGGTTTACCCAACTTACATAAATGCCTCACTTATTGGTACCAAAAGAGTGATATTAGTCATTTAAAGAACAAAGTCTCATACGCGTAGCATGCTTGTACTTACCTAGCTACTGCATGTTGTAAGTACTTTTCACACATCTTCCCACTATTCATACAACCTTAATAAATCGTTCTTGAAAAATTCTCAAGCTTGCATATTATGTTGCAAGAAATGTTCAAATATTTGGGAGAGCTTCTTTGTGATATTACTGGGTTTTATTCATTCTCTGCAACCAAATTATGGTGTGGCAAGCATATGAGTTTGTGAGTGGGAGGGAAGTGTACTTGGCCTTACCTGATAAAACCAAGGTTATCTTTTTCAATATTCCAAAATTAGAGGCTTTGCGTAACCAGTTTATTTTTTAGGAATATGAATTTGTGGTAGTCTTTTCATATGCATATTTGGAAGTATTTTCTCTCATCCGTCTCCATGCATCTGGATCTTCCATGTCTTATCAACAATTGTGACTAGTCACTACGTATAAGTACACCATCACATTGCATTATATCAATCATAATCTATCTCATATACATTTATTATTTATATGATTTGTCTAAAATATATATCAAACTATTGTCCTTATGTTGTATATTTGGGAGGAAATGAACTCTTATTCATTGCAAAATAGATTGATATCATAATACCTTATTCTATCAGGAAACTTTGTTTTTAACACACTATGTGCTTTGTAAACATCGTTACAACACTATGAAGATTGTACGAGATTGACTTTTGGGTTATTTGGTTAATTACTAGCTTGATGAGATCATTGATATTCCTTACCTCTCTTAAATAATGTGTAAACCACATACTACAAGCATACAATATTTTGTTGTGTGCTTTAGATTGCTTTGATCTTTTTGGTTGATCTAAGTTATTAAAATAGAAGGAAATTTTGGTAATATCACCTATAGCCATATGCTCCATGCTTGTGTCATTAGGGTGACCTTGCAGCACTTAGTGAACAAGTAGAAGAATGGGCATTGTCGACGCCCTGTCCAATCTTACCCTTAATCCTTTCCAATTTTCCTAATTCATTGGTGGACGTGGTGAATGTCAAACCAAGCCCCCCACATCCTATCATTGTTGTGATTGTTGAGTTTAATTAAAAATAAGTCTATTCCTTGAACTATAGTTCACGCTTCCTTTCGTTCATTTGTTGTGTGATGGAATAGCATTAAAACTGCATTGATTTGTTTTGTGATGGCATAGCACAGAAACTACACTGAGACCAAATGTGGGCAAGAAAAAGATAGCAAGTTCTATGACCCCATATTCATTCAAAACAACATAGTATATTTCTTTTTTTTTGTTCACTTTGTATTTGGTTTAACATCTACACTACAGAGTGCGCACTACAGTTGGCCTAACAGAGTGATCCTTTTTCTCCTTGTATATTAAAGGAGAGAAAATTTGTTTAGGAGTATTATGTACGCACAATCACATTTTAGGATATATACTCTACGGAAACAGAGTTCTATTTGTTTTATTTGCTTATTTTTTTTATGTTGGGGAGGAGATCCTTAGTCCAAATTCCATTTTCAAATAAAGACAACATATTTTGGAAATTTGGCACAACGTTCGGGCTTTCAAGACCTTTTGTATGACTGGGCCATCGGAGGCTAGGCCTGAACTCATAGGCACCTAGTCCTTGAGTCGTGGAATGAACAATTTTCCTTCTTCTTTATTCCACTCTTGAGCTCATTGAGATGTCCTGAAACTAGAACAATCATCAATGAGTGTAAATCCTAAGACATTTTTTTAGTCTAAAAAGGACAATTTGATAATATTCATATAAAATCATGATCTCAATTGATAAATAAGCTTCAAGAGAGCACATTGAAAGGATAATGTTCACTCAAGTAATAGAGAAAGTAAAAGTTGATTGTCTCAATATGGAGATCAACCATGGTCAAAAATGGTCAGCCATTATCCAACATCCCATTGTGACAAACATTGCCTAAATATGAAATCAATCTTGGTCAAACATCTTCCAACGTCGCATTGTGACAAATAATTATCTTAGGGTTTATAATATTTAACTTAGGATTTATATTCATTTAGACTATAATATTTATCCCTTGGGTTTAATATTATTCCCTTTGGTTTATAATATTTAATATTAAGGGTTATATACATTAGTTTTATAATATTAATCCCTTGGGTATAATATTATTCCCTTAGGTTAATATTATCAATATGTTGGGTTTTAATCCCTTTGGTTTTTAGTATTAGTCCCTTGGGTTTATAATATCAATCCATTGAGGATGTAGATGTATATAACTTCACTGTCTCAATATGGAGATCAACCATTGTCAATGATGGTCAACCATTATCCAACGTCACATCGTAACAAACGTTGTCTCAATATGAAAATCAATCATGCTCAACCATATTCCAATGTCTGATTGTGACAAATATTTATCCTAGGGTTTATAATATTTATCATAGGGTTTATATTCCTTAGGTTTATAATATTTATCCCTTGGGTTAAATATTATTCCCTTGGGATTATTATTTCCTCGGGTTTATAATATTTAATCTTAGGGTTTATATACCTTGGGTTTATAATATCAATCCCTTTAGGGTTTATATACCTCACATTTATAATATTAATCCCTTGGGTATAATATTATTTCCTTGGGTTTTTAACACCTTTGGGTTCAATCATGGTCAACCATGGTCAACCATGGTCACATTGTAATAAAGATTGTCTCTTGGTACAACGTCCATTGTCAAAACCATGATCAACCATGGTCCAACATCATATTGTGTCAAAAATTGTTTCAATATATAGATCAACCATGGTCAACGATGGTCGTCATCCATTGTCCAACGTCGCATTGTGACAAACATTGTCTCAATATGAAAATCAATCATGGTCAACCATATTCCAACGTCGCATTGTGACAAATGCTTATCTTAGGGTTTATTATCCTTTGTTTTGTAATATTTATCCCTTGGGTTTAATATTATTTCCTTAGGTTTATAATCACTTGGGTTTATTATTCCCTTGGGTTTATAATATTTATCTTAGGGTTTATATACCTTGGGTTTATAATATTAATCTGTTGGTTTAATATTATTCCATTAGGCTTATGTTATCAATCATTCGGGTTTTTAATCCCTTGGGTCTTTAGTATTAATCTCTTGGGTCTATTATTCCATTGGGTTTATAATATCAATCCCTTTAGGGTTTATATACCTTCCATTTATAATATTAATCCCTTGGGTTTGTAATACCTTTGGGTTTTAGAATTAATCCCTTGGGTTTATTTGGTTCATATTTCTAGAGTATAATATTATTCACGGGGTTTATAATATTAATCCTAGGGTTTAATATAAATCTCCTGGGTTTACAATCATGGTCAATGATGGTCCAATGTCACAATGTGTCAAAGATTGTCTCAATATGAAAATCAACCATGGTCTAATGTCACATTGTGACAAACATCATCTTAGTACGAAAATCAATAATGGTAAATCATGGTCAACCATGTTTATTTTAGGGTTTATAATATTTATCTTAGGGTTTTTATACCCTCGGTTTATAATAGTTAATCCTTGGGCTTAAGATTGTTCCCTTGCAACAAGCCACTGTAAATATTGGTGACAAAGACATGTAGGGTTTGACATTTACAGTTATATCAAGAGTGAAATCAATAGATGGTTTGTAGATTTCAACGCCTTTTTCATGCAAAAATGCAAGATAGTGCCAGAATAGATTGGTTTGAAAGCGTGAATGGTCGTGATCATTATCTTGTTGATTTGAATTGGTGCAACTTTTGTCATCGGTCTCGGTGTGTTTTGGGAAAGGCTAGTGTTTAATCACTGTGTTGTGGTGGAGTGTTTAAAGTTGAGATTCGTATCAACCGCATTTAAATTGTTGTTTGATTTTTATTAAATGTTTATTTCATAATCACTTCATTATTATTTATTAAATGATTATTAATATAATTGTTGTTATTATTATTATTATTATTATTATTTAATATAATAGTAATAATATAATAATTATTATTATTTGATATAATAGTAATAATATAATATTAGTTATTATTAATATGATTCTTATATTTATATTTATATTATTAAGAATAACATTAATAACACTAATTCTTAATATTACTCATAATTGATATATGTGCTTAATATGGGCCTATCGATGTTTATCAACTACATTTTTTCATGTGGTTGTGCTAGTATATAAATTGTATTGCAACGTTAATAATTTCTTGCTATGAAATGTCTAAATGAGGATGACCACATCCTTAATTTTAAACACCACTTATTAAACTAAGCTTCACATTTTTCATTTAATGCTCACTCTCACGAAGCGCCACGATAGAAGGTTGAAATGTCATTTAAAAACGTATCTAAAGCCTCAAAAAGAGCACAACGCAAGAATTCATGCATCTAATCATATATATGTGCATTGAAATGCAAGAATTTGTGAGAGCGGCATAAGTCGCATAGCAAATTAACATCTATAGAGAGATGGCTTCCATTGGATTCCATTTTTCCATCAACATCTATTGAGTTTTAAATGCTTGAGAATGTTAGATTCCCATGAAAATGTGATGGGCTAGACTTGATCAACAATGTCAATGGCAAACTGAGGATGTACATGAAACAATGAAACCTATTCTAAAACTCTAAATTCACAATGAAACTCTAATGTTCAAAATTTCTTCATGATCGATTATGACATTTAGACAAAGCTTTGGTATTCATTGCCATGGGCAACACCTCCATTAATCTTTGACCAAAAATTACCATTAATACAATTTGTCTAATTCATTCAATGGTTTTGAAATGGAAAACCTCTACAGTGGCATGTTACTGATGAATTCGCTTTTTGTGGTTGCACAAATTCTGCTGTGGTCGTGCAACAGAAATTCTTGCACCCCACGCTTCTGATGGCACTTAATCCTAACGAAGTATAGAACGCGATGGTGTTGTCCAGAGTTGAATTGGACGATATATGGGCGTTGTCTTGTAATTCCTTTAACACCTCTAATTGTGCAAACACGAAATTTTAGAGGGAAAGAGACTTGCACTGTAAATATTTTGTGATATCCTTGCCCTAATTTATCAAATGATCTATTGCTCACAGAAAGAAAATCAAAATTTATGGATTTTTTGAAAAAGGCAGCAATATTAAACATTTAATGGATTGCTAAACAAAACAATATAGAAAGGTGACCTTATTTTGCATATGGAGCCAATATCCTTGAGATGGATAGCGGAGTCTGAGAATGATATGATCTTGATAAAGTGCAAATTCACTTAGAGGGAGAGTTGTGAAGCCACATCCGTTCAAGATTTCCATTGAGTGTTCAAATTTTCAATGGTGTTCGTACTTGCCAAGTCCTTCTAGGACTATGATGGTGGTAATATGTAGAACTACTCAACCTCATGATGGTATGAAGGCGAATGAATCAAACCCATAATGAATCACATGAATATTTGAATATTTGAAATTCACTTATTATGGACGAATATTTGAATTTTTGAAATTCACACATCTTGAAATGTAACCCACAATAATATAATGCACACAATAAAAACACATTTCAATGTAACACATAATAATATAAAGCAGAAAATAAAACACATTTCAATGTACCTTTCAAACATTTCTATTTTTAATTTTATTTTATCTAATCCTCATACCTTGTAATTAACAAAAGGCATAATTATAATCGGGTGAAATAATATTCGAAGGGTTTAAAATATAAATATGCAAGAAATTATTTCCATCCATTTCATTCAATGATGCATTAATGTAGTGAGCATAACCATATGCTACAACATATTAGCATTTTTCAATTTACACCAAATCAGATTTTTTAATTCGCAAAACAGGGAAAGCCTTTACGCGAATGAATTTTGCACATCATGCAACTATAATAAGCCGAAGCACGCATGCGTTTAATAAAGGGACGGAATAACTCATAATTTTTTAACGAAACAGAAGAAAGAGAAGAATTGGCGAGTTGAGTGGTGATATCAATGGTAAATTAAAAGGCAGAGGGAGGAAGTATCTTTTAATTAACCTGGGCAGGTTGCGGCGACACGACACGCCGGAGGAGAGCCGCATCGCACGCGACAGAATTCTTCTGCATCGCTGAGCCCATGTGTCTCTGCGTTGGAACCATAGCCTTAATGATATCGCCTTCAGCATATGCTATAAGAAGAGCACTTCATACTCACAACTATACAAGAAACAGCGACTGGATTGAGTAAAAGCAAGCAGCAGTCCGTCGAGCAAAACCGTTGGTTCCGAAATGGAGCGAAAGATGAGAGTGGGATCAGCGCTTCTGATGCTCTACTTTTCATTTCTCCTTATTTCGCTATCCTCTGTCACTGCCCAGCGAAGAAGAGGCTTTCGTTATGGACGGGAGGAGGAATACCGGCATGATGAAAGATCATCAGCATGTCGGAGGCTGCAGCGGCTAAGCACCCACGAACCGTCTGAATCGGAATCGTTAAGATCGGAAGGTGGCACTTTCGAGTTGTCGAACCCAGAAGACAACGAGGAATTGGAGTGCGCAGGCGTTGCTTTCTTCAGAAAGACGATCGAAAGGGGCGCCATGTCGCTGCCTCAATATCCCAACGCCCCTCTGCTGCTTTATGTTCACCGAGGTACTCTAATAATACAACTTGTAAGTTCTTTCTGTATGTCGCATCATTCCCTAAATTTGTTATTATTATTATAATTGCTTCTATACGTGCATGTGCAGGTGAGGGCAGACTGGGCATTGTGTTCCCGGGGTGTCCGGAGACTTACAGAGAAGACGAATCTTCGTTTCAAGGGCGATCAAGACGCAGGTCAGAGAGACGAGGGGAAGAAGAGGGCGAGGAAGAAGAAGACTCAAGTCAGAAAGTGAGGCGAGTGAGGAGAGGAGACGTAATAGCCATATTTGCAGGAGCAGCCTACTGGTGTTACAACGATGGCAACGAACCTCTCCAAATCGTAGCCATTGCCGACGTATCCAACCCTCAAAATCAGGGCCGCAGGAGTTACCGAGTAAGTATCCCACCCAATTCACTAACAATCATCCTTAACTATGTTATAAATTCTTTCATGGCTGACTGAGGGGGTAAAAATGTATACATTTACAGCCCCACCCTCTGGCTGGGCAAGGGTCATCATCTGGTCTCCGTGGTCATGAAGAGGAGGGAGAGGAAGAAGGAAGAGGAAGTGGGGGCAATGTGTTTGCAGGGTTTAGCACGCGCTCTTTGGCTGAAACGTTGGGCGTGGATGATGAAACTACAAGGAGGCTTCAACAGAATCAGCGATCACGACGCTTTGCGAGGGTTGAACGCGGCCGACGACTCAGGTTACCCGCCCCTCGATCTCGCTCTCTCTCTCCTTACGGGAGACAGAGGCAGTGGGGGAGAGACGATGATGTTGCTGCTGGATTGGTTCAAAATCAAAATAGTTCATCTGTAAAGGAGAATGGCGTGGAAGAGCTTGTGTGTGCAATGCGTGTAAGGCACAATGCTGACAACCCGCAGGATGCCGATGTTTACGTAAGAAAGGGGGGACGGATGAATATGGTCAACCGCTTCAAACTTCCTGTACTCAAGTATTTGAGATTAGGAGCCGAGAGGGTTGTTCTGCGCCCGGTAAGCAATAACCTTTATTGATCCGCTTCACTTTTATATATATAATAATGTTAATGTTTCCAAATCAAATGAATGAAATTTGAATGCAGAGAGCAATGTCTGTTCCATGGTGGAGGATGAACGCGCACGCAATAATGTATGTGACTAGAGGGGAGGGGAGAATGGAGGTGGTGGGAGACGAAGGGAGGAATGTGTTTAATGGGCGCGTGAGAGAGGGTCAGTTCATCGTCATTCCCCAGTTCTACGCAGTCATGAGGGAAGCAGGAGACGAAGGGTTGGAGTGGATAACGTTCACAACATCAGACCTGTAAGTATAACCTAATTATTACCACTGCTGCTAATATGATGTACTGTTCAGCAATTATACTCATCGGGTAAATTGGTATCATGCGTTGTTGCAGTTCTTTGCGGTCGTCTCTGGCAGGAAGGCAATCGGTTTTGAAGGCAATGCCGGAGGAAGTGGTGAGAGCCGCTTACAGGATCGACCAAAACGAAGTTGAACAAGTGATGAGGAACAGAGAACGCGACACCTTTATTTTGCCTCCATCATCTACCCGCTCATCCCGTCGATATCAGGCGGACATCATACCAGGTGTCCAGGTGGAATAGAATATGCATTTCACGCACATTCACTGCAACCCTTAATGTGCATAGATATGCAGTCTCGTCCGAATATAGACCTCCTCACCTCTGCAAATTAAATGTAATCGAAAGAATAATTATAATAACGGATTTACCATTCCTTTTTGTTCACCGCGTTCTGGCCGTGTTCCTTTGGTTTAATGTCGTCCACAACATTACATTACATTACATTGTATATCATATCACTTTGCACTCCGTGATGTCATAAACCTTCAAAGTAACATTACTGAAAAGTTTAACTCATCATCTACCGTCTCTGACATCACGATGAAATATATATATACATATATCGTAGTCGTCCCGTCGACAATCATTTTGTATACTTCAAACGATGCAATCTCTCTTTAAAAAATATCAGACATATAAAACAAAATTATACATATAAAACAGAGAGTTCAGTTGTGTATGACAATGCCACTAAAACGTACACTATGGGAGATTTGGAGAAAGGTAAAAAATGAATTACACACAATATAAACTACACATTGAATTATTTACTATGTTAGATTTGGAGAAAGATTAGAAAGGAATTATATACAAAATTACATTATGGTAGATTTGGAAAAAGATTAGAAAAGAACTACACACAACATAAATCACACACTAAATTACACTATGGTAGATTTGGAGAAAGATTAGAAAGGGATTACACACAACATAAATCACACACTAAATTACAGTATGGTAGATAAATCACACACTAAATTATACAATGGTAAATTTGAAGGAAGATTAGAAAGGAATTACATACAACATAAATCACACACTAAATTATATATAGTTATAGATCACTAATTTCTAGATGATAAAATTAGAAAAACATGAATTTATGACTCATAAACAACTCACACACATAAAAATAACTATTTCTAAAATCACATTTATAGACTCACAATAAAAACTCACAACCTAAAACACATAAAAACAATCACTTCTAATATACACATATACCAAAAATCACTTCTAATATATACATGCCAAAAATATGCATCATCTTTTGTATATTTAATATGCCAAATTTTTAATACAATTTTACGTAAATTATTGAAATTATGGTATTATTTTAACCCAATTTAAACCATAGTGCTGGAATATTATTTGTATTTATGATATTATCACATTGATAAGGAAATAATGAATTTTATTTTACCTTTTCAATTTTCTTACTTTTCCAAAATACAATCTAGGATGGGATCTTTCTTCCTTACAAATATATAAACATTGAATATATTGATAATGGTTAAAACAATGCGTTTCTCTCCCACCACCATGATTTTATCACGACAGTTTGGTGTCCTTTCAATGTCCCTCCCTCGTATCGCTGGTTTCTTCAAATTTCTGTTCATCCTTCCACATTTTTGTATAAACTTTCTTTTGTACATTTCTCAAAAAAGGACGAGGAGGATACACATCTCACAAACCATGGTTATTGATGAAATCAATTCGAATTATAAAATCAATTCAAATTTCTATTTATGCTTGCAATTTTGGTATACACATTTTTTTTTACATTTCTCAAAAGGAGAAAGAAACGGATGAGTATATCATAACTAAACAAAGGTTATTCATAAATTAATAATTAATTATTAATTTAAATTAAATTAATAAATTAGTAATTAATCTGAAGTATTTGATTTTTCGAAGTGAACTTTTTTAATTTTTGAGTTTCTTATTAAAAAAATAAATGGGAAAATATTAATTATTTTTATAAGATTTTGAGATTGAAGGTATTTACAAGATTTTAGGATTAAAGGGAAAAATGTGATCATTACTTCTCGTTAATGTGACATCAAGTTTTTTTTAGCAAATATGACATGTCAAAATATTTCAACTTGTCTCTATTTATGATACATTACATTTGCATTATTGGATGGGTTCTCCATCTACTATCGGGGAGTTAAATTTAATCAATTAAAAACTACCTCCCATATGAAGTGGGGGGCACAAACATACCATACAATTCCTTTTAGACTAATAAATGAAAGTGAAATATTGAAATGTGTTATGGACACTCCGTTCAAAGAAGAATCATCATAATGTCATGGTATACCTAGATGACATCACATTTTATTCCAAGAAGAGGTCAAAATATTTTGAAAATATGGTATATCTTTGGACCCTAAGAAATTAATTTTTGTTGTTTCAAAGAGTAAATTTCTTAAACACGCTGTCTCCAAGGATGGAAATTCAATAGATCCAAAAGGAATAAAATTTATTATACAGATCCCAGTGCCCAATAGCAAGAAGAGTATGTAATTTTCCATTCAAAATATTAATTTTTGTGCCAGGGATCATTCTTAACTTCATTGAGATCATCAAGCCTCTTCAATAAATGATCAAAAAATATTTATAGTTCAAATGGACTTATATTCCAGAGGATGGTTTTGGCAAAGTTAAGGCTTCCATAGCTATAACACTTGCACTACATAGCCTAGACTTTAATAAGGACTTCTCATTGTATACATCTTCCTTTAATCCTTCCCTTGCAGTCATGGTTGCCTAAAAATATGTGCAAGGGAAGGAGTGCCCAATTTCACTTACGAGCACTATTCTACAAGAAGATGAATTGAATTATCCAACCATAGATAAATAATACTTTAATGTTTATAAAGCACTCAAACAGTTTAGAATTGACATTATGAAAAAACATATCAGGATAATAGTGTCCCACCTAGCTATGAGGTCACTATTCATGCAAAAAGAAATTGGTGAGAGAAAGGGGAAATGGAACAAAAATATGAGAGTACAATTTAAATATCAAACCCAAATCCATATTTAGTGGTCAATGTATGTGTATATTATCAGAAAATCATTAAGCCTAATTGATTAATTAGAGAAAGGCTTTGATGATGAATTGTTACTCTACATGTAAGAATTTCTATATGTCTGTGTTGAAACAAATTGCCAGTACAATAATTGAAGCAATATATTTGTCATGATACTTACCTATTCATTTGAATCCAAGTAGAAAGAAGCCCTAGTTTTGGTCTTCTTACTACCAACATAGAAATTATGGTGTAGATTTGCAACTGCTCATGAAGTATTAATCAAAATCACAAGACACAAACCCACTCTATTGCTTTGCGGAAGCTAATTCACATTCTAGAACAATAATTCCAGTCATGCAATAAGAAATAACATACATGCACAAATTATTTTTCTTGGGGAAAGAAATGTGATAAAATCCCCAATACGTACATTAATATGACGAATAGAGATGTATTACATTTACTTTTCTCAATCGAGCACAACCTGTGAATGCATCACCTATCTCTCAACTCATTGAGAAGCTCTGACCCAGACACTGTCAATTTCTGCCTCTTCTTGAGCCCCTATTTCCTTGCGCAATTACTTGAGAAATTAGGCCCATATTATTTAGGAATTTCTCAACATGGATTGCGAAATTCCTAAGGTTGATTATCAGACTGCATGCAACACATGTACACTCAAGACTAGTCTACAACTGATGTTACACTACCTTAGAATCTCCACCATATTTGGGGAACTCGAATTCTCTTTATGAACTAGATATTTTGGGCTGATTAATTAGTTCACTGGATGATCATTGAGTTTGACTGAAGTCCCACTACACAACTGACCATCCACTAGTTCCTCCAACATTTGGAACTAGTTTAACTGGAAGCAACTTGAGATAGCTAATTCTGATTGCTACAAATTAGAAATCACACATTGTTAACTTAACTCTAACTTGTCCAACTCAAATTTACTGAGTAAACTGGGTGATACAATCCATGTCATGCAGGTTAACTACATCCAAGTTGTCTATTGATATGGAAATTCGAATTTTCTCAATTTAATCAAGGAAAAATCAAATTGAGAATTTCTTACTCCATTTTTCAACACTCCCTCTCAGCATGAAAGGGATTATCAACCACCCCTATCTTGCACCTATCCAACTCAAACATCCCTCTTGACAAGGCATTTTTGAAAATGTCAGCATCTTGTTCCTATGCCAGATTGTATTGCAGGGAAAATTTAAGGACGAAATTTTTTCTTAAAGCTTAAAAACCTTGGCGAAGCTTAATAGACTCCAAATTGAAAATTATGAAATGTTTGTTGATATCTTTGTAAAAAATTCAAATTTCTAATAGTTTTATATATAGTTTTCATACAATTTTGGCAATTTTTATGGTAAAAGAGTTTTATACTATAAAATTTGGGCGAATCATTTTTAGAAAATATGGAAATTGGCGAATCTTTTTTTCAGAAAAACCATGGAATATAAGCCCACTTGTAAATATTAGCCCCTAAAATTTTCCATGATGTATTGTAGTAACATTATCCGCATCTACACACAGTTCCATAAATGGTGATGCCAAATATCTATATGCTTGGATCGATCGTGAAAAATAGGATCCTTAGAGAGCTTGATGCAACTCTAATTACCACAATAGATCACAATTGGATCCATCATCTGACCAAACAGTCCAACAAGTATCTTTCTCATCTAGATCACCTCACATGTTTCTTGACTTGCAATCATACATTCTTTTGCCGAGCTGAGTGCCACAAGTCTTTACTTCATACTGTACTAGGAAATAGTTGTGGACCCAACACAATTCCACCTGATGTACTCTTTCAGTCTGATTCACTCCCCACCCAATTTGCATATATGAAGCCACACAACTTCACTCCCTTTATCCATTTGTACCATAGTCCAAACTCAGTAGTGCCTCTAAGGTACAGTAAAACATGCTTAACTGTCTTCCAAAATAATTTTGTTGGCCTAACCATAGCTCGACTTAGCTGGTTGACTACATACCACATATATGGTCGTGTGTTCACAAGATACATCAATGCACCCACTAGTTTTCGATAAATGGTAGCATCCACTTCCTCACCTAATGTGGCATCCTGCTTTCTCCAGTTAGTCGCTAGAGGTGTCTCCATCGGTTTATGAATCTCCATGTGGAATCTCTATAGTATCTCATTTTCATACTTGCATTGAGACACATATAATTCCTCATCACTTTGCCATACTTCCAACCCAAGCAAGTAGTGCATGAGACCCATATCCTACATTTCGAATTCCCTTGCAAGGTCCTCCTCATAAGATATGATCAACTTCTCATCAACAGTTAAAATTAAATCATCAACATATAAGAAAATAATAAAAAAATTATCTTCTACCAAGATATGATAGAGGTTTTCATCCACTTCACTTTTGGTGAAGCCCAAACCAGTTAGATAGTTATTGATCCCGGTGTACCAAGCACGAAGTGCTTTTTTGAGACCGTACAATGCTCACTTGAGTCTACACACATGAGACTCTTGATAAAATGTCTCAAAACCTTCTAGTTTCTCGATGTACACCTCCTACTCAATAACCACATTGAGAAATGTTGTTTTCACATCCATCTGGTGGATCTTCCACCCAATTTGCATAACCAGAGAAAGATTTGATCTAATGGATGAGTACCTTGCTACATGAGAAAAGGTCTCCTCATAGTCTATTCTATAAACTTGAGAGTACCTTATGGCCACAAATATGGCCTTATACTTCTCTATGCTCCTGTTTAATATCTGCTTCACCTTGGAGATCCATCTCGAACCTACTACTGATTTAATTGTTGGTCTCGGGACCACTTCCCAAAAACTTTTCTTTACAATGTAAAAGTATTCTTGCACCATTGCATCAACCCATACAAGTTTCTCTACTGCTTCCTCAAAAGAGGATTGCTTCAGTCTCTACAAGCTCAATCATTAGAGCCATTTAGCTAGTGTACTAATCAGGTGACCTTCTTTGCATGCGCTTATTTGAAGGAGCACCCACATTCTCCCTCACATCTTACACAAGTCTCTCAACTTACCGCGCTATTTTTCTTCCTTCTCTGGATGGTTCTACTTGAGTGGTTTTCTCCACTCTTTGCTCCTCAATTTGTGGTTGCTCCATAACTTATTGAGGTTCCTCTTTTGGATCTAAAAGCTTATTTTCTGCCGGGATTTGAATATCCCTCTCAAGAGAGCACAACATCGTTTTCTCCTCATCAATGTTTATATCCCTTATCACAAATTTCATTCTAAGGGATGACAAGCACACACAGTCGTTGTGTGGAGTTCTGTGTAACCCACAAATACCCCCAATTCTCCGATCGACTCAAGCTTCTTCCTTGATTATTTGGATATATGGCAGTAAAGAGATGCTTCAAAAATCCTGAAGTGCGACACATCCAGCTTCCTCCCTAAGAAAGCCTCCTCCAATGTAATCATGCCCAGAATCAGATGAGGACTATGGTTCTCCAGATAGACTGTTGTGTTGCATGCTTCAAACCACAAATGCAGAGGTAGGCCTTGGTCATGCAACATCGCCCTTGTTGCTCCCACAATACTATGGTTCTTTCTCTCATCCACCTCATTATTATATGTGTTGTTGGTTGTTGTAAAGTCTTGTCGAATGGCTTCTTTTGCACATAAATTTTTAAATTCATTCAACATGTACTCACCTACACTATCACTGCTAAGAACCTTCACTTTCTTGTCAGTTTATTTCTCAACCAGTGCCTTGAATTCTATGAACTTGGATAATGTGTCATATTTATTCTGCATGAAGAATATCCAACAATTCCATGAGAAATTATCATTAAAAGCAACAAAATATTTTTGTCTAGCAGTGCATGTTGTTGAGAGAGTCCCACCGACATCAAAGTGGATACTTTCCAGGATTTCATGTGCTTTGTTGTCCCTATCATGGAATGTGGTTTTGTGTACTTCCCCAAAGTTCATCATTTGCATACATTCTGCTGCTCAAGTGCTCCTTTGGGGAGGCCTGTGGTTATTTGTTGCATAATCTTCAAGGTTCCATGATGTAAGTGGTCATGTATCTTGTGCCAAAGTTCATCGACATTGCGGCTTTGCACCTTCTCCGCCTTTGTGCTTCATGCAACACAATCTTCCACATCTAGATTATACATGGTCTTCACATGAGCATTGATTTGCTTCACCTGTCCCATGGCTATGTGTCTCAGGAATGCCTTTTCTTTGTTGAAGATCGCATCATAACCATAGTCTTACAAAACTGCAACATAGATGATATTTTTCTTTAGGTCTGGAACAAACATGCCATCCTTGATCCTGAGAGAGGATTCTGACTCCCTTTGAAAGGTGATTGTACCAAGCTCAGTCACATTGTACCTTCTATAATCCCCCAGATCAATGTGCATCTCTACATATTTGTCCTCTAGGTCACTCAAAAACTCTCTACACCTTGTCATGTGGAATGATGCACTTGAGTCCAAGTACCACTCACTCCGCATCATTGTGTTTGACATGAATGTGATAAGGGTAAAGTCAATATCAAACTATGAATCCAAGGCTTCACCTATTGCTTTTCCCGAGGTCTTCTTTCTTGCCTTTTTGTGTGCACACTTCATGGAATTGTGCTTGAATTCATGATAATGGAAACATTTAATTTTGGACAAATTTTTCTTCTTGACCCCTTGCCTAAACTTTGGTTTGGATTGAGATTTCTAACCTTTTCCCTTCTTTCCCTTTCTAACAAATGAAATTTTTCTTCATCCTTGCCCTTGGATGAAGTCCCATCTCTGGTATTTTTCCTTATTTCCTCCTGTACCAAATCAGAACATAAGCATTCTCAATTTAGTAGTTTCTCTCTCCCATTCACCGAAACTTAATAGCTATGCCACCTCTTGGGAAGGCCTAGAAGGGCTAGGTTTACCAGGCCATCTTATGGAAAATTAACACCAACCTCGCCAAGTACATCATGACAATGACTGAACCTACTTAGATACTGCGGAATAGTGTCATTCTTCTCCATATTGATACTTTGAAGTTTATCCTTGAGTGCCAACTTTCTCTGGTCATTACTATTCTCGAACAATTATGTTAGTGCTTTCACCTTTTCAAACGAGGATTCTTTTCTGTTGATAATTGGGACAATGTGATCCCATACTCCCTCCAATATTATTCTCCTCGCCTTGGATACATCTTTCTTCCACTGAGCAAGATTCCAGGCAACATATTCCGCTAGTTTTACAACACCTGTCTTGATGTATTCTAGAAATCCATTGTCATCCAATACTACCTCCATGTGATCCTTCTGTGTGATGAATTTAGAGTTTCCTTCCAAGGCATACTCTAGCCTCGGTCCATTGAAGGCCATCTTCTCAGCTCTAAAGAGATCTTGTTGACCTCCTGAGAGACAACTTCAAAATTTCTACTCTAGTGTGAATCCTTCTTTGATACCATGTAGAAATTATGGTGTGTATTTGAAAATTCTCATGAATTTTTAATCAAAATCACAAGACACAAGCCTAGTTCACTGCTTTGTGGAAGTTAATTCATAATCTAGAAAAAAAATTCCAGACATGCAATAAGAATAACACACATGTAGACAACATTTTTCTTGGGGAAAGTAATTTTCTAGAAACCCCAATTATTGATTTCATTAATATGATGAATAGAGATGTATTACAATTACTTTGCTCAATTGAGCACAACCTTCAAGTGCATAAACTATCTCTCTATTCATTGATAAGATCTGACCCAGACTTAGTCAATTTCCACCTCTGCTTGAGCCCCTATTTCCTTGTGCAATTCCTTGAGAAATTAGGCCCCTATTATTTAGGAATTTATCTAAAATGGATTGTGTAATTCCCAAGGTTGATAATCATACTACGTGCAACACATGTACACTCAAGACTAGTCTACAACTAATGATACACTTCCTTGGAATCTTCACCATATCTTGGGAACTTGAATTCTGTGCATGCACTAGCAATTTTGGGTTGATTGATCAGTTAACTGGATTATCACTAAGTTTGACTAAAGTCCCCTTGCACAACTGACCTTCCATTGTTTCCTCCAATAGTTGGAACTAGTTTAACTAAAAGCAACTTGAGATAACTAACTTTGATTGCTACAAATTAGCAATCACATTTGCTTAACTGAACTCTAACTCCTCCAAATCAAATTTACTAAGTAAATTGGGTGACATAAGACATGTCACACAAGTTAACTACATCCAATTTGTCTACTCATGTGAAAATTCAAATGTTCTCAATTTAATCATGGAAAAATCAAATTGACAATATCTTGCTGCATTTTTCAACAACTAGCTCATGAATGACATCATGTTTCGAGAGAACTATCATGGTGTATTTTTTAGGTGTCTCGAGAATCAAGAGATTAATAAAGTCTTTAGAAAATTATGTGATATAACTTCTGGAGGAAATTGTTTTGATGAAATCATTTAACCCATAAGATCCTAAGAGCTAGATATTATTAGCTAATGGTTTTCAAATTTATAAGTGAAAAACATGCCAAAAGTGTGTAATAATCCATTTACAACCTATATTCATTAGAAAGCCCTTTGAACAATGAGGCTTGGAAGTTATCAATGAGAAAAATCTACATTCCTCTAGATAGCATAAATATATTCTTACCATAATTGAATGTTTCACATGATGGGCTGAAGTTGTACCCCTCCTGAAGGTAAATCAAAATTACACATTCCAAGCCTCTATAGCTTTCATAGCAAACTAGAGACTCGTAATCATTGCTACAATGTGGACAACCCCGACCATTTGTTTTTTGGGTACTGTATTAATTAATTCAAATTAGTAAATCACAAAGAAAGATCCGAGAGTAATTCGATTATGCTCACGAGAACAATAAGAGGATTTAAATTTTTTTTACTCATTCAGAATGTGTTTTTACATACAAGAATTCAAATTTGAGAGTGGGGTCCTTAGATTTCTTTCAATTCCTATGTTGTTACAGAGAAATTCCACACAACCACCAAAACACCCTCGCCAACTCATACGATAACTGGTTGTGCTATTTCCAAATCACAACAACTAAAACAAATGCCAACATTCCAAGATCTAGAATCAAAAACCAAAAATTCCAAAAGTCCCTTTTCTTTCAAGTTCCCACAATTTATCCTCATGTTGCTGACCTATTCAAATTACAACTGGAAACAATCACTTCCCATGTTGTCGATATCTTTGCCTTCCAGAATTGTATCGATTCACTTCCTCTGAGTATGTAGACAAACAAAAAATTGTAAGCTACATATCATTCTCGTAACACTTCTAGTAGTAAATGTCCTATAGTAGCACAACCAAAAAGCTACAAAGTTTTGATGTGTCAGTGACTCCACACAATAAGAGTATCAACATGCAATCCTAGAAGTGTTAGCAATTCAAAAGTAGTTGTCACTTCGATCCAACATAGGTACAGGAGTAGAAAAAACCATCAGTTGGGTACTTTAGAAACTAAAATAATAGGAGTATCGACACATAAAATACATGGGAGTAACAGCACTTATGACAAAATCAAACAAAAAAATATTTTTGGTTGAGGGGAATTACTCGAGGCCAAGGATGCTCTTCCATGAGACACCCTTGGTAAAAAGATATCATGTACCAGCTCATGTGGTATTTCATTCAAAGAGTTAAGTCCCTTGTAGGCATGTTAGATCTTATTCAATCATCGATGACACATCTTAATATGCCCTATTTTTCCTTTTTACCAAATACTCTAGATATTCCCTTAGGTAAGTCCTATCTCCAATCCTTGTGTCACAGATTTCTTCCACTTCTTCAACATGTTTAACTAGTAAATGTTCCTTTCACTCAGCAGGCATACCTATCTCTTCACTTCTTTCTCCTTCATGGAACTCATATATATCAACCAAATTGAACGTTGGAGAGATACCCAAGTCTCCCAGTAGCTCTAGCTTATAGGCAATTTCAGAAATTTTTTGAAGAATTCTACATGGGCCTATTTTCTTTTATTTCAAATTTTTCTAGGTATGCCTAGGAAATATTTAGTTTTGTAGATGCACCATTACCAATTCTCGCTTAGTGAAAACCTTTTTTCTTATTTTCAAATATTCCTTCTCCTTGTACCTATCATTTCATTGTTGCAATCTCTTCTTCACATGCATGTGTCTCTGCCGCATGCTATCTATAAAATCACTTCCACCAACACTCTTCCTTTCCTCGAAATATGGTAACTATATCAATTCCAAAACACCCTTTGGTGACCACCCATAAAAAAGCTGAAATGGACTCTCACCAGTGAATTTGTTCACCAAATTGTTGTATACAAACTCTCCCGATGCTAAGACCATATCCCACTGGTTGGAATTTTCACCACTCAAGCTTCTCAATAAATTTCCAAGGCTCTTGTCCACTACTACAGTCTATCCATATGTTTGCAGCTGATAACATTAATTTTATAATAGTTTAGATTCCATATTCTTCCATAGAATCCTCTAAAAATAACATAGAAATATTATATCCGCATCGAAACTAATGGTTCTTGGAAAACCATGAAGTCTCACTACTTCCTTGAAGAATAAAACAACCACTTTAGCAGCATCACTTTTCCTTTTAAATTCTATGAAATGTGCCATATTTAAAAAGCTATCTATAACTATTGTCACTTAATCATGCTTCCTTTTTCTCCTTGGCAGTTCCAAGATAAGTTCCATGCACACATTTTCCCATGGTCTTTTTGGTACCAACAATGGCGTATACAACCTCGTATT
This sequence comes from Pinus tabuliformis, assembly GCA_031772625.1. Lineage (NCBI taxonomy): Eukaryota > Viridiplantae > Streptophyta > Pinopsida > Pinales > Pinaceae > Pinus > Pinus tabuliformis. The sequence goes on from CM062814.1 coordinate 717,991,077, forward strand.
TTGACTTCTACCCTTTGCTAGTTGGAAAAATCTACAACACTCAACAAACTTTCAAACATCCTTATTGATGCTAGGCAAAACAAAACTCTCCTTTACCAACATTTTGGTATTATCCATGCCAATATGTCCACCCAATCCTCCACCTACTGGTTCCTTAATAATATCTAGCCTCATTAACCCTCAAGGAATGCATATCTACTAATCTCTAAATAAAAACCATTATTGGATATGGTATTCTAATAACATGGTTTTTTTAAGACTCCGAGGTTCTTTACAAGTTATCCAAGATTATCCAAAATCAGCATCTCCTACATACAATTCATTCATGCTTTCTAAACTCACCACTTCCACTGACAAGATGTTGAGTAGCAACACTCTCGTACTCAAAGAATCTACAAATTTGTTTGACTTTATAGATTTATGCTTCAGAACAAATATATAAACTTGTAAGAATTCAACCCATTTAGAATTCCTTTAATTCAACTTACCTTGACTATTGATATATTGTAATTCCTTGTGATTAGTAAACAAGAAAAATTCCTTGGGTAACAAATAGTGTCTCCACTTCTTTAAAGGCTACACAATAGCATAAAATTCCTGATCATATACAAAATAATTTTTCTTAGCTTCATTCAAATCCTCACTAAATAATTCTATTGGTCTGCCTTCTTGACATAAAACTACTCAAATTTCTATCCCACTTCCATCATAGTGAACTTGGTAAACGTTATCAAAATTTGGAAGTACCTTCCTTTTGAGATCTGAATTTTTTTTCCATATTGTTATTGTCCATTTAAAATTACTGTTTTTGATGGACTTAGTAAGAGTTGCACAAATCTAGATGAAATTCCTAATGAATTTTAGATAGAAGCTTGCTAATCCATGAAATCTCCTCACCTCAAAAGTATACTGAGGTGTTTTGCACTCCAAGATAGCATTCTACTTTTCAGAATCCATATTCAAACCTTCCTTGGAGATAAAAAATCCAAAGTAAACTAACTCATCCTCCATAAATGTACATTTCTTCAAGTTGATTAGCAACTTTTGTTCCTTTAATTGCTGCAACACTTTCCTTACATGCTCCAAGTTCTCCTCTTTGTTTTTTTAAATAAAAATATCATTAAGGTATACTATAAAAAATTTCCAAGAATTGTTGTAAGACCTCGTTCATGAGCCTCATGAATTTTATAAGGGCATTGGTGAGCCCAAATGGCATAACCAACCCTTCAAAAAATCCATCCTTTGTCTTGAAAGTAGTCTTCAAATCTTCACCCTCCCTGATCTATATTTGATGATAACCACTATTAAATTCTATGGTTTTGAAATATACATCACCACTTAAAAATTCAATTATATCTTCCATCCTTGGCAAGGGAAATATATACCTGATGGTTATCCTATTAATGGCTCTAGAATCTGTGCACATTCTCCATTCACCTATGTTCTTTGGATTCAATATCTTTTGTTACAACACATGGAATCAAACTTTCTCTTATCAATCCTCTATCAAACAACTCCTATACATGTTTATTTACTTCCTCACTCTCTGTTGGAGTTATCTTGTAAGGTTCCTTTTATGGTAAGCTTGATCGAGGAATCAAGTTAATATGATGAGAAATACTTCTCATGAGACGAAGTCCTATTGGAAATTCATCAACAAAAATCTCCTTGAATTCATTCAATAAGGATTTAATCTCTGTAGACATGGATTTTGATTCCACTTCCTCTTGCACATCCTTTGGAATTACAGCTAAACAAAATTTTTCCCTGCTTTCCTCATGTATGAAATCATTGTATGAACGCAACATAATATTCCTATTACACATGTTGGTACCTATTGTTACTGTTATATTTTCGATCATCACATTGAGTTTGTACTCTTGTCCATCTTTCTTGAATTCAAATGTGTTTTCCCCACCATCATGGTCAACTTGCATTTAAAAGAACCACGGTCTTCTAAGAGGTATGTGGCATGTGTCTATGTAAACCATGTTACACAATACTTTCTCCTAAAAGCTACCAATTTTATAATTCAACAATCATTTCTTAGTCACAACCACTTGTTGTCCCTTTTGTAACTACGAGATTCTCTAAGGATTTTGATGGACTAAAATTTTGTGTTTTATCTTCTCCATGACTTCAATGAATACCAAATTTTAAGTACTTCCACAATTTATAACCAAGTTACAACATTTTCCTTGGACCTTACATTTAGTTTTGAAAATTTTCATTCTTAGCTCTATTTCTTCCACAATAATTTTCTCAGGCTTGAGAAATGATCTCTCAAACATCAAATCTTCTCCCTATTATTTGTGCAATACAGTCACATTTTCTCCAATAATAGAAGCTTCATAGACTTGTGTAACTTGTGTTTTTTCTTCACCTATTTTCCTTGAAATATGTCCTTCCACACACTCAGATTTGTTGTGTCCTTCAACTCCATAACAATAACAAGCAATTACATGCCTTACCTTTCCTCTTCTAAGACTCTGTATGCCTCTTCTAGCATTGTTTCCAACTCTACCACCTTGACCACTAGTGGATTCTTCTTCCTTCTAACTTCTTGTAGCAATCCCTCTCTTATATATTCCTCTTAAACATCTTCCTCTACCTTTTTGTTGTATTTTCCTATTCAATGTTTCCTCTACCTTCACGACAATGTGATAAGCTTCAACAAAAAAATAATCAATGCATACTCATTTCATCTTGAATAAAGTATTTCAGTCTATTCACGTACCTGGCAACTCTTTGGAATTCTAGTTCCTTTATACCAGATGAAAGTGACATTTTGAAAAAATATTCAGTGTACTCACGGATAAAGGTTTCCTTTTGTATTAGATTATGGACTTGTCTATACAAATTTTACTAGTAATCAACGGGTAGAAATTCCTCCTTGATATTTGTTACTCACTCATTCCAAGTCTTGATATTTTATAGATGATTATTTACTCTCTCTTTTGTAGCATATCCCAACATAGTGTAGCATGACCCTTCAACTTCGTCATGGAAAATTTCACCTGATTTGGATCCTGAACATTTTCATACTCGAAGTATCCTTTGAGTTCTCCAATCCAATGGATAGCACAACAACTTTTATATTTCCATCATAAGAAGAAACTTCAACTCTTTCATTGCCTCTATTATTCAAATATGAAATCGAACTTGTTGTTGTGTCTCTCTCCTCAACACCATGTTCTTCATCTATTTATTCTTCAAGATTTGAATCTAATTCAACACCTTCATTTCTTCTATGCTTCAACTCTTATATTCTCCATTTCAACTCTTTTATTTAATTATTTCTTACACTTCCACATCTAGCTCTTCTTCCCCTAAGTGGCATCCTTACAAGTTGTAAATGTCTCACCAACATCTACATACCTCAACCCAAGCTTTGTGTCCTAACCCATACCTTCAACACTCTTGTTTTTCAACCACCAAACAAGGTTTAATAGTGCCTATTACACAAAAAAAATAAAGGTGCAAATCCTATAATGAAACCCACTCTAATACCACTTGGCGTAATCCAAGCCTTTGTAGCTTTCACAACAAATTATAGATCTTGGATATTTGTTACAAAGTGCACAACCCTGGCCATTTGGATTTTAGTTACTATCTTAATTAATTCAAATGACTAAATCACAAATAAAAAAAAAAGGGTAATTCAAGTCTTCTCACAATAACATGGAGAGGATTTCAAATATTTTTAGTCATTCAGAATGTGCTATTACATACAAGAATTTAAATATGAGAGTGGAGTCCTCATAGTGTTTGAAATTCCTACACTATTACAGAACAATACCATACATAACCACCGAGACACCCTCGCTAACTTGTATTGCAACCAATTGCCCTCTCTCTAAATTATGTACCATCCAAAACCAAGACTAATAGTCCAATAGCCAAAAGAAAAAACCCAAAATCCAAAAAATTCCATTTTCTTTCCTGTTCCCGCAATTTAATCTCACACTATTTAACTCTTCGCATTCTAATTGAAAAAAATCACTTCCCATGATGTTGACATATTCACCTTCTAGAGCTATATCAATTCACTTCCTCTTAGTATGCATACAAGAAAAAATTTGTAACCTACGTCTCATTCTCATAGCACGTCTCGTAGCAGTTGTCATGTAGCATCGTAGCTAAACAAATACATGTTCGGGTTTGTTAGAGACTCCACACAATAGGAGTATCAACACAAGATCCCGAGAGTGTCAATAACTTGAAAGTAGTCATCGCTTCGATAAAATGTAGCTACAAGAGTAGCAACAACCATTAGTTGGGTAAGTCAACAGCTAACATACTAGGAGTATCAACAACTAACATAATAAGAGTATTGACACCTTAAAATACATGGGAGTAATAACACTTATTACGAACTCAAACATAAACGTGTATTCTTTTGATAAGGATTGCTTGAGGCCAAAGATGCTCCTACATCACAACATTTTGTAATTCACTTTCTACAACATCATATGGTCACCAAGTTTGATGTGCCAACCACTCTTTTCTTTAATAATACTTTGTATTTATCTTCTTTAAATTTGATTGAGTTTTCTTTAGATAAGGGTATCATCTTAATATATTTAATTAATTATTACCTTTAGGGTAATGGTGTATTTGAATCCATTGACAAGAATCTTATCCACATCCTAAAAGTTATTGCAGTTGGCCACTAGAGGAATTGGTACAATGCTTTACCAAACTGTATATGGGTGGATAGAGTAACTCTAAAATCATCATTAGAAACATCTCCCAATTTCTTGGTCTATGGAAAAGAAGTTGTCCTATTTCCAAATATTTTTTCCACGTCTCCAAATATCTCAAACTTCATGTGGGAATAATTGTCTAGTTAGGAAACAAAAGGTTGATACCCTACTCAAACTAGGAGAACAAAAATAGAAAGAAAAAGAAGGATTTTGTTGTTCATAAGAAGGTTGTTAAAGTAGAGTTTAATAAGAAATCTATAGGAGAAAACAACTTCTATGTGGGAGACCTTGGTTTACAGGTAGAAAAGCCATACTAAGAGAATGGTAAGCACACTAAATTCTAAATGGTATGGCTTGGTCCTTACTTGGTGGTTGAAAATATTGGTCTTGGCATGTATAGGCTACAAAACCTAGAAAGAGAAGTAAACCTCCTTCTTATCAATGAAAAAATTATGAAGAGACACATTAATTATTTATCATTTATCTACTTAATTTCTACATACGTAGATTTAATTTGGTTTTTATTTTAGTTTTGCATTTTATTTTCACTTGTTTTATTTGAATTTCACATTTCCTTATTTATTTTAATGGTTACTTAATTTCTTCTTCGAAGAATGTTCCGATTGTATCATTTCTCATAAAATAGTCTATTGTTGTAAGTTCTTTTTTTGTTTCAGATCACTAAGCATAGCTATTGGAATCATGAAAACCCATTCTAAGTCTAATGGGCAAGACATTGATTCAAAATATAATTTCATTACCTTGGCCTAGTATCTAAGTTATCAATGAAATGGAGGAACACTACTTGAATAACATATGGTTATCAGAAATTTAAGCCCAAATCTAGCTAGGCTACTAGTTATCTTTAAGTCTCGATCCATGCATTTACTAATGATGGATGTTTCACTTAGAAGCTAATGGAGTTCTTAATGTGTTATTTATATGGAATTTGGTTATTATTAAAATAGACTTTATCTAAAACAATTATCTGCTAACATGTATCATCCCACACACCTTCAAAGGGTGATTAAGGTTCCCCATCCATTAATGTCTAAAAAGAAAACAAAAAATAAAAGGACTAGAAAATACATTTTAGACCTATTGGGACATGCAAGTATCTCCATTGGGGCTACGGATGCTCATTGTCATAGAAGTAATGCAAAGAGGATATGAATAAACAGCATGAATTTTTAACATCCCCTGTTTATAATGACATTGTTGTAGTACATTAGTATATGAGGAAGATCTACGTCAAGAAAGAACTTCATATTGTGGACTTGTTGCTAGAACCAATAACTTGTTAAGGCTAAAGATTAATACTCATTAAACAAATATAGATAACAAGGTGTAATGAGAACACTCTAAGCTATCGCTTGGATGCTTTACTAAGACTATTTGTTTTGTCTTAATAGAACCAGTGATTGTCTTAAAGGTCAGTTAAAATGATTCACGGTTTTCTACTATTAATCACCATTTATTAAGGCCTCTACACACCTTAAAAATTTGCAATAAATTTTAGGGACAACATTTTCTTTTAGTTTCTTTTCTTGTCATAAACATTGATTTTGGATTTCAAGTTTTTGTTAATTTACATAGAAATTAGGTTTTTTTCACTTCGCCTATTTACTAAAGAAAAACCAAAAAAGGTTATAAGTGAAAAGATTTCATTTGTTCATTGATGTGAGGGGGCCAAATTTATTTTTAGAGCTTATCTAACGTTTAAAAGTTCACCTACCAGCATATGTTATTGTGGATGTCTCTACACAATAATTATAATAACGGATTTACCGTCCCTTTTTGTTCACAACATTCTGGCCATGTTCCTTTCATTTAATGTCGTCCATAACATAACATTGCATTGTACATCATATCACTTTGCAGTCAGAAACCTTCAAAGTAACATTACTGAAAAGTTTAACTAATCAACTACATTCTCTAAGATCGCGATGAAATATATATATATACATATATCTTAGTCTTCCCGTAATCATTTTGTATACCATCAAACGATGCAATCTCTCTTTAAAAAATGTCAGACATACAAAACAAAATTATACATATAAAACAGAGAGGTCAGTTGTGTATGCCAATGCCACTAAAACGTACATTATGGGAGATTTGGAGAAAGATTAGAAAGGAATTACACACAACATAAACCACACATTGAATTATTTAATATGTTAGATTTGGAGAAAGATAATTACACACAACATAAACCACACATTGAATTATTCACTATGCTAGATTCGCATAAAGATTAGAAAGGAAATACACACTATTGTACTCCTATACCAATAGGTGTCATGTTTCATGATTGACTTATTGGGCTCTGTAATATGTTCATCCTTTCCTTGTTGTAAAGGTTTCCATATTATCAAAAAATCAAAAAATTAAAAAATGTAAAGAGGGTATGCCCTAAAAGAAAAATCAAAAGGTAAAAAGAATAAAATGGTCAAAAAAGTGAAAAGAAATGAACCCCAAACAAAGAAAGACCAGGAAAGTGTGCAAGTCCAAATGCCACTACTTTTTCATTTTCTATAAATAAAGCATTATGTGCAGCTTTTTGAACTTTATGCCACAATTGATGAATGGCCAAACAGCTTAATCTTGACCAGTTCATGTTTGAATTTCCTGTTTTAGAGATAGAGAATAAAAGTCTGACCAAACTGTTTAAACTTGGCAGATAAGTAGATAGGTAGAGAAGCAAAGGAGCTCAACTGTTTAATCTGAGCCCTTGGAAGTAATAAGTGCAAACTTAGGTAGGCTTACCATGGAAAAGAAAAGAAAAGAAAGTTGATGAGGGTTTGCCAGTCTAAAGTGCACCCAAGAAAGAAGAAAAAATGCTAGGCCAAGTAGGTTGGGTAGGTAGATGGTGTTGCAGAATGATACCTGTGATGGATGATGTTTCTAAGAATGTGTTAACTTTCACTCCCATCACAAGTGCCATGGCAGATATTTTTGGAGCAGCTCAAGCGAGGCAGATTCATAACTAAACTCCCCTTCATACTTTTCCCCAATCACTTACTAATTTCCCTCCTCAAATATTAAAAACCTGTTCTTAATAAGCCACTCTTTCCATTTCATAACATTTGCCTGAGTAAAACTCTGTTGTACTTAGGAAAATGGCAAATATTCTCCACAAAGACCTTTTTTTCAGCTTTAGCCTAAGTCTTAATGTAAAAATTTCAAACATTGGCTTAGCGCTTTTTATTTTTCAAAATCCATATTAACACTTAACCCTTATTATATAATTCCCATATATTTATTCCCATCCCGTACTATGTAAACATAAATAAAAACCCCGACTTTTATATATCCCCGCCCCAGTTAAACTATAGCCATAGTCACTGTACAAAAGTGGATTAATAAGTTCATCTGGAACTTATTAAGAACCTCCCCGCGGGTAGTCATGGGTTAATTAGCCACTTGAGTTAATTAAAACCAAAACCCTCGAACCAATGAAAACGGCCCCGGCACATTAAAAGCATTGTCTTATTATAGGCTGGGCCCGCTGCTAAACCTTCACCATATTCCATGAGCGCCCACCGTCCGATCGACCCTCGCGCATCCAACAGTCCAAAATCATTTCGCACCACCCTCCATCGCTAAACGATAATTCGCAGGGAACCGGTTGCTGCCCGTACAAGTCCACATGTCGCACTCCCACTTGATCGCTTACCCTCTGCCCAATACCGCCCAGCCCCAAAAGCAGTGCGGGCCAAATCGCTTACCACCATCCACCATCCCCTTGCTGATGTCATCCGCTGAGATCACCCTGCACTGACATCACCTCCCACATCACCTGTCCCATACCCCCCGCTGATGTCATCCATACTGCTTATGTCACTCGCCCATTAAAACCAAAAAATCTCGTCAAGCTTCATTTTGTCGAATAAAGGGTAAAAAAAGTAATTTTTTGCTATATTTCACTGCAAACAGTGCTTCAGACACAAAATCGACCGATGTTCACTGTTCTCTCTCGACTGCCTCCAGTCCAAGAAAGGCTCCATCAACGAGCTCGCAGCCTCAACCAAGCTGCCAATTACAGTTTTCTTCCTCTCTAATTCAGTTCGAAACAACACCGAGGGACTTCCAAACTCATGGAAAAAGAAATAAAGGAATGAACAGGGATATTTGCTACCTTAAAATAGTAAACCTTCAGAAGACAAAAATTTCTAGAGGAAAGATGATCCGAGGACACGTTAGCAGTTTTATCAGATCGACATTAAAGGCAAATCACAAAATAAGTCAAAGAGTATCAGAGCAGAATTAAAGGCAAAGCAGATCAGCAATAAAGACTGTCAGTGCAGAGTTAAAGAGTATCAGGGCGGCGTTGAAGAAAATCACATCAGAAGTAATACACAGTTAAAACAAGCAGTCGGTGCACAACTACTACAGAAGACAGCTACAAGCCGAACCCTAAAGGCCTGCCTCCAGCACAACATCAGTTAGCTGTTTCTATTCCACTTGTAAATTATTTTAGGTTAAACTAGATATTATCTCACAGCTGTGATGAGATATAGGTTGTACATATTTTGTTGTATAAATACCCCCTCGATTAGAGAAATGAGGGGGTCTATGGTGAGTGAATTTCTTAGACTGTGCTGTAATATTGAATATTTTGAAATACAAAGTTGTTGGAACCAACTGTTGTCTAGCCATACTGGATGAAGAATTGAAGCAGAGGACTTGTCACATAATTCTTGAATCAAACTCCGGATCAATAAGTCCCCTATATCTTGTGTTTTACAGTTTTCTGGTTTACTATATCATCTGTGTTTCATAATCTGAATGATAAAGAAAAAGGTTAATTTCAGAATTTGCTTAACTACACTCTGTATTCAGTCTTTATTATTCTCTGTGTTTTCTTTCGAATTAGAATAAACAGTGAATTCTTAATTGCTTCTGTTTCCTAATTCTTCCATGTTGATTATTTGTTAAAGAATTATTAACTGCTCCTTATCAGTAATCATTCATTTTCCCTCTTTCAATATGTTGAAGGATTCTTAACTGCCCTTCATCCATTCGAGCCAATTCCATCTACTTTCAATCCTTCATTTGTTCCCTGTTTGACTACCTTGCTCTGTGAAGCCATCCTTTGTTAAGAAACCAAATCTAGAAAGCCTATTTCTTTGACTCCATCATGCCCAATGGATTGAACTGTTCTATTTTACCTCACTGCTCTATTGAATCTCACCACCCAAACTCAAAACGAAACCCTTGAACTTAGTAACTAGCCTAATACCTTTCAAAAACAAGCTATCTCATAAAGAGAGAGCCCTCTCTGGATACAGATTGGCTAGATTCAGTATCTAAAAGATTGGTCTGTGGTTACATCGGCAGTATTCCCTTTCTTACAACTTTTGGGATAAACCTGAGTGATAACGTCATTGGCGACTCCGCTAGGGACCTCGAACAATTGTTTGTTACTATTGCTTATTTCACAAGCTACAGATGGAGCCTAAAGTTAGCCACGTAGCCTTTGAAATTCTTTTGCTTTGCAATTGCAGAAGTAAATGAATGTTGCTTCAGTCTATCTCCGGTCTAGTTTATGTACTGAACACCTAATTCCAAATACTTGATCAATTCGTTTTTTAATAAATATTTAGGAAAGTTTAAAATTATTACATCTAAACCTCCTAGAAGAGACTGTTAAAAGTTGTATTGTTAAAACTATTTCAAGAAAAAAGCCAAAAACACACCTAGAAACTGGCTTCAAAAAAGATTCACTACACTAGATCAAATCGTGATCCTAATCCTCCACCTGTGTTTGAAAATCCTAATCTGATTTCTAAGATTGTTAGAAGACAAGAGAGCCAAGAAAATTCTACTAGTTCACACCTTGACAAACTTTGAAGAACTCTATTTAGTCTGAGCTTACCTCTGGGAAAACACCAAACCTTTCTATAATTACTACAACTTCTCCCTGTTCACCATCAGCACCTCCAACTACCCTTTCCACTCCTCCATCTACAACACACATTCCCATTATTATCCCCAATCCTTCAGTTGTCACATCTACTTCTGCAACCATGGCAAAGCGATATACTCCCCTAAACTTACCTGCAAATCCAAGGGCTATGCCCCAAGACTATCAAAGTAAAATCACCTCTTTTGATGGTATTGGCACTTACACAACTCAACAACATTTCAAGAAAATGACTGACTATTTTGAAAGTTATGAGATTGACGATGATGATGTTAGAATGAAAGTATTTGTTCAAAGTTTAACTGGAGATGTTAGAACCTAGTTTAGAGCCCTCCCTGAAAACAGTATCAATGACCCATAAGCTCTTTATCAGACCTTCTTGAACAGATGGGGAAAGAATAAAGATCCTCTCCACATTTTATCAGAATATGAAAACCTAAGAAGAGGTATACAAGAAATTGTCCAAGATTATTGTACCAGATTCAATAATATCTACAGCGCTATTCCTCAAAATCTCAGACCTCCTCCAGATTTGGCCTTGATCAAATTTCCAGATGCATTTGACTCTGATATGGCATACCAACTTAGGGAAAGAGCTCCTCGAAACTTAGAAGAGATGCAGAGCATCGCTGCCAGTGTTGAGGCCAACCTGATATCTAAACGGTATAGAGCCAGAGCTGAAAGGAGAACACCTTTAAAAGAAGAACCTTCTGCCTTTGAACAAAAAATTAGATGCAACCATTAAAGGAATGGATAGACTTGGATATAGAGTTGAAACGATCGATAGAAAATCCCCTTGGGATGGTCAACCAAGTAATACTGGAAGAAATCCAAATTTCAGAAAAAATCAAAATCCTAACATTGGAAAGACAGGGCCCGACCAAAATATTAGGCCCCCATTTCAAGAAAATTATGCTGAAGCCTCAGCTTCTGATGAAGCAAAAGAAGACACTCAAATTAATCTAATGGGACTCAACAATGAACAACAAGTTTTCTTGACCCAAGAGGATCAAGAAGCTCACATTGTGAAACAATTCCAAACTTAGTCAGGTGAATCATTTGACTTTAGGGAGGGATATGACACAGCCATTTATGAAGTCCACAAACAAAATAATCTGAGAAGTAGAAGGATAGATGTCCCTGAAATTAGCAAACAGAAAGATACCAAGCAGCTTAACAAAGGCAAGGTTAGTAACCCCCTTGTACATATTCTTGCTAGAATAGATCCTAACCCAAATAGTCCAATTATTGAAGATATATCAGACAATCAGCCACCTAACAGACAACCTCCCACTGCTATTCATGCTAAAGGAAAAGTAGGAGAGCATCCAAAACTTGATTCAAAAAAAATTCAACGCATAATCCCAGTCCTGAAGAAGAGAGAAACGCATAAAATTCAGTTGTTCGAATTACAAAAACTCAGACCAAGAAGCCTTTCAATTTTCAGACAGAAGTAGACAAACTAAATATAGTTGTTCCCTTATCAGAATTAGCTAAACATGATGTCTATAGAAGTCAAATTAGCAGATCACTCAAAATTTCTGTGAATGAAGATTCAGTAAACATTTTAAATGACCAGCCTGAATTGATATTTGGTCCTGAAGTAAATGGAAAAACAGCAGGAGGAGAAATTCCTCCTTTCTATGTGGGTTTAAACATACATGATAAAATACTTCATAATGCCATGTTTGATTCTGGTGCTTCTCATAACTCGATGCCTAAATCTGTAATGGAGAAACCTGACCTTGACATCACCAGGCCATATAAGGACCTCTTCTCTTTTGATTCAAGTCAGGTGAAATGTTTGGGTTTAATCAAAGACTTATGTGTGTCACTAGTCCAATATCCTGCCAAAACCATCTTAATGGACATAGTAGTAACTGATATTGCAACAAAGTATGGTATGTTATTGTCTAGATCTTGGGGTGTAAAGCTTCAAGGATCTGTACAGTTAGACATGTCTTACGCTACTATTTTAGTGTTTGGTCAACCCAAGAGACTATATAGAGAAACCTTAATGAAGTATGTAGTAAGTAATCAAGAGAAACCTCAAAATTTCCCTATCTACTCACTACATTCAGATATGGATTCTTTTATCCTTTACAATGCTGAAATTGATCCCCCACATACAATAAAGCTTCTAGCAGGTGAAACAGAAAAAAGTGCAAATGAAATGTCTTGTGTCCGAATCCAAGAAATTTCTGAAAATCATGAAACATCAGAGAAACCAGAAGGAACTGAAAAACCAGATCTCCCTATCGAACAGATCCCTAAAACTCCAGATATAAATCATAAACATGAAATTCTGTGGTACTTCGAATTTGATGGTTCTATGAACAAATTAGGAGCTGGAGCAGGAGTCTGGGTGCACAATCTTAAAAACAATCATGCTGATGGCCATGCCTACAGATTAAATTTTAGATGCACTAATAATATGGCTGAATATGAAGTTCTGTTGTTGGGTCTTAAATTGGTCAAAAAATTGGGAGTAACTAGAGTGTCAGTCTTAGGAGATTCTGATTTAATCATTCAACAGATAAAAGGGAAGTTCTTAACAAATGATCCCAGGTTAAGAGAGTACAGAGGAATAGCCATAGAGATCCTCAACACATTTTTGGAAACTCAGCTTGCCAAAATCCCAAGAAAACATGACTTGCAAGCTCACAACCTAGCAATGTTTGCCAGCACCTGTAAATTACCATTCGAGCCAAATCATCAATTCACAGCAGAAATTAGACACAGGCTAGCCATACCTAATAATGTGAAGGACTGGCAAGTGTTTGACAGTGATAATCAGATCAACAATTTCTTAACCCTAGAAGAAGAATTTTCCAGCACTAACATAGATGAAGATACACTTAGTGAGTTTGATCCAGCAAATCTAATAGAAACAAACATTTCAGTAGAAAATGCAACTCAAATGCTTCATCCAACGAGATTTACCAAAGAGGAAATACAAGACCTTAAAGAAACAGAGGTTGATGAGATTATTGAAGGAGAATCTAAAATTATCAATTTAAAAGACAGTCATTTGCCCAAAGGATTAACTCCTTTGGAAGATCTCTTTGATTTCAACGATATCCTAAAGAAACCCCAGCTGGAACCTCCAAAAGCAGACATTGAAGACTACAACATAAGAACTGAAGAGAACCCAAAAATGATAAAACTGTCCAAATCTTTGCCCCCTGATAAAAAACTTAAGTATATTGAACTGATCAAAGAATTCTAGGATATTTTTACCTGGAGCTATGAAGACCTGAAATATTATGACACCTTTGTAATTCAACATATAATACCCCTCAAGGAAAATCAAAAGCCATTCAAACAAAAGCTCAGAAGAATCAACCCTGTACTGCTTCCTTTAATTGAAAAAGAAATCAGACAAACGCATGATGCAAAGATAATTGCTCCAATTATATTTTCAGAATGGGTATCTAATTTAGTGCCTACCAGGGAAAAAATAGGAGAAATCAGATTATGTGTTGACTTACGAAATGTAAACAAGGTTTCTTTAAAGGACAACTACCCTTTACCTAAGATGGATCATATTTTACAAAGGGTAGTAGGTGCTTCTAGGATTTCACTTTTGGATGGGTTTTCAGGTTTTAATCAGATTCTGGTTCACCCTGATGACCAAGAAAAGACTGTGTTTACAACACCATGGGGTACATTCAAATATGTTAAAATTCCATTCGAACTTAAGAATGCAGGGGCAACCTTTCAATGAGCAATGGACATAGATTTTGCAAAAGAGATTCATGATTTTCTAGTTGTATATCTAGATGATCTCACTGTGTTTTCTAGATCAGATGAGCAACATTTCGATCATTTGAGACAAATGTTTTTAAAATGCAGAAAGTATGGTATTTCATTAAATCTTAAAAAATCTCTGTTTGGTCTAGAAGAAGGCAAACTCTTAGGCCATATCTTCTCCAAACATGGCATCAGAATTGATCCGGCCACAATAGAAGCTATTCTACAAATACCCCACCCCAGAAATGTCAATGAACTTCAAGCTTTCCTAGGGAAGATTAACTTTTTGAGAAGATTCATATCTAATTTGGCTGAATTAATTAGATTGTTGAACAACATGTTAAAAAATGATTCAAAGGTTAAATGGACAACAGAAACCAAGCAAACATTGAAGAAATTAAAATGGTTTTGACTAGAACACCAGTCCTTACAAGTCCAAAGTTTGACAGAGACTTCACAATTTTCTCATTTGCATCAGAACACACCGTAGCACCCGTTTTACTGCAAAAAGATGACCAAGGATGTGAAAAACCCATAGCCTTTTTTAGTAAAGCATTTAGAGATGCACCTCTGAAATACAAAATCATGTAAAAGCAAGTCTTTTCACTTGTGAAAGCTATTCAAGACTTTAGAGTCTACATATTGTACTCACATGTAATAGTTTATGTACCAAATGCGGTGGTAAAAGACATCCTGACTCAGGATGGAATTGAAGGCAAATGATGTAAATGGATATCTAAAATATTGGAGTATGACATTGAAATAAAACCTAAAAAGCTGATGAAAGGGAAGGGATTAGCTAAACTCATTACTGAAACAAACTTTCAAGCCCTGGATATTAATGAACTGGAGATGGCAACTCCACAAATCAGCCAGGCCTACTTAGAATCACCTCGGTATGCTGATATAAGTCATGTATTATTAAACCTGCAGGCTCCTACAGGGTTATCCAGAACAAAGAAAAGGTTTTTAAAGATGAAAGCTTCAAAATTCTGTATTTTAGATAATGCTCTTTTTTGGAAAAATCATGAATGTATTCTTTTGAATTGTTTAATAAAAGAAGAAGCTCACAAAGCTCTCAAAGAATTTCATGCAGGGGATTGTGGTGGACACCTCTACTGGAAATCAAATGCAGACAAAATCCTGAGGGCTGGATTCTACTGGCCAACCTTGTTCACTGATGTAAAGAAGTTTGTCACTGCTTGTCACAAATGCCAAATTTTTGAAGGCAAAAGGAAACTGTTACCCTTGCCCTTGAGACCAATTTTCACTGAAAAACCCTTTCAGCAATGGGGTTTGGACTTCATTAGAGAAATACACCCTTCCTCTTTTGGCCAACATAAATGGATCCTTACTGCCACAGACTATTTCACCAAATGGATAGAAGCCATTCCTTCTAGACAAGCCAATGATACAATGATTATAGGATTCTTAGAGACCAACATCTTGTCCAGGTTTAGCTGTCCTGAAAAGATCATAACAGATAATGTTGCTGCCTTTAAATCCAAGAAACTGATAAATTCCTGCAGCAAATACCATATCACTTTAGGCCATTCCACAACCTATTACCCTCAAGGTAGTGGTCTAGCTGAATCTTCTAATAAAAACTTGATCAATATTATTAAGAAATTGTTGGAAGAGAACAAGAAAAAATGGCACAAGAAACTTACAAATGCGCTATGGGCAGACAAACTTACTACAAAGAGATCTATTGGAACTATCCCTTATGAGTTAGTTTATGGCATGGAGGTTGTATTCCATTCATCTTTAGGAGCTCCTGTAATGAAGTTGCTGCACGAAGCTTAGGTGGAACCCAATGCTATTCAAAGGAGAATAAATCAGACCATTCATTTACAGCAGACTAGAGAAGAAGTGCACCAAAGGTCCCAAGTGTTACAAGAAAAACTCAAGAAGATATTTGATAAAAAGACCAAAGCAAAATATTTCTACATTGGAGAAAAAGTACTAAAGTGGGATTCCAGTAGAGAAGACAAAGGAAAACATGGGAAGTTTGACTTCCTGTGGAAAGGGCCATTTATCATCGAGGCATTGCAAGGGAACAATACTCACTTTCCTAAGAGCTTGGACGGTACAGTAACAGAATAAGGACCAGTGAATGGTCGAACGCTGAAACATTACTTTGATCCAGTTTTCTAATAAATTTTGACTCCAACATGTACATACTATATCCTTAACAATGTCACAGTTTTGAATGGGATAGCAACTTGCTGCAGTTGAAGCCCGAAGAGAAGGCCCTAAAATTCACAAATGTGCTATCATGTATGCAATAAAGCAACCAACAAAAGAATATTTTAGAACACAACAAAAGTTACTCATAATGCCATTTGACCTGTTGTTCTTGACTTTCCACCAGGGAAAGCCATCCCCAAGTGGAGCCATTGTTGTACTCTTATACCAATAGTTGTCATGTTTCATGGTTGACTTATTGGGCTCTGTAATATGTTCATCCTTTCCTTGCTGTAAAGGTTTCCATATTATCAAAAAATCAAAAAATTAAAAAATGTAAAGAGGGTATACCCTAAAAGAAAAATCAAAGGGTAAAAAGAATAAAATGGTCAAAAAAGTGAAAAGAAATGAACCCCAAACAAAGAAAGACCATGAAAGTGTGCAAGTCCAAATGCCACTACTTTTTCATTTTCTATAAATAAAGCATTGTGTGCATCTTGTTGAACTTTATGCCACAATTGATGAATGGCCAAATAGCTTAATCTTGACCAGTTCATGTTTGAATTTCCTCTTTTATAGATAGAGAATAAAAGGCTGACCAAACTGTTTAAACTTGGCAGATAAGTAGATAAGTAGAGAAGCAAAGGAGCTCAACTGTTTAATCCGAGCCCTTAGAAGTAATAAGTGCAGACTTAGTTAGGCTTACCATGGAAAAAAAAAAGAAAAGAATGTTGATGAGGGTTTGCCAGTCTAAAGTGCACCCAAGAAAGAAGAAAAAATGCTAGGCCAAGTAGGTTGGGTAGGTAGATGGTGTTGCAGAATGATACCTGTGATATTATGTTTCTAAGAATGTGTTAACTTTCACTCCCATCACAAGTGCCACGGCAGATATTTTTGCAACAGTTTAAGCGAGGCAGATTCATAACTAAACTCCCCTTCATACTTTTCCCCAATCACTTACTAATTTCCCTCCTCAAATATTAAAAATATGTTCTTAATAAGCCACTCATTCCATTTCATAACATTTGCCTGAGTAAAACTCTGTTGTACTTAGGAAAATGGCAAATATTCTCCACAAAGACCTTTTTTTCAGCTTTAGCCTATGTGTTAATGCAAAAATCCAAACATTATGCTTAGCGTTTTCATTTCAAAATCCATATTAACACTTAACCCTTATTATATAATTCCCACATATTTATTCCCATCCCGTACTATGTAAACATAAATAAAAACCCTTTTTATATATCCCCGCCCCGGTTAAACTATAGCCATAGTCACTGTACAAAAGTGGATTAATAAGTTCATCTGGAACTTATTAAGAACCTCCCTGCGTGCAGTCATGGGTTAATTAGCTGCTCGAGTTAATTAAAACCAAAACTCCCGAACCAATGAAAACAACCCCGACGCATTAAAAACATTGTTTTATTATAGGCTAGGCCCGCTGCTAAACCTCCGCCATATTCCATGAGCACCCACCGTCCGATCGACCCTCGTGCATATAATGGTCCAAAATGATTTCACACCACCCTTCATCGGCGAACGATAACTCACAGGGAACCGGTGGTTTTGTCGCCCGTACAAGTAGATGCGTTGCGCTCCCGCGTGATTGCTTACCCTTCGCCCAATATCGCCCAGCCCTAAAAGCGGTGTGGGCCAAACCGCTTACCACCATCCACCGTCCCCTTGCTGACGTCACCCTCTGCTGATATCACCTACCACGTCACCTGTCTCGTACCCCCCGCTGACATCATCCGTACTGCTTACGTCACTCACCCATTAAAACCAAAAAAATCTCGCGAAGCTTCATTTTGTCGAATAAAGGGTAAAAAAGTCATTTTTTTTAATATTTCGCTGCAAACAACGCTTGAAACACAAAATCGACTGATGTTCATTGTTCACTCTCAACCGCCTCCAGTCAAAGAAAGGCTCCATCGACGAGCTCGCGGCCTCAACCAAGCTGCCAATTACAGTTTTCTTCCTCTCTAATTCAGTTCGAAACAACACCGAGGGACTTCTAAACTCACGGAAAAAAAAATAAAGGAATGAACAGAGATATTGCTACCTTAAAACAATAGATCTTCAAAAGACACAAATTGCCAGAGGAAAGATGATCCGAGGACACGTTAGGAGTTTTATCAGATCGGCATTAAAGACAAATCACAAAATAAGTCAAAGAATATCAGAGCAGAATTAAAGGCAAAGAAGATCAACAATAAATATTGTCAGTGCAGAGTTAAAAAGTATCAGGGCGGCGTTAAAGAAAATCACATCAGAGGTAATACACCGTTAAGACATGCAGTTGGCACACAACTACTACAGAAGACAGCTGCAAATCAAATCCTAAAGGCCTGCCTCCAGCACAACATCAGCTAGCCGTTTCTATTCCACTTGTAAATTATTTTAGGTTAAACTAGATATTATCTCACACCTCTGATGAGATATAGGTTGTACATATTTTGTTGTATAAATACCCCCTCGATTAGAGAAATGAGGGGGTATGTGGTGAGTGAATTTCTTAGACTGTGCTATAATACTGAATATTTTGAAATACAAAGCTGTTGGAACCAACTGTTGTCTGGCCATACTGGATGAAGAATTGAAGCAGAGGACTTGTCACAGAATTCTTGAATCAAACTCTGGATCAATAAGTCCCCTATATCTTGTGTTTTACAGTTTTCTGGTTTACTATATCATCTATGTTTCATAATCTGAATGATAAAGAAAAATGTTAATTTCAGAATTTGCTTAACTGCACTCTGTATTTAGTCTTTCTTATTCTCAGTGTTTTCTTCTGAATTAGAATAAATAGTGAATTCTTAATTGCTCATGTTTCCTGATTCTTCCATGTTGATTATTTGTTAAAGAATTCTTAACTGCTCCTTATCAGTAATAATTCATTTTCCCTCTTTCAATATGTTGAAGGATTCTTAACTACCCTTCACCCATTTGAGCCCATTCCACCTACTTTCAATCCTTCATTTGTTCCCTGTTTGACTACCTTGCTCTGTGAAGCCATCCTCTGTTAAGAAACCAAATCCAGAAAGCTTGCTTCTTTGACTCCATCATGCCCAATGGACTGAACTGTTCTGTTTTACCTCACTGCTTTATTGAATCTCATCACCCAAACCCAAAACAAAACCCTTCAACTTAGTAACTTGTCTAATACCTTTCAAAAAACAAGCTAAATCATAAAGAGAGGGCCCTCTCTAGATACAGATTGGCTAGATTCTGTATCTAAAAGATTGGTCTGTGGTTACCTCGGCAGTATTCCCTTTCTTACAACTTTTGGGAAAAACCTGAGTGATAACACACACAACGTAAATCACATGCTAAATTACACTATGGTAGATTTAGAAAAGGATTAGAAAGGAATTACACACAACATAAATTACACTATGGTAGATTTGGAAAAAGATTAGAAAAGGATTACACACAACATAAATCACACACTAAATTAGACAATGGTAGATTTGGAGAAAGATTAGAAAGGAATTACACACAACATAAATCACACACTAAATTATATATAGTTATATGTCACTAATTTTTAGATGATAAAATTAGAAAAAGATGAATTTATGACTCATAAATAACTCACACATAAAAATAGCTATTTCTAAAATCACACTTATGGACTCACAATAAAAACTTACAACTTAAAACACATAAAAACATCATTTCTAATATACGCATATACCAAAAATCCCTGCCAAAAATATGCATCATCTTTTGTATATTTAATATGCCAAATTACAATTTTAGGTAAATTAATGAAATTATAGTGTTATTTTAACCCAATTTAAACAATATATAAAGTGCTGGCATATTATATGTATTTATGATATTATCAAAGCGATGCCTTACTTACATTTTAAAGAAATAATGAACTTTATTTTACCTTTTCAATTTTATTACTTTTCCAAAATACAATCTAGGATGGGGATCTTTCTTCCTTACAAATATATAAACATCGAATACATTGATAATGGTTAAAACAATGCGGTTCTCTCCCACCGCCATGATTTTATCACGAGAGTTTGGTGTCCTTTCGATGTCCCTCCCTCGTATCGCTGGTTTCCACTCAAATTTCTATCCATCCTTCCACATTTTGTACATTCTTTTTTGTATATTTCTCAAAAAAGGACGAGGAGGATACACCTCACAAACCATGGTTATTGATGAAATCAGTTCGAATTATAAAATCAATTCAAATTTCTATTTGTGCTTTCACTTTTGTTATAAACATTTTTTTTACATTTGTCAAAAGGTGAAAGAAACGGATGAGTATATCTTAACTAAACAAAGGTTAATGATAAATTAATAATTAATCATCAATTTAAATTAAATTATTAAATTACCAATTGGTCTGAAGTATTTGATTTGTCATGGGTGAACTTTTTTCAATTTTTTCATTTTTTTATTAATTTTTGAGTTTCTTATTAAGAAAATAAATGGGAAAATATTAATTATTTTTATAAGATTTTGGGATTGAGGATATTTACAAGATTTTGGGATTAAAGGGTAAAAGGTGATCATTACTTTTTGTTAGTGTAAAGTAAACAATGAAGCATCACTGCTTGTTAATGTAAAGTAAAAAGTGATGCCATACTCTTTATCAATGACTAATGAAATCATTAGTTTTTATTTTTTAGGGAAAAATTTTTGGTGTTCAACAATGTGACATCAAAGTCTTTTTAAAGGTGGACCCAACACAATTCCACTTGACGTACTCTTTCAGTCTCATTCACTCCCCACCCAATTTGCACCTATGAAGCCATACAACTTCACTCCCTTTGGTCATTTGTACCATATTTCAAACTCAGTAGTGCCTTTAAGGTACCATAAAACCTGCTTCACTGTCTTCCAAAATAATTTTGCTGGCCTAACCATAGCTCGGCTCCGTTGGTTGACTGCATAACACATATATGGTTGTGTGTTCATAATATACATTAATGAACCCACTAGTTGTTGTTAAATGGTAGCATCCACTTCCTAACCTAAAGTGGCATCCTCCTTTCTCTAGTTAGTCGCTAGAGGTGTCTCCATGGGTTTATGACTCTTCATCTGGAATCTCTATAGTATCTTATTTTCATACTTGCATTGAGACAAAAATAGTTCCTCGTCACCTTTCCATACTTCCAACCCTAGGAAGTAGTGCATGAGGCCCATGTCCTTCATTTTGAATTCCCTTGCAAGGTCCTCCTCATAAGATCTGATCAACTTCTCATCAACAGTTAAAATTAAATCATCAACATATAAAAAAATAATAAAAAATTTATTTTCTACCAAGATATGATATAGGTTTGCATTCACTTCACTTTTGGTGAAGCCCAAACCAGTTAAATAGTTATTGATCCCGGTGTACCAAGCGTGAGGTGCTTTTTTGAGACCGTACAATGCTCACTTGAGTC
This sequence comes from Pinus tabuliformis, assembly GCA_031772625.1. Lineage (NCBI taxonomy): Eukaryota > Viridiplantae > Streptophyta > Pinopsida > Pinales > Pinaceae > Pinus > Pinus tabuliformis. The sequence goes on from CM062814.1 coordinate 718,013,063, forward strand.
TACACACATTAGACTCCTGATAAAACATCTCAAAACCTTCTAGTTTCTCGATGTACACCTCCTTCTCAATAACCACATTGAGAAATGTTGTTTTTACATCCATCTGGTGGATTTTCCACCCCATTTTCATAACGAGAGCAAGAATTGATCTAATGGATGAGTACCTTGCTACATTAGAAAATGTCTCCTCATAGTCAATTCCCTCAACTTGATAGTACCTTTTGGCGACAAATATGGCCTTATAATTCTCTATGCTCATGTCTACTACCTCCTTCACCTTGAAGATCCATCTCAAACCCACTACTGATTTATTTGCTGGTCTTGGGACCACATCCCAAAAATTGTTCTTTACAATGTAAAAGTATTCCTCCACCATTGCATCAACCCATACAGGTTTCTCTACTGCTTCCTCGTAAAAGGATGTCTTAGTCTCTACAAGCTCAGTCATTAGATCCATTTAGCTAGTGTACTGATCAAGTGACCTTCTCTTCATGAGCTTATTTTAAGGAGCACCCACATTCCCCTCGCATCCTGCAAAAGTTTCTCAACTTCCCTAGTTATCTTTCTTCCTTCTCCGGATGGTTCTGCTTGAGTGGTTGTCTCCACTCTTTGCTCCTCAATTTGTGGTTTCCCCACAACTTATTGAATTTCCTCCTTTGGATCTAGAAGCTTCTTTTCTGCTGGGATCTGAAGCTCCCTCTCAAGAGAGCACAACATCGCTTTCTCCTCTTCAAATTTTACATCTCCCACTTTCCTTGTTAATTCATTTGAATATTGCTCCCTCTCAAGAGAGCACAACATCGCTTTCTCCTCTTCAAATTTTACATCTCCCACTTTGCTTGTTAATTCCTCTTAATATTACCCCAACATAAGCTAAATACCTACTTTCAAATCATTAAGAATAGGTTTGTGTGAGAAAAAGGTTATATATTGTAGAGCTTCTGGTTTTAAAGCCTTGGATTTTATTGAAATTTGCATAAACAATAAGACCGAAAGCTTAACTTCCCACTCCCTCTCCATGCGACCTACATTCACAATACCTACGCCTAGCACACCTAACACCAAGCGCAAGTGGGTAGCCTTGGGCTTATTTCATCGAAACACAATGTAAGTATGGGATTATATAAACCATCATGAAGAATGTTCCCTTGTGAATGTGGGATAAATCCCATAAAGTAATATATATATATATATATATATATATATAATCCTTCCTTTTTCCCCTTCACAAAACCCTATTAATATAAAGTTTTGGAATTTATATTAATTTCTCCTCGTAATCCTATACTACATCTCCCCCCTGCAAAGTCAACCAATGGCCCAGCCCGCACTAAGAATTAAACCCCCTTCATTTTTATTTGCCTCAAGATTCGTAAAAATAAATGAATGGTTAAAATTCCATATCGCGCGCTCAGCTCATCCAACACTTAACACTCAAAAAGCATGTGAGACTAGCGGTTTTCCTAGCCCACCTTTTTGCTACATGGCAACCCCACATTATATCGCGTCCTCCAAAATAATACCACCTACCACATTAAAACGGTGCGATAAAACATTAACTGTTTTGGTTTTGAATCTTATAAATATTACGGGAATATAGGGTGGATTAATTTCAAGTGAAATACAGAGAGATGAGATGCAATAATATTTCAGAGCTACAAGTGAAACCATACTTAAGGTAAAATTATATAGCTACACGCAATATGAGACTAAGGTTGTGGAATGAGATTCAAAGGTAAGATGGTTTTACAACGACACATGAAATAAAATTCAATGATGCCATCAATTTATCAGAGGAAATAAAAGGGAAAATTTCACATGAAATTAATGTACAGGAGAGCAAAGATAGAAGTCATGTAAATGCATTTCACAATAGAAGATTAAGGTGAAATCAATTTACAAGTGTAAAATCATGTTAAGTAAAAGAGTGAAGTGAGAATACTCTCCCAACCATACAAATCAACACATGGTTTTGTAAAACCACCTAGGTATTCTACAAGAGTAAAAGGAATTTACATACAGATAAAATGAATTTACAGAGTGAGTAATAGAAACAAAACTACACATTGTTTTGTGAATTCATGGAAAGAGAAGCAAAACCACAGATTGGAAATAACACATGGTTTTGTAGAAACTTAATTATAAATTTCATTTAAAATATTTTGGAAATATTATTCATTCATATATATATATATATATATATATATATATATATATATATATATATATATATATATATATATATATATATATTTCAAAATATTTTGTGACACTAATGGATGATAAAACATCAGGGCAGTCACACGATTAGCCATCAGTGAGGGAAGTCTCAGATTATCAAGTAAGAGGATCAGCAAGCAGTTGAGTGAATTACTAAGAAAAAGGGAGATACATCTGCATCTGCTAGTTCATCTTCCAGCACAACCAAAAATTTTGGTCCACACCTTACCTGCTCCCACTTCCACAACAAAAACATTTGCACGACACATTGCACCAGAACTATTAATTTGCAGTAGTTAGAGCTTTTAGTTCATCTATAATCTAAAAATCTGTTTGTTAGAGACAACATTTATTGTAAACAGTTTGTAAATTTTATATAAATACTTCTGTTTTTGAAGTATTAGAGGTGGATATTTTGAGATCAGAAATATTAGTGATCTGTTGGAGCATTTTAAGTTTTTTTTAAGGCACTGGAGTATCAATACTAAGTAGACCATTCATAGGATTCTTGTGGCTTAAATATTGGTGATGTTTTTCTTATGTTAAAGTATTTCACTGTCATCTCTTCACTATAGTCATTTAAATTCCAATTGCAAAATAGAAATGTGATGAATAGGATTTACTTTTGAGTACCTTATTCTGGCTGCTTTTGCAATCTATATGTTTTCTACTGAAGACCACACTAAAGAATTCTTGACTGCTCTTTAGTTCTTCCTGATTGACTGGATGCCACACTAAAGAATTCTTAATTTCTCTTTAGTTTGCTGAAGGTTTTCATTGTTTTTCCATCATCCACTTATTATTCTGAAAGATCCAGTAAATATTCCTAACTTGCCCTAAGTTTACTATGTGAAAAATTGATGCAACCATCCAATTTACCTTTTGACTCCATTGCCCAATAGATGATAATTAAATTGAATACAATCAGTCTTCCAAAACCAAAAACCCAAGTACAATCATAACTAGTCTAAGATTTTCAAGCAACAAAGATAACTTTTATAGAGAGAGACCTCTTTAGGATTGGAAGGGCTAGATTCCCATCCCGAAGTTGTTTTGATGTTACATTCTTGTGATTTGTCCTACAACCTTCAAATTACAGGGTGATAACACTACCAATTGTATGATCAACTCAAGCTTCTTCCTTGATTATTTGGAGATATGGTAGTAAATAGTCGCTCCAAAAATCCTGAAGTGTGACACTTCTGGCTTCCTCCCTAAGAAAGCCTCCTTCGATGTAATCATGCCCAGAATCCGATGAGGACTATGGTTTTACAAATAGACTGTTGTGTTGCATGCTTCAGACCACAAATGCAGTAGTAGGCCTTGGTCATGCAACATCGCCCTTGCTGCTCCCACAATACTATGGTTCTTTCTCTCATCCACCCCATTATTCTATGGGTTGTGGGTTGTTGTAAACTCTCGTCGAATGCCTTCTTTTGCACATAAATTTTTGAATTCATTTGACACGTACTCACCTACATTATCACTCCTGAGAGCCTTCACTTTCTTGTCAGTTTCTTTCTCAACTAGTGCCTCGAATTATATGAACTTGGATAATGTGTCATATTTATTCTGCATGAAGAATATCCAACAATTCCATGAGAAATTATCATTAAAAATGACAAAATATTTGTGTTTGGCAGTGGAGGTTATTGAGAAAGGCCCACAAACATCAAAGTGGATACTTTCTAGGATTTCATGTGCTTTGTTGTCACTATCATGGAATGTGGATTTTCTGTACTTCCCAAAAGCTCATCATTTGCATACATCATGCTACCCAAGTTCTCCTTTTGGGAGGCCTGTGGTTATTTGTTGCATAATCTTCAAGGTTCCATGATGTAAATGGTCATGTCTTTTGTTCCAAAGTTCATCGACATCGCAGCTCTACACCTTCTCTGCCTTTGTGCTTAATGAAACACAATCTTCCACATCTAGGTTATACAAGGTCTTCACATGAACCTCGATCCACTTCACCTGTCCCGTGACTATGTGTCTTAGGAATTCCTTTCCTTTGTTTGAAGATCGCATCATAACCACGGTCTTACAAAATTGCAACAGAGATGATATTTTTCTTTAGGCCTAGAATGAACATGACATCCTTGATCCTGAAAGAGGATCCTGACTCCCTTTGAAAGGTGATTGTACAAAGCCTAGTCACGTTGTACCTTCTGTAATCCCCCATCTCAATGTGCATCTGCAGATATTTGTCCTCCAAGTCACTTAAAAACTCTCTACACCTTGTCATGTGGAATGATGCACCTGAGTCCAAGTACCACATGCTGCCCATCATTGTGTTTTCTATGCATGTGATAAGGGTAAAGTCAATATCGAACTATGAATCCAAGGCTTCACCTAATACTTCTCTTGAGCTCTTATTGCTTGCCTTTTTTTGTGGACACTTTGTGGAATTGTGCCTGAATTCATGACAACAAAAACATTTAATTTTGGACAAATTTTTCTTCTTCCCCCTTTGCCTGGACTCTGGTTTGGATTGAGATTTCTTCCATTTTCCCTTCTCTCCCTTTCTAACCAATGAAATGTTTTCTTCATCCTCGCCCTTAGATGAAGTCCCATCTCTGGTATTTTGCCTTATTTCCTCTTGTACCAAATCAAAACATAAGAATTCCCAATTCAATAGTCTCTCTCTCCTATTCATCGAAAATTAGTAGCTATGCAACCTCTTGGGAAGGCCTAGAAGGGCTACGTTTACCAAGTCATCTTATGGAAAATTAACAACAACCTCGCCAAGTACATCACGACAATGAGTGAACCTACTTAGATACTGCGGAATAGTGTCATTCCTCTCCATATTGATACGTTGAAGTTTATCCTTGAGTGCCAACTTCCTCTAGTCACTACTATTCTCGAACAATTATGTTAGTGCTTTCAATTTTGCGAATGAAGTTTCTTTTCTATGGATAACTGAGACAATGTGATCCCGTACTCCCTCCAATATTATTCTCCTCGCCTTGGCTACATATTTCTTCCATTGAGCAAGGTTTCGTGCAAGATATTCTTCTAGTTTTGCAACACCTGTCATGATGTATTCTAGAAATCCATTGTCATCCAATACTGCCTCCATCTGATCCTTCTGTGTGATGAAATTAGAGCTTCCTTCCAAGCCATACTCTAGCCCCAGTCCATTTAAGTCCATCTTCTCAGCTCTGAAGAGATCTTGTTGACCTCCTGAGAGACAACTTCAAAATTTTTGCTCTAGTGTGAATCCTTCTCCGATACCATGTAGAAATTATGGTGTATATTTGCAACTGCTCATGAATTTTTAATCGAAATCACATGACACAAACCTAATTCACTGCTCTGTGGACGTTAATTCATAATCTAGAAAAAAAAATTCCATACATGCAATAAGAATAACACACATGCACATAATATTTTTCTTGGGGAAAGTAATTTTCCAAAAACCCCACTGATTTCTTTCATTAATATGATAAATATATATGTATTACGATTAATTTGATCAATTGAGAACAACCTCCAAGTGCATAACCTATCTCTCTACTCATTGATAAGCTCTGACCCAGACTTAATCAATTTCTACCTCTGCTTGAGCCCCTATTTCCTTGTGCAATCACTTGAGAAATTAGGCCCCTATTATTTAAGAATTTATCTAAAATGGATTGTGTACTTCCCAAGGTTGATCATTATACTGCATGCAACACATGTACACTCAAGACTAGGCTACAACTGATGTTACACTTCCTTGGAATCTCCACCATAGCTAGGTAAATTGAATTCTATGCATTCACTAAAAATTTTGGGTTGTTTGATCAGTTAACTGGATGATCACTACGTTTGACTAAAATCCCATTGTACAACTAACCTTCCATTGGTTCCTCCAATAGTTGGAACTAGTTTAACTGAAAACAGATTGAGATAAATAACTTTGATTGATACAAATTAGCAGCCACATATTCTTAACTGAACTATAACTCCTCCAAATTGAATTTACTAAGAAAATTGGGTGACATAAGCCATGTCACACAAGTGAACTACATCCAAGTTGTCTACTGATGTGGAAATTCAAATGTTCTCAATTTAATCACGGAAAAATCAAATTGATAATATCTTGCTACATTTTTCAACAACCATCTCATGAATGACATCATGTTTCAAGAGAACTATCATGGTGTATTTTTTAGGTGCCTTGAGAAGCAGGAGATTGATAAAGTCTTCAGAAAATTACGTGATATAACTTCTGGAGGAATTTGTTTTGATAAAACCATTTAACCCATAAGATCCTAAGAGCTAGATATTATTAGCCAATGGTTTTCAAATTTTTAAGTGAGAAACATACCAAAAGTGTGTAATAATCCATTTACAACCTATATTCGTTAGAGATCCATTTGAAAAATGAGGCTTGGAAGTTGTCAATGAGAAAAATATACTTTCCTCTAGATAGCATAAATATATCCTTACCGCAATTGAACACTTCACATGATGGACTGAAGTTGTACCCATAATCAAGGTAAATAAAAATTACACATTCTAAGCCTTTCTAGCTTTCATAGCAAACTACAGATCCTAAATCATTGCTACAAAGTGCACAACCTTGACCATTTGTTTTTTGGGTACTATATTAATTAATTCAAATGACTAAATCACAAAGCAAAATCAGAGAGTAATTCGAGTATGCTCACATTACAACTGAAAAAAATCACTTCCCATGTTACCAATCTCTTTTCCTTCTAGAATTGTATCGATTCACTTCCTCTCAGTGTGTAGACAAAAATAAAATTGTAACCTACATATCATTCTCGTAGCAACACAACCAAAAAACTACAAGTTTTTGGTGTGTCAGTGACTCCACGCAACAAGAGTATCAACATGCAATCCTAGGAGTGTTAGCAATTCGAAAGTAGTTGTCACTTCGATGTAACATAGCTACAGGAGTAGAAAAAACCATCAGCTAGGTACATTAGAAACTAAAATAATAGGAGCATTGACAACTTAAAATACATGGGAGTAACAACACTTATTACAAACTCAAACAAAAAAATATATTTGGTTGAGGAGAATTACTCGAGGCCAAGGATGCTCTTGCATCAAACACCCTTGGTAAAAAATATCATCTACCAGTTAATGTGGTATTTTCTTCAAAGAGTGATGTCCCTTGTAGGCATGTTAGCTCTTACTCAATCACCGATGATGCATCTTAATATGCCTTATTTTCCCTTTTGACCAAATACTCTAGATATTCCCTTAGGTGAGTCCTATCTCCAATCCTTGTGGCCAAGATTTCTTCCACTTCTTCAACAAGTTTAACTAGTAATTTTTCCTTCCACTTAGTAGGCGTACCTATCACTTCACTTCTTTCTCATTCATGGAACTCATATAGATCAACCACTTTGAATATTGGAGAGATATCCAAGTCTCTCGGTAGCTTTAGTTTATAGGCAATTTCAAAAAAAAATTGAAGAATTTTGCATGGGCCTATTTTCTTTTATTTCAAATTTTTGTAGGTACGCCTCAGAAATATTTCTTTCTGTAGATGCAACATTACGAATTCTCCCTTAGTGAAATTTTTTTTTCTTCTTTTCAAATATTCTATCTCCTTGTACTATCATTACTTTGTTGCAATATCTTCTTCACATGTATATGTCTCTACTGCATGCTATCTGTAAAATCACTTACACCAACACTATTCCTTTCCTCCAAATCTGGTAACTATATCAATTCCACAACACCCTTTGGTGAACAACCATAAACAATCTGAAATGGAATCTTACCAGTCAATTTGTTAACCAAATTATTGTATACAAACTCTTCCTGTGCTAAGGCCATATCCCACTGGTTGGAATTTTCACCACTCAAGCTTCTCAACAAAATTCCAAGGCTCTTGTCGACTACTAGAGTCTATCCATATGTTTGCAGGTGATAGGATTAATTGTATAATAGTTTAGATTCCATCTTCTTCCATAGAATCCTCTAAAATTGACATATAAATATTGTATCCCCATCGAAACTAATGGTTCTTGGAAAACAATGAAGTCTCACTACTTCCTTGAAGAATAAAACAACCACTTCAGTAGCATCACTTTTCCTTTTGCATGCTATGAAATGTGCCATATTTGCAAACCTATTTATAACAATTGTCACTTAATCATGCTTCCTTTGTGTCCTTGACAGTTCCAAGACAAATTTCATGTGCACATCTTCCCATGGTCTTATTGGTAGCAACAATGGAGTATACAACCTCATATTTTGACTTCTAGCCTTTTCTAGTTGGAAAAATCTACAACACTCAATGAAATTTCAAACATCCTTATTGATTCTAGGAAAAACAAAACTTTCCTTTACCAACATTATGGTCTTATCCATGCCAAAACATCCACCTAATCCTCCACTAGGTGGTTCCTTAATAAGATATAGCCTCATTAACCCTCAAGGAATGCATAGTTACTGATCTCTAAATAAAAACCATTATTGGATATGGTAGTCCAATAACATGGTTTTTTTAAGACTCTGAGGTGCTTTACAAGTTATCCAAGCTTCACCAAAATCAACATCTTCTACGTACAAACTGTTCATGCTTTCTAAACTCACCACTTCCACTAACAAGATGTTGAGTAGAAACACTATCCTACTCAAAGAATCTACAAATTTGTTTGACCTTATATATTTAAGCTTCAGAACAAATATATAAATTTGCAAGAATTCAACCCATTTAGAATGACTTTGATTCAACTTACCTTGACTATTGATATATTGTAATTCCTTGTTATTAGTAAACAAGAGAAATTCCTTGGGTAACAAATAATGTCTCCACTTCTTCAAAGTCTACAAAATAGCATAAAATTCCTCATCATATATAAAATAATTCTTCTTAGCTTCATTCAAATTCTAACAAAATAATTCTATTGGTCTGCCTTCTTGACTTAAACCTACTCAAATTGCTATCCCACTTCCATCATAGTGAACTTGGAATACCTTATAAAAATTTGTGAGTGCCAAAACATGTTTATTTGTCACCTTCTTTTTTAGATTTGCAAATTCTTTCCCTACTGCGATTGTCCATTTAAAATTCCTGGTTTTTATGGACTTAGTAAGAGTTGCACAAATCTAGCTGAAATTCCTAATGAATTTTCGATAAAATCTTTCTAATCCATGAAATCTCCTCACCTAAAAAGTAGACTGAGGTGTTTTCCAATCCAAGATAGCATTCTACTTTTCAGAATCCATATTCAAACCTTCCTTGGAGATCACAAATCCCAAGTAAACTAACTCATCCTTCAAGTTGATCAACAACTTTTGTTCCTTTAATTGCTGCAACACTTTCCTTACACGCTCCAAGTGCTCCTCTTTGTTTTTATTTAAATAAAAATGTCATTAAGGTATACTATATTAAATTTTCCCAAGAATGGTTTCAAAACCTCATTTATGAGCCTCATGAATGTTCTAGGGGCATTGGTCAGCCCAAATGGCATAACCAACCCTTCAAAATATCCATCATTTGTCTTGAAAGTAGTCTTCAACTCTTCACCCTCCCTGATCTATATTTGATGATAACCACACTTAAATTCTATCTATTTTAAATATACATCACCACTTAAAAATTCCATAATATCCTCCATCCTTGGAAAGGGAAATGTGTACTTGATGGTTATCCTATTAATGGCTCTAGAATCTGTGCACATTCTCCATTCACCTGTGTTCTTTGGATTCAGTATTGCTATTACAATACATGGACTCAAACTTTCTCTTATCAATCCTCTATCAAACAACTCTTATAAATGTTTATTTACTTCCTCACTCTTTGTTGGAGTTATCTTGTAAGGTTCTTTTTTTGGTAAGCTTGATCGAGGAATCAAGTCAATATGATGAGAAATACTTCTCACGAGATGAATTCCTTTTGGAAACGCATCAAAAAAAATCTCCTTGATTTCATCTAATAAGGATTTAATCTCTGCATGCATGGCTTTTGATTCCACTTCCTCTTGCACATCCTTTGGAGTTATGGCTAAACAATTTTTTCCCTTCTTTCCTCATGTATGAAATCATTGTATGAACACAACATAATATTCCTATTACACATGTAGGTACCTATTGTTACTGTTCTATTTTCCATCATCACATTGACTTTGTACCGTTGTCCATATTTCCTGAATTCAAATGTGTTTTCCCCACCATCATGGTGAACTTTCCTTTAAAACAACCACGGTCTTCTAAGAGGTATGTAGCATGTGTTCATGTAAACCATGTTACACAATACTCTCTCTTAAAAGATACCAATTTTATAATTCAACAATCATTTCTTAGTCACAACCACTTGTCCCTTTTGTAACTATGTGACTCTATAAGGATTTTGATGGACTAAAATTTTGAGTTTTATCTTGTCCATGACTTCAAAAGATACCAAATTTTAAGTACTTCCACCATTTATAATCAAGTTACAACATTTTCCTTGGACCTTACATTTAGTTTTGAAAATTTTCATTCTTAGCTATGGTTCTTCCACTATCATTTTCTCAGGCAAGAGAAATTCTCTCTCAAACATGAAATCTTCTCCCTATTCTTGGTGCAATACAGTCGAATTTTTTCCAACAATAGAAGTTTCATAGAATTGTCTAACTTGTGTTTGGTCTTCACCTCATTTCCCTAAATTATGTCCTTCCAGGCACTGAGATTTCTTGCGTGCATCAAATCCATAACGATGATAATCAATTACATGCCTTACCTTTTCTCTTCTAAGACTTCGTCTGCCTCTTCTATCATTGTTTCCACATCTACCACATTGAACACTAATGTATTCTTCTTCCTTCTAACTTCCTCTATCAATCCCTCTCTTAGATCTTCCTCTAAAACATCTTCCTCTACCTTTTTGTTGTGTTTTCCTATTCAATGTTTCCTCTACCTTCAGGGCAATGTGATAGGCTTTAACGAAAACATAATTAATGCGTACTCATTTCATCTTGAATAAAGTATTTCAGTCCATTCACATACCTCGTTACTCTTTGGAATTTTGGTTCCTTTATACTGGATCAAAGTGACAATTTGAAAAAATATTCAACGTACTCATGGATAAAGGTTTTCTTTTGTATTAGATTATGGACTTATCTATACAAATTTTACTAGTAATCAAGAGGTTGAAATTCCTCCTTGATATTTGTGACTATCTTATTCCAAGTCTTGATATTTTATAGTTGATTATTTACTCTCTCTTCTTGTAGCATATCCCACTATAGTGCAGCATGACCCTTCAACTTCATCATGGAAAATTTCACCCGATTTAGATCTTGAACATTTTCATACTCAAAGTATCTTTTGAGTTCTCCAATGCAATCGATGAGCACGTCAGCCTCATTTTGCATCGTAAGAAGAAACTTCAACTCTTGCACTACCTCTATTAATCAAATATGAAATCAACCTTATTGTTGGATCTCTCTCCTCAACACCATGTTCTTCATCTATTTATTCTTCAAGCTTTGAATCTACTTCAATGTCTCCATTTCTTCTATGCTTCAAATCTTCTATTCTCCATTTTAACTCTTTTATTTATTGATTTCCTACAGCTCCACGTCTGGCTCCTCTTCCCTTCAGTGGCATCCTTAAAATTTGTAAATGTCTCACCAACATCTACATACCTCAACTCAGGTTTTGTGTCCTAACTCATAACTTCAACACTCTTGTTTTTTAACCACCAAACAAGGTTTTATAGTACCTATTACACAAAGAAAAGACAGGTGCAAATCCTAGAATGAAACCCACTCTAATACCACTTGACGTAATCCAAGCCTTTGTAAAAGAATAACCCCTTTCACTGATTTGCTTGAAAGATCTCTGCAGATACAACACAAATAACTCATTCATGTAGGGTCCCAGTGAACATAGTTAGTCCAAGTTGGAATGTTTTGTGCAGGAGGAAGTGGAATTTCCAACTCATAAGTTAATAAGACTTTCCATACTTTCCATAGGTTTTTATTATCATAACCTTTAGATCTTAATGACACAAATTTCTAATTTAATCTGCACTGAATATACAAAATCCAAGCAATTGTGGTAAGGTGTAGGTACAACCCTTATTCAGAGGTATGAGAACACGGAATCCTTCTTTGCACTAAAAATAAAACCTTAAAGTTTATGTCCTATTCATATGTCTGTGAGGAGAATTTTACAAGCCTCGAAGAGAGTTTTGTACTTGTTCAAGATGGAAAACGTTTTTCATCATAGTTGTTTGCCAGAAACGCATAGCAATATTTACACATTGTTTTAAAACTCGATTTATAACCAAATAAAAATGAATTTCTAAAAAATAAAAACTTTGTAAGTAACTCGAAGGTTACTTACTCGGATTGATAGTAAATGAAACTCTAATTTACATCCGCATTGTAGACCAAACAAGTATCATCTTAAGATATTCAATTAGCTATTACATTTACGGTAATGGTGTAGTTGAATCCATTGACAAGAATCTTATCCAAATCCTAAAAGTTACTATAGTTGACCACTAGAGGAATTGGTACAATGCTTTACCAGATTCTGTATGGGTGGATAGAGTAACTCTAAAAGCAACTTTAGGAACATCTCCTGATTTCTTAGTATATGGAAAAGAAGTCGCCCTCTTTCCAAATTTTTTTTTCCACATCTCCAAATATCTCAAACTTCACGTGGGAATAATTGTCTAGTCAGGCAATGAAGGGTTGATACCCTACTTAAACTAGGAGAACAAAAATAGATAGAAGAAGGAGTTTTTTGTTCATAAGGATGGTTTTAAAATGAAGTTTAACAAGAAATCTATAGGAGAAAATAACTTCTATGTGGGAGACCATGTTTTAAAGGTGGAAAATCCATACTAAGAGAATGGTAAGCATATTAAATTTTTATTGGTATGGCTTGGTCCTTAGTTGGTGGTTGAAAATCTTGGCCTTCGCATTTATAGGCTACAAAACCTAGAAAGAGAAGTAAACCTCCTTCTTATCAATGACAAAATTATGAAGAGATACATTAATTAATTATCATTTATGTAGTTAATTTGTACATAAGTAGATTTACTTTGGTTTGTATTTTAGTTTTGCATTTTAATTTCACTTGTTTTATTTGAATTTCACATTTCCTTCGTTATTTTAATCATTACTTAGTTTCTTCTTCGAAGAATGTTTTGATTGTATCATTTCTCATAAATTAGTCTATTGTAGTAATTATTTTCCTTGTTTAAGATCACTAAGCATAACTATTGGAATCATGGAAACCCACTCTAAGTCTAATGGGAAAGACATTGATTCAAAATATAATTTCATTACCTCATCCTAGTATCTAGGTTATCAATGCAATGATAGAACACTACTTGAATAGCAAATGGTTATGAGAAACCTAAGCCCAAATCTAGCTAGGCTACTAGTTATCTTTAACTCTCGATCTAAGCATTTACTAATTATGGATGTTTCACTTAGAAGCTAATGGAGTTCTTTATGTGTTATTCATATGGAAGATGGTTATTATTAAAATAGACTTTATCTAAAGCAATTCTCTGCTAACATGTATCATCCCACATGCCTTCAAAGGATGATTAAGATTCCCCATCCATTAATGTCTAAAAAGAAAACAAAAAGTAAAATGACTGGAAAAAGACCAATTGGGACATGCAAGTATCTCCACTAGGGCTACAGATGCTCATTGTCATAGAAGCAATGCAAAGAGGATATGAATAAACAACATGAATCTTTAACATCTCTTGTCTATAATGACATTGTGGTAGTACATTAGTATATGAGGAAGATGTACGTCAAGAAAGAACTTCATCTTGTGGACATGTAGCTACAACTAATAAGTTGATAAGGCTAGAGATTAATACTCATTCAACAAATATAGATAACAAGGTGCAATGAGAACACTCTAAGCTAAAGCTTGGATGCTTTACTATGACTAAATTTTTTGTCTTAATAGAACAAGTGATTGTCTTAAAGGTCAGTTGCAAAGATTCATGGTTTTCTACTATGATTCACCATTTATTAAGGCCTCTACACACCTTAAAAAATTTCAATAAATTTTAGGGACAAAAGTTTCTTTTAGTTTCTTTTCTTATCATAAACATTGATTTTGGATTTCAAGTTTTTATTAATTTACATAGAAATTATGTTTTTTCCACTTCCCTTATTTACTAAGAAAACCCGAAAATAAGATATAAGTGAAAATATTTCATTTGTTCATTGATGTAAGTGGGCCAATTTTATTTTTAGAACTTATCCAAAGTTTAAAAATTCACCTACCAACATATGTTATTGTGGATGTCTCTACACAAGTTCACCTATAATTAAAAAAACACAAGTATTTTAGAAAAGACTAGTGAGTTTTTTTTATTTCATGCTAAATAAATGTTTACATAATTTTCACAATATTTAAACAAATAAAAAAAATAAAATCCTATAATGATTTATTCTTTGAAATTTTTTTTTGATAATCATTAATACATCAAAAGAGTTTTAACATGATTTGCATTGCCTTGAATATTTTATCAAAAATCAAAATCGAAAATATTGATTAAAAATTTAAATATGGAACAATATATATCTTACCACCATCGATTTTAATTTTTTATTATCAAAATGTACCAAATTAATTTAATTACTTACTAATTAAAATACAATTTTAAATATCTAACCTGGAAATAACAAATTTAATTTTAAATACCAAAATAATACACAGAAAACTTTAATAACTTCAAATACTAAAACCACATTATAAAAGATGGTAAAAAACGTTATCTTCAAATTTCAATTTACAACATGATTCAAAATTATGCTCTTTTTATAAAATAATAAGACTAAGACTATATCAATAAATTTGAATTTATTAGCATAAAGTTTGAGGACAAAGAAGTCGGATTTGACAAGTCCTTCAATGGGGAAGGCCTTATTTTGTATTGTTTAAGGGTATATTTTTACACATATAAAGAGAAGGTTACAATTTTAAGTAAATATACAAAGAATAGTAAAATTTATGTTACATGATTTAATTTAGTTTTCAAATGATGAGGTCAAATACCACGTGGTAAAGTACGGTTACAATGTCTAAATTTTCATGTGGCTAAATAAATATACATTTTTATATGAGTATGTTAAGAGATTAAGAAAAGATAAATTTTATGTTATAAGATTTATTTTAGGTTTCAAAATGCTAAAATTAATACACATAAACCAGTATGATTAATTGAATATAAATATGTTAAGGAATATGTTAGGGACCTAATTCATTCACACTATTAACATTTGAGGTTTTTTAATTTTTTGTGATTGTAATTTATTATTTTTATAATACAAGTTTGTGTAATTTGTGAGAGTAATAATTTTGTAATTTTTGTTTGAATAATAAAGTGTAGTAATGAATAATTCATGAATATTACACTCGTAATTTCTCTCTTCTTTCTATGTATGAAATCTTTGTATCAACACAACATAATCTTCTTATTACACATGTTGTTACCTACTGTTGCTGTTGTATTTTCTATCACCAAATTGAGTTTGCACTGTCATCCATATTTCTTGAATTCAAATGTGTTTCCCCGACCATCATGGTGAACTTGCCTTTAAAAAGATCCACAGTATTCTAAGAGGTATGTGGCATGTGTTCATGCCAACCATGTCACACAACACTTTCTCCTAAAATCTACTAATTTGATAATTTAACAAGCATTTCTCAATCACAACCACTTGTCCCTTTTGTAACTATGAGATTCTATAAGGATTTTGATGGACTAAAATTTCAAGTTTTATCTTGTCTGTCAATTCAATGGATACCAAAATTTAAGTACTTCCACCATTTATAACCAAGTTACAACATTTTCCATCGACCTTACATTTAGTTTTGAAAAATCGCATTCTTAACTCTAATTCTTCCACTCTCCTTTTCTCAAAATTGAGTACCGCTCTCTAAAACATTAATTTTTTTCCCTATTCTTGGTGCAATACAGTCACATTTTCTCCAACAATAAAATATTCATCTACTTGTGTATCTTGTTTCTGGTCTTCACCTCTTTCCCCTAAATTATGTCCTTCTAGGCACTCAGATTTATTTTTTTCTTCCACTGCACTATGATAACAAGAAATTACATGCTTTACCTTTCCTCTTCTAAGTCTTCGTAAGCCTCTTCCAACATTTTTTCCACCTCTACCACCTTGACCACTGGTGGATTATTCTTCCTTTTGAATTCCTTTAACAATCCATATCTTAGCTATAGCTCTAAAACATCTTCCTCTAGCTTTCTGTTGTGTTCTCCTATTCAATGTTTCCTCTACCTTCATAGAAATGTGATAGGATTCATCAAACACGGAATTAATGCATACTGATTTCAACTTGAATCAAGTATTTCAGTCGAATCCCCTACCTAACGACTCTTTGGAATATTGGTTCCTTTTATACCAGTTCAAAATGACACTTTGAAAAAATATTTAGTTTACTCGTGGACAAATGTTTCCTTTTGTCTTTGATTATGGAATTGTCTATAAAACATTTAATGGCAATCAAGAGGTATAAATTCCTCCTCAATTTCCGTGATTATCTCTTTCCAAGTCTTGATATTTTATAGTTGATTATTTACTCTCTATTACTGTAGCATATCCCACTATAATGCAGCATGACCATTCAACTTCATCATGGAAAATTTCACAGATTTGGGTCCTGAACATTTTCATACTCGAAGTATATTTTGAGTTCTCCAATCCAATTGATCAGCATGTTAACACTCATATTTCCATCATAAGAAGAAACTTCTACTCTTTCACTACCTCTATTACTCAAATATGAAATCAACCTTGTTTTTGTGTCTCTCTCCTCAACACCATTTTCTTCATCTATTTATTCTTCGACCTTTTAATCTACTTCTGCATATCCATTTATTCTATGCTCCAACTCTTCTATTCTCCATTTTAACTCTTATATTTCCTTATTTCCTACACCTCCACATCTAACTCCTATTCTCGTAAATGAAATCCTTACAAGTTATAAATTTCTCACCAACATCTACAAACCTCAACCCAGGCTCTTTTTCCCAACTTGTACCTTCAACACTCTTGTTTTGCAACCACCAAACAAGGTTTTCTAGTACCTATTAGATGAATAAAATCCATGTGAAAGTCCCAGAATGAAACCTGCTCTAATACCACCAGGTGCAATCCAAGCCTCTATAGCTTTCACAACAAATTATAGATCTTGAATCATTGTTACAGAGTGCACAACTTGGGCCATTTGGTTTTCGGCTATTATATTAATAATTCAAATGAATAAAACACCGAGAAAAAACAACTGGTGATTCAAGTATTCTCACAACAATACAGAGAGGATTTCAAATATTTTTATTCATTCAGAATGTGCTATTACATACAAGAATTAAAATATGAGAGTGGAGTCCTCACAGTGCTTGAAATTCCTACACTGTTACACAACAATACCCCAGACAACCACCAAAAACACCCTTTCTAACTTATACATCAATTAGTTGTGCTCTCTCTAAATTGTGTAGCAGCGAAAACCATCACCAAGAGTCCAAGAGCCAGAAGAAAAAACACAATGAAAAAAAAATCACGTTTCTTTCTTATTCCTACAATTTATCCTCACATTTTTCAACTCTTCGCATTCTAACTGAAACAAATCACTTCCCATGATGTTGACCTCTTCACCTTCTAGAAATATATTGATTCACTTACTCTGAGTATGCTTACAAGCTAAAATTTGTAACCTACATATCATTCTTGTAGCACGTCTGGTAGCGGTTTTCCTGTAGCAGCGTAGATAATCAACTGTTAGTTTGGTTCTGTTAGAGACTCCACACAGTAGGAGTATTAACACACGATCCCGGGAGTGTCAGAAACTCAAAAGTAGTCGTCACTTCGATAAAATGTACCTACAATAGTAGAAACAACCATTAGTTGGGTACATCAACAACTAACATAATAGGAGAATCAACAACTATCTTAATAAGAGTATCAATAACTTCAAATACATGGGAGTAATAATACTTATTATGAACTCAAACATAAACGTGTATTTTTTTGATCATGATTGTTGAAGGCCAAGGATTCTCCCGCATCACAAAATTTTGTTATTCACTTTCTAAAACATCATATGGTCACCAAGTTTTATGTGCCAACCACTCTTTTCTTTAATAATACTATGTATTTTTGTTCTTTAAATTTGATTAAGTTTTCTTTAGATAAGTGTATCATCTTATGATATTTGAATTAGCTATTACCTTGAGGGTAATGGTGTAGTCTCATACACTGACAAGAATCTTATCCACATCCTAAAAGTTACTATAGTTGACCACTAGAGGAATTGGTACAATGCTTTACCAAATTATATATGGGTGGATAAAGTAACTCTAAAATATTCTTTAGGAACATCTCTCAATTTCTTGGTATATGGAAAATAAGACATCCTCTTTCCAAATATTTTTCTCCACATCTCCAACTATCTTAAACTTAACGTGGGAATAATTATCTAGTCATACAACGTAGGGTTGATACCCTACTCATACTAGGAGGGAAAAAATATAAATAAAAAGAAGGAGTTTTTTGTTCATAAGGAGGTTGTTAAAATGGAGTTTAACAATATATCTATAGGAGAAAATAACTTCTTAGTGGGAGACATTGTTTTAAAGTAGGAAAATCCATAATAAGAGAATGGTGAGCACTCTAAATTATAATTGGTATGGCTTGGTCCTTACTTGGTGGTTGTAAATATTGGCCTAGGCATGTATAGGCTACAAAACCTAGAAAGAGAGGTAAACCTCCTTCTTATCAATGGCAAAATTATGAACATATACATTAATTAATTATCATTTATGTAGTTAATTTGTACATAGTTAGATTATCATTTATATATGTTATTATATAATATCATATTAATATTCCAATATTTATATTTCAAATTATAACATAATCCAAACATAATATAATATAATAATAGTTTATGGTTATTATTATAAACCCTAAATATTAAATTGTAAGGTTAAATTCTAATATTATAAATCATATATTATAAACACTAATATTAAACACAATATTATAAAACGTAATATGAAAATCAATATTATGAACCATATATATAAACCACAATATTATAAATTTAATATTAAACCATAGTATTATAAACCCTATTATATATAAACCATAATATATAAACCCTAATACCTAATATTATAAACCCTAATATTAAACCCAATATTATGAACCTTAATATAAACCTTGTATAAATCCTAATTATAAACCCTAATATTATAAACTAATATTATAAACCCTAATATGGTACAATAATAAATGACAAAATATGGGTAGTTTTTTACTTTTGTTAAATATGGTGAACACATGACCAATTTTGATCATGATCAACTATTTAAACATAGACTATAAAGGTTAACTTTATTTTAATATGTTTGACTAATATGATTTACTACTAATATTAATTAATCACTAATTAAACATATATATAATTAATAATATATTAATAATATATACTAAAAATATATATTAATATTATATTATTAATGTTAATTTTTTTTTCTTGTAAGCTTGGTAGGACTATATCTTCATCATGACCAACTTCTCACCCCGGTCGGGTGGGGGATATCACAAGATTTGAACCCAAGACTTCTAGTTTGATGAGACTTCATTTCCATTGTGAGTGCCAACTGAACTACCCCAAGCAAACAAAGTTAATTATTTATTAATACTATAATAAATTTCAATTTATTATAAATGCTAATATATTAGACCCTATTTATAAAACAATCCATATCATTAAACCCAAATATTGTAAACCCAATATTATAAATCTTAATTATAAAGAAAAATATTATAAACCTTATATATTAAACTATAATATTATAAACCCTAATATGGTACATTGACAAATGACAACTATGAGTAGCTTTTAAATTTTGTTAAATATGACAAACATAGGGTTGACCAATTTTGATCATGGTCACTATTTAAACATAGACTATAGAGGTTAGCATCGTTTAACTGTAATATCGTTGAATATGTTTGACTATTAATATTAATCAATAATGTTAATAAGTGATTTTGTTTGACCAGAGTTCAAGAGTGTTGAGCGTTAAACATAGTCAAACATTGGAGAACATAGTCAACCACATTAGTAAATGGGGTTAACTAATTTTGTAATGTTTCATTGCAATGTTGGATAAATTGCAATTTAATATAATATTGCGACAATTTTTTTCACATTCTATCATCATTGCAACATTCGATAAATTTGTACTATAATCTGACAATGTAACATTGCAACCATGTTTGACTAATTTGACCATGGTTGACCATAGTTTACTATGACATATTATGGTTCTCTATATATTGATAATGGAATGCTACAATGGTCCATATTTTACGATAGTAACAATGGTTAACCATGTCGAACATGGGTTTACCATGGAAATTAAACGTTGAATATGGTGCCCATGGTTAACCAAATATGACCATGATTGAAAACGGTTGACCATGGTGACCATAGTTAACTATAGTCAGCCATAGTCAATCATTGTGATCATAGTTGATGATGGTTGACCATGGTCAGACTATGGTTAACAATTTGTGACTATTATTAAATATCGCTATGTTTATAAACCCAATATTAAAAACCCTATATATTATAAACCCTAATATTAAACAATATTATAAATTCTATATATATAAATATATATATATATATAAATTCAATATTAAAAATCCTAACATTAAAAACCCAACTATTATAAACAAAGATTATAAACCCAATATTATAAATTGTAATATGGTACATTGGCATAGGACAACTATAAGCTACTTTTGACTTTTGTTAAATATGGTAAGCATAGGATTGACCAATTTTGATCATGGTTAACTATTTAAACATGGACTATAAAGGTTAATTATGTTTGACTAATGTGGTTGACTATGTTTGACTAAATTTCAAGAGTGTTGAGTAACATAGTCAAACATTGCAGAACATAGTTAACCACATTAGTAAATGTGGTTAACTAATTTTTTAATTTCACATTGCAACATTGGATAAATTGCACTATAATATAACATTTCAACAATGTTTTTCACATTGCAACATCATTGTGATGTTTGATAATTTTTTGTGATATTGCAACAATGTAACATTACAACCGTGTTTGTCACAATGCGACAATATTTGTCACATTGCGTTGTTTGTCACATCACGTGACCAACTTCACCATGGGTGAACATGGTTTGACTATTTTGACCATGGTTTACCATAATTTTTTATGATAGATTATGGTTGTCTATATTGAAAATGGAAGGCTACGATTGACCATCTCTTAATATGGTGACATAGGTTGATCATATTTTACCATATTAACGATGGTTGGCCATGTCAAGCATGGGTTGACCATAGTTTTTAAACATTGAATATGGTGACTATAGTTAACCAAATATGACTGTGACTGACCTTGGTTTCCCATGGTTGAACATGACTAACCATGGTTGACGAAGGTCAACCGTGCTAAATAAATTCAACCATGGTTAACAATGGTTGGCCATGGTGACCATCATTAACTACAGTCAACCATGGTGATCATAGTTGATGATGGTTAAGGGTGAACACATGGAGTTGGGTTACACTTTTTGGCAATAGAAGGCACATTTGGGTAGAAAAATTAATGGCTTGATCAAGCCATTTAAGCACTCGATCGACCCTTTTTTAAGCACTCAATCAATCTCCGTGGGCGCTAAAAAGGTAGCTCGATCAAGGGTTAAAAACAAGCCCTGGATCAAACTTTATAGCTCTATTGAGCCATTTTTTTTATTAAATGCCCCACCCATAGTCTACACAACCCATTTTCACAAACCACGGAAATTTGAGAGCTTGATCGAGAGAGTGATGATAGCTCAACCGAGAATATTGGAGCTCGATCGACAAATTGAAGCATGGAGTGTTAAAATCAATCTCTCCAACAACACCACCAATTAGATGCTCAAATTAAGGTAGGTATTATATCTTTTTTATCTTGCTTATTTTTTTTTTTAAGCAAAATTAAACAAATTAATTAAAAATACCATACAAAAACCATGAAAACCACAAAAAAACCCTTCAAAAGAACTTAAAAAATCACAAAACCAATCAATAAAACCACAAAAAACCATTAAAAAAACCCTTCAAAACATCTTAGAAAATGACAAAACAAAGATAGACAACCATAAAAAAAAACCCTTCAAGACAACCTAAAAACACTTCAAAACCACAAAAAAACTATAATTTTGGTTTTATATTTTTTTCTTACTTGCAATGTTTTGTTTATTAAATGCATATTTTCTTAGTTTGAATGGTAAAAACATTTTTTTCTAATTATTTTAGGATTTAAAGTTTTTCTTTAGGAATTTTGTGAAATAAATTTTCAAAATTTATTGTTATTTAAAATACATTTTAAATTTCTAACAAATTTGACTGAAAATATACCCCAAAATACTCCAAAACAGAAAACAATAGAGATACTTCTGGTAATATGCTTCAGATTCGTTCTTTCTTTGGCTAATTCTATTGCAATATTTATTTTACAGTCTTTCCTCCTATGGGTATGTTGATTCAGTTGTATTAGAACTCAATCTTGCATTTCTCTAATTAAGTTGTGTCAAGTATTTTGGTTGCGAATGGAATATATTATACCCTTGTTTTCTATCCTTTCCTGACAATACTTAGTCTCAAATATGCAGCATGAGAGCTTAATATTTTTCTGTTATGTGTGAATGCGTATTTTTCATGTTCATATTCCACTATACAATAATTGGTTTCCTTTATGTGAAGCATATGCCAAACAAGCATATGTGTGTGTTGTTGGTTGTTAAATGCATAAACATCATTTGGATAGTAGTATTAGGATCACAGATTTTCACTTCCAAATAATCTTCTCCTACTTTCAACAAACATTTTCTCAAAGAATCCTTTCATATCAGGTCTTTGTCTTGTATGTACTTGCAAAGTCCCCAATTTTAAGTTTTTCTAATTGAGGGAGCCCGCTCTGGTTAGAAAGACCAGTTTCTAACCAAAAGTGGTCTATGGTTATGTCTATGGCCCTTTCCCTTCAGCCTAAAAGGAATCATGGAGTGCTAACACTTGCCCTTTTAGGCTAGGGACTATAGTAGTCATTTTTAGTCCGACTATTAGTTGCACATAGATACTAACACAAACTTCTTCATTTTAACCAAGGTTTCATTTCAATTTTATTCTCCTATCCAATGAAAAAAATTGTCATCTTATTTGGCCTTATATCGAGGAAATACTAAGCAAAAATTTGAGAAAATCGATCGTATGTTATACTCAACTTAATTAATGCTTATATTGGACTAGCATTAGTCCTTGAACATTTAATGCTAATAGTCCATAATGCATAATACACTTCATTTTTCTTTCTTTTGGCTCTTGAGTTGTCAAGAATGCCTTCATTAGGTGTCACATACATATTACTCTTAGTTCTTGAGATGTCAAGAGCATAGCATAGAAATATCATGCACTTATTCTTCATGGTTGTACAAACTATTCCTTAGGTGAGATGCAATGGCCCCTTGGAGGGCTCTCATTTTTTTAGATGCACTTATTCCTCAGGTGACACTTATTCCTTAGGCGAGCTAAAATGGACCCTTGTAGGACTCTCGGTGTTGAAGATTCCCTCACCTACAATATGGTAAGTATGTTAACAATAATTCTCATTTATTTTCCTACAATAGCTTCAGACCCTTTATGATTCTCTTCCCATGTAGAACAAAGTTATTATTTCCCTTTGAAGGCAGGGGTTTCACCAGCTTCCAAAACACATTCATTGCCTCATCAAAGGTTGTAAAGATAGAAAATAAAAAAGATAAGGAGTCAAATGGGAGGGTTAGTTGACTGACTTGGAAGATTCCCCTTCATGAGTGAGTGCTCATATTATCTCAATGCTCCTCTCAATGTTGTTGACATCCATCAATTTGTGTGTTACTCACACATGTGTCAATGTCATTATTTCTTGGATTCATTTGGAAAGAAGAGAAGATATACTAGGTTGTTGTGGGACACCTTATTCATCTAATGCATCCCTCAACCTCTCCCACATCAGTGATACTCTTAAGCCACTATTTACAATTTGACTCCCATTAATCTTGATAACTATAAGGTCCCATCCTAGGGTCTTCTAGCAGATCTATATTCTCTAGGAATTAATGCAATACGAGGCAATAATTTATTTATTTTTTCTTACAAGACATTTAAACAATGACAATTTACCATTTCTTACAAGACATTTAAACAATGATAATTTACCATTTACAGTCTAACCCATATAACTTTAACAGTGAACATTTCATTTCAATAACTTATATGAGTAATCTATGCATAGAGGAATACATGTACCAATGGCCCGGTGGAGAAGCCCTTGAGCTGCTGCTCCTGCTGAATCACTCCTCTTGACTACTGAATGGATTTACCTCCCAGCTAACTAGGAAATAATTCCTAGCCCAGGAAACCTCCACAGGTTCCCTAGCCCTCCAAGCCCAAGTCCAACCAAATGTAGTGTGTGTGTCCAAGACCAAGATAAACAATACTCCCTTTCTCTCTCTCCAACAAGTTCTCAAAATCACAGCCAAACCAAAATCAAAAGCAAGACCCAACCTCCCCCTTTCTCCATTCCTCCTTCCCTTTTTATGCCCCTCCTCTCTTCTCCACCTCAACCACCTCTCATTAATGTAATAACTTCTCCCTCATCCTTACAGTTGACTTCTCTTCTCCCAAGTAAATCTGAGAGTACATTTGGGAATGTGATATGAATATAAAATTGGGTAATTAATGGGAGAGGACCATGTCTTCTGCCAAGTAAATGTGAGAGTACATTTTGGGGATGAAAGATGAACATGTACAAATTGATAATTAGTTGGAAAGGACCATGTCTTCTCCCAAGTAAATGTGAAAGTACATTTTGGGGATGAGAGATGAATATATAAATTGATAATTAGTTGGAGAGGACCATGTCTTCTCCCAAATAAATGTGAAAGTACATTTTGGGGATGAGAGATGAATATATAAATTGATAATTAGTTGGAGAGGACCATGTCTTCTCCCAATTAAATGTGAAAGTACATTTTGGGGATGAGAGATGAATATATAAATTGATAATTAGTTGGAGAGGACCATGTCTTCTCCCAAGTAAATGTGTGAGTACATTTGGGAATGTGAGACGATATATATATATATATATATATATATATATATATATATATATATATATATATATATATATATATAATTTGGAATAATGGAAGGAGACCATATCCTATCCAAGATTCAATTTGAGAAGACAAGTTGGGAATTTGAATAATAACAATAATGAATTTTATATCAGTAAATAAAATCTGTAGTTTCCCAAATGAAGGTATTCACTAATATTTCTCAATATTTTCAAGCAATATAAACATTAATAAAATTTGCATGATAAGATTAAGTGGGGCATTACATACACCCCTCCTTCAGAAAATTCATCCCGATGTTAGAGTGAAAAGATACGAGTTTGAAGGCATAACAAAATAGAGAGATTTATAGTAGTAAAATTTGATAAGTCAGACAATGATATTACTTCTCATAAAGAGTCTCCAACTGATCTATATCCTCCTATCCCTCCCGACCTACTTCCATTCCCACCCTATCCATCCTCTGCTACTATATATGGTGGCATCGGCTATAACAATCTAACCATTGATAAAACCAACATGGTAGAAGCATCGACTATATCGACCTAACTTCCCTAGAAAGTAACTGGAAATCGTCATCACACGTCTAGGGGAGCGTGTCCACCACTGCCCTCCCACGATTCCAGGTTTTGGAGGTTACACAGTGGGAAATTCCTCCACCCCTCCTCACAACTAGGGTCAACGCCCTAATACGGACCACACTACAGTGTTGGCTGGACTTGTCATTGAATAATCCAGTCAGGTAGTCTCGCCACTTGTCATTTTCATTTTACTCATGTCATAAGAGTGCATATCAAGCAGATACCAAATGTAATAGAACAATGTGCATTATACCTTCCCCATGAGATGTCTCAACCTTCCCTCAATGGAAGAGTAGATGTCGGCTATTTTATAGTTCCTTCCCCCATGCGGGTTAGCTCTTATTCATGCATTTATATAACAACAAGACATATAATCATCATATTATTAAGTCTAGTATCCACGTGTCAATCTTGCAGTTCCTACTGGAAATAAATCATAAATTCACTGAGTCATTCATTTAAAAAAATCATATCCACTTGAGCCATATATGAAACAAAATAATTTTGATAAGTCACACACTATATAATTCATCGCTAAGTGAGTCATACATTTTAGGCCATACATCAACCATTTCCATCAACAATATCAAATCTATCAATTGATTTATATAAGTAGTTTCACGTGTCCAACCAAATGCATGAATATTACATAATGTTCATAAATAAATAACATGGAACTGCAAAATAGAACCTTAACATAGGTAGCTGTCTAAGTCAAAAATGGGCATCACAGATGCTCAAAAAGTGAGGGGTAGTCAGGACGCATAGTCTCTGCATCCTCCCAGGTAGCAGATCCTCACCTATACTTGTCCCACTGGACCTTAACTTGGTCCACCATGCGACGTCTGAGCTGTCAAACCCTACTATCCAATATGCGTAATGGTTCGACCACTACGGTTCCCATGTCCAAGACCTACAATTCCCTCCAATCCAGTTTGTGAGATTCATTAGAAAAATATTGTCGTAAAATAGGTACATGAAAAACATCATGAGTTTTAACCAAATGGGGTGGTAGTACGAGACGATAGGGAACTATTCCAATCTTCTCCTTGATCCTAAAAGGTCCTACAAACCAAGGTGACAATTTCATTCCCTTCCCAAACTGAATGGTGCTTTTGTTGGACCGGATATGAATAAAAACTCAGTCCCCTACTTCATAGCTGTGATCAATCCTATGTGAATCAGCATAACACTTCTGTCTATCTTGTGCTTCCTTTAACCTTTGTCGAACTTGTTTTAATTGTTCCTCCATTTCTTGAACTAATTCAGGTCCAACTATTACTCGGTCCTCCAACTTTTCCCAACTCAATGGCGTCCTACATGGTCTTCCATATAGAGCTTGATAAGGGGGCATCCCTATTGAACTATGGTAATTGTTATTATAGGCAAACTCTACCAATGGTAAGTACCTTTCCCATTGAGTTTTGTTATCCATGATGTACATCCTAAGCATGTCCTCGAGAACTTGATTTACTCTTTCAGTCTGCCCATCTGTTTCTGGATGATATGCAGTGATCAGGTTCAACGGTGTCCCTAGTGCTGAATGCAAACTTGTCCAAAACCTAGATGTAAATCAGGAGTCTCTATTAGAAATGATCTTTGTGGGCAACTCGTGTAGTTGAATAACTTCATTTACAAACACTCGCGCCACATCTGTAACATCATAGGTGTCTCTTACTGGGATGAAATTGGTACTTTTGGTCAATTTATCAACTATAACCAATATAGCATTGTGCCTCTTTAAAGTGAGTGGAAAACCCACCACAAAATCCATGGAAATTACCTCCCATTTAGATGTAGGGATGTCATGTGGTTGTAGGAGTCCTGCTGGATGGCGATGATCAGCCTTCACTCGTTGACATTTGAGACATTTTGTGACAAACTGGACTATGTCGTGCTTCATGCCTACCCAAAAGAAGATTTTCTTCATGTCTGCGTACATCTTCTTTACTCCAAGATGTGCATAATAGATTGCTCTATGTGACTCTTCGAGGATGGCTTTTCTTATACCCCGCCTTCCTTAGGTACGTACATTCTCCCTTAAAACTTCAATAGCCCATCTGGTTCAAGGACATATCCCTCAAATTTTGGTTCTATCTATTTCCCATTCTAGATGGCTGAGATGACTTTTAGATACCAACTATCTTCAAAGAGTTTCTCCAATACACGTTCCCTTAAATTTACCTTTAAGGCTACTAGGGAGAAGGTTTGTGGTCTCCTGCTTAGTGCATCTTCCATCACGTTCTCCTTTCCCTTGAGGTATGAGGTCTCAAAATCATACTCTCTCATGAATTTGATCCACTGCCTTTGTCTGGCATTCAAATCCTTTTGAGAGAAGAGATGCTTCAGGCTTTGATGATCTGTTCTTAACTCAAATCTTCTCCCAACGAGGTAGTGTCTCCACAACTTCAAGGCTAACATCACTGCTGCTAATTCTAAGTCATGGGTAGCATATAACTCTTCATTTTTCTTCAATTTTCTATATGTTTAAGCTATTACTCTGCCTTCTTGCATCAAAACTACACCCAATCCTTGCACCGAAGCATCAGTGCAGACAGTGAAGTCTTTTCTCATGTCTGGTACTTGAAGGATCGGTGCACTAGTTAGTAACCTCTTCAGTTCTATGAATGCAGTGTCACATTCATTTGTCCATTCATACCTGACCCCCTTTCGTTGTAATGTGGTGATGGGTTTTGCAATCCTTGAAAACCCTTCCACAAACCTATAATAATACCCTGCTAGCCCCATAAAACTACGTACCTCATGGGCATTTTTTGGTACTGGCCAATCCATTATGGCCTTCACCTTTTCCGAGTCAACTGAAATCCCTTCTCCTGAAATGATGTGCCCAAGGTAGTGAACTTTCTTCTGAAAGAAGGAACATTTTCAAAATTTCCCATACAATTGATTTTCCCTTAAGCAAGTCAATACCACCCTTAGGTGCTTTTCATGCTCCTTTTCATTCTTGGAATACATGAGAATGTCGTTGACGAGGATTTGCACAAATTGGTCCAAATACTTCCTGAACACACCATTCATGAGGCTCATGAATACTGCTACTACATTCATTAAACCAAATGGAACAACTACGAACTCATAGTGCCCAAACGGAGTTAGAAACGCAGTTTTTGAGATGTCCTCGTCCTTAATCCTTAAGTGGTGGTATCCAGATCATAGATCGATCTTTGAGAAGACCATTGCTCCCTTCATTTGATTAAATAGGTCATCTGTTCGCGGTATTGGGTACCTATTCTTTATCGTGGCTCTATTTAATTCTCTATAATCTATGCATAGCCACAAGGAACCATCCTTCTTCTTGACAAAAATCACTAGTGCACCCCAAGGTAAAATACTAGGTCTGATAAATCCCAAGTCTAAGAGCTCTTTTAACTGCATCTGCAACTCACAAAGTTTTGTAGTTGTCATCCTATAGGGTGTCTTAGATATTGGTTCTGCACTTGGTTTTAGCTCGATTGTGAAATCAATCTCTCTTACAGGAGGTAATCCAGGCAATTCCTTTGGAAAAACATCCTTGAATTCTAACAAAACTAGATGTTGATCTAGGGAAGGTCCTTTCTAGTCACTTACAACCTCATCCAAATATAGTTTGCAACCTTGTATGAGACAACATTTTACCTTCATCATGGATATGAATCATAGGGACACTCCCCTATTGATTCCAAAAATCTCAATTGGCCTACCTTCATCATCTAAGCAAATCACTTTCTTCTTGAAACAGTCTACTAAAGCTCGATGAGCTTCTAGCCAGTCCATTCCAATAATTACATCATACATCCCCAATGTTGTGATGTATGCCTTCAACTTAGTCATACACACCCCAAGGTTTACCTGACATTGGTCAACACTAGGCCCTATAGCTTGTTTTATCCGAAAAGCCATCTCAACTTGTTTAAAGTCATCGTGCTCATAGGCTGCCAACCCACATTTTTCTAATGCAACTGGTGAAATGAAACTATATGTAGCACTAGAATCAAACAAAATTTTAACTTTTACTTTGTTTATCATACTTGAGGTTTCTACCATGGCAGACTGGTGTTCAACTTACTGATTGTCAATTGCTGCGTATATTCGATGGTGGCTACCTACTCCCCCCACTGGTTCTTTTCCCTCTCTCTAGTTGTTACCAGTTGGTAACTCACGGCAATCCCGCTGGTAATGAGGTCCTCTGCATCCCGAACAAGTGATGCGTGGTGGTCCTTGAACCGAATGTGGTGGAGTTCTTTGGAAAGAGTTCCTTCCCCTGGGACCACTACCCCCACTTGTTGCTCCTCGGGTATAACTTCGATTTGTATGCACCCTTGAAGCTGTGGGTGAGGCTGCTCTAGAAACCATTGAAATCCCCACTGTCGGTGCTCTAGTTATAACCCTATTTCCATATGGTGGTGGCCTCAGACTTCCTCTCATTTGGAAGGTACAAGGGGCCTTCCCTATAAACCCTGTTTGGCGTGTAAAGATGGCTATGCCTCCACTCTTTAAGTCTAAGTGTTCTTCAACATAATGAGCCTATTCTAGAGCTTTGCGACTGAGGATGGTTTCCACATCCGCACCATTGCCCTAATCTTAGGGTTCAATCCATAAATAAAATGATTCGCTTGGCGTTGGTCAGTATCCATGTAGGAGACATACTTGACCAATTCCATGAATCGAATTTTATATTCTTCTACTGTATGACTCCCCTATACTAGGGCATGGAAGGCTCCTACCTGTTTTTCTTCATAATATGTTGGCAGGTACTTTTTCCTGAATCTCTCCTCAAATAATTCCCAAGTAACTGTGTCTGGAGTGAGGTGCAGTTGATGCTCCAAGTTACCCCACCAATTCAGAGCACTATCTCTGAGTTCGAATATTGCTATTTTGGCTTTGCAATTTGAATTGTAATCCCTTAGTGCGAAGAACCTTCTAATTCCTTCTAACCAGGCTTCTACACGCTCACCGGCACGATCTCCTGCAACTCTGGGAGCTTAATCTTCTGGAGTTCCCTAGTAATATCCTCAATTGGAGGTCCTCTATCATAGTCTCTAGATCCCTCAGGATTCCTTAACCCTGATGGAGGGTGTTCCCCTTCCACTTCATTTGTTTGGTTCCCTCTTAAGATCTCATTAATTGCTTCTAGGGAACACAGGATGAGAGTCAATTCTGGTGAAGGTAATGGGTTATTTGTAGGAGGTCCTTGTGATGACTCTCTAGGTCCTTGATTTCTTCACATCCTCACCATTTTGAATTGTTCAAAATATATACAATAACCTAAGACTTATTAGCACAAATTAGGGCCTTCTTAGTTCTCACTCATCTCACACATAATTTGCATAATGATAGATGCAAGTTTTCCCTTTTGTTATACTTGTAAACGACTATTTCTGATACATAGATGATAACTGTGGTTCTACTATATTCTCCCCCTTGATCATCTAAGCAAGTGCTACCACATACTGCTAGTCACCCTTATGTATCCTTAGGTATCGATAAACAATCATACTAAATCCATTTTATATGTTTTTGAGCATTTAACCTTCCATTTTTAATCACATTATTATAACTAGGCCCCTTTTGAAATTTCATCTATAAAGCTAGATTAGCTACTAAATTGGTGTGTGGCTAAGATATTCTGTCAACTAGTTATGATTGTGATAAAAAAGTATGTCCATCTTAACACAAAGCTTGAATTATAAATATGTAATGTTGTTTGATGTAAGATATCTCTCAACATAGCTTTGTTGTGTTGGAACATTGTCTACCCTCCTGTTTCTCTACATATCTGACATTTCAGTGCACTTTATTCTTTAGTTACATGGGAAAATATCTTTTCTGGAACAATCATCTTTGACTTTCAATCCTAAAACACATCTTTCTAGATTGTTCATCTCTGATTTATTCCAAATATATGAAAGGTTTTCCTGTATGAAAGAGGAATAGAATGCTTATTACTTCTCTATGGAAACATCCATGGATGAAAAAAATAGAAAAGAAATACATAATTGACAGATAAGGGTTTATTATATTATTCCAAATTGGTCAACACAGCTTTTATGTTTAGATTGTACGTACTATGAATGTTGGCATATGTTGTCCATTATAAAAAATTTATTAACCTGATATTTATATTTAAACTACAAGGAGGGCTGATTGATGCTAAAGTTTGTAGCCCTTTTCAATTGTCTCAAAAAAATCTGGCGATTTATTGTTTTGATTGCATTCCAGCCAATTTCTATTAGCAAAAAAAAAAAAAAAACTAGAGTAATTAACAACTAAGATTATGTGATTTAGGTCATTATGTAGGTGTAGATGCACATTCCTACCTGATCTAGAACTTGTTTTCAGTTCAGTCATCAACTGATTAGTTGATAATATCTGTGATAATACTCAATTTGTGTCTAGAAACCTCATGTTTAAATTTCACTTGCATGCAAAGTTTTATGATTGTAATGCTTGCAATAGTAATAGCAACATTTTCTACAGGCATTGATTCAAATTCTTTCCAAGTAAGATATACCACATTTTCTAGCGTCTTGCACTAAACTTGATGCTTTATGCATCTATATTTCAGTCCATAGCATTAGAATAATGTGATCAGTAGGAAACAATAATAAGTCTCTTCATTCAAACTAAAATTTTACATAGTCTGCAATTTCAGCAAGATGAATTCGAGGAAGTCAAGGAACGGGATGATGTTCCATATAGCTATGGATTTTTTCCCTTTTTTTTCCGTGGGAGCCATGTACTTCGATATGTTATTTATTGGTTGGAACTTGCACCAAACGATGCAAAGGTGAGTGTCTACACATTAGCTGCATGCTTATTTGGAAACAGTTAGATCTTTTCTTCTCCAAAAAGATTGGATTATGATCAGAATATATGTTGACTATCCATTTCTTCTTTTCCTTCACCTATATATTTGCAAGTGCTTAAGAAAAAAATCATCATATTGTATAATCTCATAACTACTATTGTTATGCTCTCAGGTGGAGCATAGATGTTGGCTGGATTAGTACATGGGTGAAGATTGTGAACGAATGGCTTGTTGCAGGGCTATTCAGTAAAGCTTCTATTTACCCTTTACCCTCCCATATGTTTGCACAAATGAGAGTACTCTTTCATTTTCAAGTAATAGAATTTACATATGGATGCTTTTTTTTTCACAGTTGAAGGTAGAGACTAGCCCCTTTGTTTATATTAGAGGTGCTTTTGATGGTTACAAGACCCCTAAATTAAAGTGGCCAAAGAGTTGAAGTCATCTTTCATGCTATTACACATTACATCTTAACTGATAGTGAGCGTTTATCCCACATAACTGTTCTTACTATTATGTGGCTTCTTGTGCAGTTTGGACATTGGTTACTCCAGTTGTATGGAAGAAAATAACTAACAGTGTATCGACATCAAACTTGACATCAAACACCCTAGTCTGATCAACTGATATTCAATTCATTGGCCATGGCTTAGGATGCATTTTGAAATTCTATATATATTTCTTCAATATTTATTATTTCCTTGTACCATATGAGGCCCTGTTAAGGTTGTCATCTAACAGAGAGCATCTATGGTCGACTTTCAAAGGAAATTTCATTTGTATATACTCACGATTTGAAAAATCAGCGAAGCCCATGCATGAATTTAGTTACTTTGAAGACTGCGGTCCTAGAAAATGTCAATATGTAATTGATAATGACCCGATTGGGCTATTCATTAGTACCTTAGGAGTTGCATTTGGTGGCAACAGAAAACTTACGCTTTCTGAAAAAACGTTTTTTCTTATCATAGTAAAAGGACTATCAAATCTTTTCCATCAGGAGGATGCTTTCATATCATGGTAAAGGAGAAGAGAATAAACAAAGTTATCAGATAGATTTTTTTTAGTATTTGCCATGAGATTTTGACATACGTTTGAAGAACAACTGTTTGCACAAATTGATTTTTTTTCCTTGATCAAAATGAAATTGAATGCATTACATCATCTCATATTCTGCTTAAAAATTGGAGTACTCATTTTTTTTCCAATCAATGTTTCGTTGTCATGAACCAGGGATAATCACAAACAACGAAGTAGTTACTAGATAAGACCTTACCCTTCTATGGCTATTCTTACTCTAGCAAATAGAGTAAACACACAGAGCTTGACAACACAGAATGGCCTTTCCACTAAAAAACTGAAGTAACAACATTGTGGCGATATTAGCCCTCTTGAACCATCGCAAAGCCAAGAAAGCAGCAAGATGAATTATATTGGTTTCCACAGAACCACAACTACCTATACCTCTACTAGAAAAAGAAAAAGGGTGGGGAATGCTGAGTCTGCGTACCCTCATCAATAGAGGCACCAATCTCCAGAGCTCTGTTACGAAGACTAGGAGTACAATACTTTTCTGAGCCAATGGAAGGTAAAGGTTTTTCGTTTCAGATGAAATCTAGAGAAGTTGGGCACAACGCTTAAGGACAACCATTGTCCAGAAAGCCACAAGGGTCTCGTGATGAAAATTCCCACGCTATACTCAGGAACATATACAAACACCTATATTTTTTTTATTTTAAAACAAGCATATGACAGTTAACAGGCCTGTAAAACACAACTATAACATGTTTTGTTTTGTTTTTTATTTTTATTTTAAGTTTTATTGCTTTCCATGGCAATAAGGAGGGTATTATTTTCAATCTAAAAACAATTTTTTATATGTATATATATTACGATTATAAGTCCTTATGAGGGTTACAAGATCTTATAGCGGAATTTGGGTTTAGTGGGTTTTGGGTCCAGATTTTGAACCAAAGTTGTGATACCATGTGTAAGGTCCCATTCTAGG
Organism: Pinus tabuliformis; assembly: GCA_031772625.1. Lineage (NCBI taxonomy): Eukaryota > Viridiplantae > Streptophyta > Pinopsida > Pinales > Pinaceae > Pinus > Pinus tabuliformis. Next base: position 718,047,866 of record CM062814.1, read on the forward strand.
GTCTTCTAACAGATCTATATTCTCTAGGAATTAATGCAATACGAGGCAATATTTTTTTTTTTCTTACAAGACATTTAAACAATGACAATTTACCATTTCTTACAAGACATTTAAACAATGACAATTTACCATTTCTTACAAGACATTTAAACAATGATAATTTACCATTTACAGTCTAACCGCTATAATTTTAACAGTGAACATTTCATTTCAATAACTTACAAGAGTAATCTATGCATAGAGGAATACCTGTACCGATGGCCGGGTGGAGATGCCCTTGAGCTGCTACTCCTACTGAATCGCTCCTCTTGACTACCGACTGGATTTACCTCCTAGCCAACTAGGAAATAATTCATATTCCAGGAAACCTCCACAGATTCCCTAGCCCTCCGAGCCCAAGTCCAACCAGATGTAGTGTGTATGTCCAAGACCAAGATAAACAATACTCCCTTTCTCTCTCTCCAACAAATTCTCAAAATCACAGCCAACCCAAAATCAAAAGCAAGACCCAACCTCCCCCTTTCACCCTTCCTCCTTCCCCTTTTATGCCCCTCCTCTCTTCTCCAACTCAACCACCTCTTATTAATGTCATAACTTCTCGCTCATCCTTACAGTTGACTTCTCTTCTCCCAAGTAAATCTGAGAGTACATTTGGGAATGTGATTTGAATATAAAATTGGGTAATTAATGGGAGAGGACCATGTCTTCTCCCAAGTAAATGTGAGAGTACATTTTGGGGATGAGAGATGAATATATATAAATTGATAATTAGTTGGAGAGGACCATGTCTTCTCCCAAGTAAATGTGAAAGTACATTTTGGGGATGAGAGATGAATATATAAATTGATAATTAGTTGGAGAGGACCATTTCTTCTCCCAAGTAAATGTGAAAGTACATTTTGGGGATGAGAGATGAATATATAAATTTATAATTAGTTGGGAGGACCATGTCTTCTCCCAAGTAAATGTGAAAGTACATTTTGGGGATGAAAGAATATATAAATTGATAATTAGTTGGAGAGGACTATCTCTTCTCCCAAGTAAATGTGTGAGTACATTTGGGAATGTGAGATGAATATATATATAATTTGGAATAATGTAAGGAGACCATATCCTATCGAAGATTCAATTTGAGAAGACAAGTTGGGAATCCGAATAATAGCAATAATGAATTTTATATCAGTAAATAAAATCTATAGTTTCCCAAATGAAGGTATTCACCAATATTTTTCAATATTTTCAAGCAATGTAAAAATTAATAAAATTTGCATGATAAGATTAATTGGGGCATTACAATAACCCTAGGGAATGGTCATATTGGTTTCAACCCAGATTTTCTTTACTCGCAATTCGGCTCCCATCAAGCTTTCAATGGATGAATTTCTTGAAAAGAAGGGCTTGGACTCTACTTGTCATATCCCACTTGACTCGAAGCAAGCTAGGTCCCCAGACCTCAAAGTAATGGAGAATCGGAAGATGGTTCAATAATTTTTTAAGATAGCCTTGATGCCTCTATTTATATTTCAAATGTTGGATCAATTGTGCTTCTAACTTAACTTGGTAAACAAGGTGGTGCTACCCTCACCTCTATATTTGATGGTGAAGCAAGGTGCTACCTGTATTGTTAGTTTTGGATCAATAGATTTTGGAACTTGAATGAGTGAGGATGTTTGGTCAAGATTTCATCTATAAGGTGTGAATCACGAGGTACTGATAAAACTTGGTGAAATTATGGGTCGGATTTGGTTTTGGATCGAATACATCTTTTTCACTTTGGGCACCCACTCTCCATAATCATTTTAGGCTGCATTAATGAATAAAAATTAAAACAAGCAAGATTTGTCAAAATGCATGCCCACATATTGGCACTGTTGCCAACTTATGGTGCTTTATTATCACCAAGTGCCTATCTGGTTTTTTCGAGAAGATTGGGATGCAGTTGTATTTTTTATGAATGGCCAGCGCATGGGAGATTCGCTACACATGAGACAAAAAAAGTAATTAATATCATCTCCATGTTCAAATGACCATTAATTTTAAATCTTCTATATTATACACTTGTAGTAGTATTGTATATCATGTTATTTTAATCCTTTAAATTTAGAAACATTATAATTATATTTGTATATAATGAGTAGTTGTAGTGATCCTACCTCTTGACTATATCGCACTAGAGGTGCATGAAAAACTTGATTTTATATCTTTTTTAAACATAGTTTGTTGGGCTTTTTTCGAAAACATTATTTCTGACAACTTTCACAATATCAATACATTCTTATGGTATAACATAGGCTACGTTCAAGTAGTTGTTAATATTTTGTTTTTATTTGGAAAACAATTAATTCATGAATTAGGCAACCTTTATTGTTATTTTCATGCTACATCTTGCAAGCATTGATGTTTCAGATCTCATTTCAACACACTATTCAACTGCTTAGTATTTTAAACTGGTATCATTGTTGATTAGATAAATGTCAATGTTAATGTTGAGATATCTACCAATAGGATAAAAACCAGGTTTACCCAACTTACATAAATGCCTCACTTATTGGTACCAAAAGAATGATATTAGCCATTTAAAGAACAAAGTCTCATATGCGTAGCATGCTTGTACTTACCTAGCTACCGCATGTTGTAAGTACTTTTCACACATCTTCCCACTGTTCATACAACCTTAATAAATCCTTCTTGAAAAAGTCTCAAGCTTGCATATTATGTTGCAAGAAATGTTCAAATATTTGGGAGAGATTCTTTGTGATATTACTGGGTTTTATTCATTCTCTACAACCAAATGATGGTGTGGCAAGCCTACGTGTTTGTGAGTGGGAGGGCAGTGTACTTGGCCTTACCTGATAAAACCAAGGTCATAGTTTTCAATATTCCAAAATTAGAGGCTTTGCGTAACCAGTTTATTTTTTAGGAATATGAATTTGTGTAGTCTTTACATATGCATATTTGGAAGTATTTTCTCTCATTTGTCTCCATGCATCTGGATCTTCCATGTCTTATCAACAATTGTGACTAGTCACTACGTATAAGTACACCATCACAATGCATTATATCAATCGTAATCTATCTCATATACATTTATTATTTATATTATTTGTCTAAAATATATATCAATCTCTTGTCCTTATGTTGTATATTTGTCAGGAAATGAACTCTTATTCATTGCAAAATAGATTGGCATCATAATACCTTATTCTATGAGGAAACTATGTTTTGAACACACTCTGTGCTTTGTAAACATGGTTATAACACTATGAAGATTGTATAGGATTTCCTTTTGGGTTCTTTGGGTAATTACTAGCTTGATGAGATCATCAATATTCCTTTCCTCTATTAAATAATGTACAAACCACATGCTACAATCATATAAAATTTTATTGTGTGTTTTAGTTTTCTCTGATATTTTTGGTTAATCTAAGTTATTAAAATAGAAGGCATTCTTGGTAATCTCACCTACAACCATATGCTCCATGCTTGTGTCATTAGGGTGACCTTGTAGCACTCAGTGAACAAGTAGAAGAATGGGCATTGCCAATGCCCTGTCCAAGCTTACCCTTAATCCTTTCCAATTTTACTAATTCATTGGCGGATGTGGTGAATGTCAAATCAAGCCCCCCACATCCTATCATTGTTGTGATTGTTGAGTTTAATTAAAAGGAAGTCTATTCCTTGAACTATAGTTCACACTTCCCTTTGTTAATTTGTTGTGTGATGGAATAGCATTGAAACTGCATTGATTTGTTTTGTGATGGCATAGCACAGAAACTGCATTGAGACCAAATGTGGTAAAGAAAAACAGAGCAAGTGTTGTGACCACACATTCATTCAAAACAACATAGTATATTTTTTTTTTCATTCACTTTGTATTTGGTTTAACATCTACACTACAAAGTGCACACTACAGTTGGCCTAACAGAGTGATCCTTTTTCTCCTTGTATATTAAAGTAGAGAAAATTGGTTTAGGAGTATTATGTATGCACAATCACATTTTAGGATATATACTCTACTGAAACAGAGTCCCATTTGTTTTATTTGTTTGTTTCTTTATGTTGGGTGTGTGTGTATTTGAATAAGTGAACCAGATTTACAAAAATATGATATTTTGGACCTCATGGACGATGGGGAGGAGATCCCTAGTCCAAATTCCATTTTCAAATAAACGCAACATATTTTGGAAATTTGGCACAACATTCGGGCTTTCAAGACCTTTTGTATGACTGGGCCATCGGAGGTTAGGCCTGAACTCATAGGCACCTAGTCCTTGAGTTGTGGAATGAACAATTTTCCTTCTTCTTTATTCCACTCTTGAGCTCATTGAGATGTCCTAAATCTAAAACAATCATCAATGAGTGTAAATCCTAAGACATTTTTTCAGTCTAAAAAGGACAATTTGATAATATTCATATAAAATCATGATCTCAATTTGATAAATAAGCTTCAAGAGAGCACATTGAAAGGATATTGTTCACTCAAGTAATAGAGAAAGTAAAAGTTGATTGTCTCAATATGGAGATCAACCATGGTCAACAATGGTCAACCATTATCCAACGTCACATTGTGACAAACATTGCCTAAATATGAAATCAATCTTGGTCAACCATCTTCCAATGTCGCATTGTGACAAATAATTATCTTAGGGTTTATAATATTTATCTTAGGGTTTATAATATTTAACTTAGGATTTATATTCATTTAGATTATAATATTTATCTCTTGGGTTTAATATTATTCCCTTGGGTTTATAATATTTAATATTAGGCTTTATATACATTAGTTTTATAGTATTAATCCCTTGGGTATAATATTATTCCCATAGGTTTATATTATCAATATGTTGGGTTTTAATCCCTTTGGTTTTTAGTATTAATCCCTTGGGTTTATAATATCAATCCATTGAGGGTGTATATAACTTGATTGTCTCAATATGGAGATCAACCATTGTCAACGATGGTCAGCCATTATCCAACGTCACATCGTAACAAACGTTGTCTCAATATGAAAATCAATCATGCTCAACCATATTCCAATGTCTCATTGTGACAAATATTTATCCTAGGGTTTATAATATTTATCTTAGGGTTTATATTCCTTGGGTTTATAATATTTATCCCTTGGGTTAAATATTATTCCCTTGGGATTATTATTTCCTGGGGTTTATAATATTTAATCTTAGGGTTTATATACCTCGGGTTTATAATATTAGTCAACTGGGTTTAATATTATTCCCTTGGGTTTATATTATGAATTCATTGGGTTTTTAATCCCTTGTGTTTTTAGTATTAATCCAATGCGTTTATTATTCCCTTGGGTTTATAATATCAATCCCTTCAGGGTTTATATACCTCGCATATATAATATTAATCCCTTGGGTATAATATTATTTCCTTGGGTTTATAATACCTTTGGATTCAATCATGGTCAACCATGCTCACATTGTGATAAAGATTGTCTCTTGGTACAACGTCCATTGTCACAACCATGATCAACCATGGTCCAACATCTTATTGTGTCAAAAATTATTTCAATATAGGGATCAACCATGGTCAGCGATGGTCGTCATCCATTTTTCAACGTCGCATTGTGACAAACATTGTCTCAATATGAAAATCAATCATGGTCAACCATATTCCAACGTCACATTGTGACAAATGCTTATCTTAGGGTTCATTATCCTTGGTTTTGTAATATTTTTCCCTTGGGTTTAATATTATTTCGTTAGGTTTATAATCCCTTGGGTTTATAATATTTATCTTAGGGTTTATATACCTTGGATTTATAATATTAATCTCTTGGTTTAATATTATTCCATTGGGCTTATGTTATCAATCCTTTGGGTTTTTAATCCCTTGGGTCTTTAGTATTAATCTCTTGGGTCTATTATTCCATTGGCTTTATAATATCAATCCTTTTAGGGTTTATATACCTTCCATTTATAATATTAATCCCTTGGGTTTATAATACCTTTGGGTTTTAGAATTAATCCCTTGGGTTTATTTGGTTCATATTTCTAGGGTATAATATTATTCACACGGTTTATAATATTAATCCTAGGGTTTAATATAAATCTCATGGGTTTACAATCATGGTCAATGATTCTCCAATGTCACAATGTGTCAAAGATTGTCTCAATATGAAAATCAACCATGGTCTAATGTCACATTGTGACAAACATCATCTCAGTATGAAAATCAATAATGGTAAATCATGGTCAACCATGTTTCTTTTAGGGTTTATAATATTTATCTTAGGATTTTTATACCCTAGGTTTATAATATTTAATCCTTGGGCTTAATATTGTTCCCTTGCAACAAGCCACTGTGGATATTGGTGACAAAGACATGCAGGGTTTGACATTTACATTTATATGAACAGTGAAATCAATAGATGGTTTGCAGATTTCAACGCCTTTTTCATTTCAACATTGTGCAAAGATGCAAGACAGTGTGAGAATGGATTGGTTGGAAAGTGTGAATGGTCGTGATCATTATCTTGTTGATTTGAATTGGTGCAACTTTTGTCATCGGTCTCGGTGTGTTTTGGAAAAGACTAGTGTTTAATCATTGTGTTGTGGTGGAGTGTTTAAAGTTGAGATTCATATCAACCGCATTTAAATTGTTGTTTGATTTTTATTAAATGTTTACTTCATAATTACTTCATTATTATTTATTAAATGATTATTAATATAATTGTTGTTGTTGTTATTATTATTATTATTATTATTATAATTATAATAATAGTAGTTATTTTTAATTATTATTATTTAATATAATAGTAATAATATAATAATTATTATTATTTGATATAATAGTAATAATGTAATATTAGTGATTATTAATATGATTCTTATATTTATATTTATACTATTGATAATAACATTAATAACACTAATTCTTAATATTACTGATAATTGATATATGTGCTTGATATGGGCCTATCGACATTTATAAACTACATTTTTTAATGTGGTTGTGCTAGTATATAAATTGTATTGCAACGTTAATAATTTCTTGCTATGAAATGTCTAAATGATGATGACCACATCCTTAATTTTAATCGCCGCTTATTAAACTAAGCTTCACATTTTTCATTTAATGCTCACTCTCATGAAGCACCACAACAAAAGGTTGAAATGTCATTTAAAAAAGTATCTAAAGCCTCAAAAAGAGCACAACGCAAGAATTCATGCATCTAATCATATATATGTGCACTGAAATGCAAGAATTTGTGAGAGCGGAATAAGTCCCATAGCAAATTAACATCTATAGAGAGATGGCTTCCATTGGATTCCATTTTTCCATCATTATCTATTGAGTTTTAAATGCTTGAGAATGCTAGATTCCCATGAAAATGTGATGGGCTAGACTTCATCAACAATGTCAATGGCAAACTGAGGATGTACATGAAACAATGAAACCTATTCTAAAACTCTAAATTCACAGTGAAACTCTAATGTTCAAAATTTCTTCATGATCGATTATGACATTTAGACAAAGCTTTGGTATTCATTGCCATGGGCAACACCTCCATTAATCTTTGACCAAAAATTACCATTAATATAATTTGTCTAATTCATTCAAACGTTTTGACATGGAAAACCTCTACAGTGGCATGTTACTGATGAATTCGCTTTTTTTGGTTGCACAAATTCTGTTGTGGTCGTGCAACAGAAATTCTTGCACCCCACGCCTCTGATGGCACTTAATCCTAATGAAGTATAGAACGCGATGGTGTTGTCGAGAGTTGAATTGGACCATATATGGGCATTGTCTTGTAATTCCTTTAACACCTCTAATTGTGCAAACACGAAATTTTAGAGGGAAAGGGACTCGCACTGTAAATATTTTGTGATATCCTTGCCTTGATTTATCAAATGATCTATTGCTCACAGAAAGAAAATCAAAATTTATGGATTTTTTGAAAAAGGCAGCAATATTAAACATTTAATGGATTGCTAAACAAAACACTATAGAAAGGTGACCTTATTTTGCATATGGAGCCAATATCCTTGAGATGGATAACGGAGTCTGAGAATGAGAGGATCTTGATAAAGTGCAAATTCACTTAGAGGGAGAGTTGTGAAGCCACATCCCTTCAAGATTTCCATTGAGTATTCAAATTTTTGATGGTGTTCGTTCTTGCCAAGTCCTTCTAGGACTATGATGATGGTAATATGTAGAACTACTCAACCTCACAATGGTATGAAGGCGAATGAATCAAACCCATAATGAATCACACAAATATTTGAATTTTTGAAATTCACTTATTATGGACGAATATTTGAATTTTTGAAATTCACACATCTTGAAATATAAGGCACAATAATATAATGCACACAATAAAACACATTTCAATGTAACTCAAATAATATGATGCAGACAATAAAACACATTCCAAACATTTCTATTTTTAATTTTATTTTATCTAATCCTCATACCTTGTAATAAACAAAAGGCATAATTATAATCTGGTGAAATAATATTCGAAGGGTTTAAAATATAAATATGCAAGAAATTATTTCCATACATTTCATTCATTGATGCAGTAATAACCATATGTTCATTGATGCAGTAATAACCATATGCTACAACATATTAGCATTTTTCAATTTACACCAAATCAGAATTTTTAATTAGCAAAACAGGGAAAGCCTTTACGCGAATGAATTTTGCACATCATGCAACTATAATGAGCCGAAGCACGCATGCGTTTAATAAAGGGACGGAATAACTCATAATGTTTTATCGAAACAGAAAGAAAGAGAAGAATTGGCGAGTTGAGTGGTGATATCAATGGTAAAATAAAAGGCAGAGAGAGGAAGTATCTTTTAATTAACCTGCGCACGTTGCGGCGACACGACACGCCGGAGGATAGCCGCATCGCACGCGACAGCATTCTTCTGCATCGCTGAGCCCATGTGTCTCTGCGTTGGAACCATAGCCTTAATGATATCGCCTTCAGCATATGCTATAAGAAGAGCACTTCATACTCACAACTATACAAGCAACAGCGACTGGATTGAGTAAAAGCAAGCGGCAGTCCGTCGAGCAAAACCGTTGGTTCCGAAATGGAGCGAAAGATGAGAGTGGGATCAGCGCTTCTGATGCTCTACTTTTCATTTCTCCTTATTTCGCTATCCTCTGTCACTGCCCAGCGAAGAAGAGGCTTTCGTTATGGACGGGAGGAGGAATACCGGCATGATGAAAGATCATCAGCATGTCGGAGGCTGCAGCGGCTAAGCACCCACGAACCGTCTGAATCGGAATCGTTAAGATCGGAAGGTGGCACTTTCGAGTTGTCGAACCCAGAAGACAACGAGGAATTGGAGTGCGCAGGCGTTGCCTTCTTCAGAAAGACGATCGAAAGGGGCGCCATGTCGCTGCCTCAATATCCCAACGCCCCTCTGCTGCTTTATGTTCACCGAGGTACTGTAATAATACAACTTGTAAGTTCTTTCTGTATGTCGCATGATTCCCTAAATTTGTTATTATTATTGTAATTGCTTCTATATGTGCATGTGCAGGTGAGGGCAGACTGGGCATTGTGTTCCCGGGGTGTCCGGAGACTTACAGAGAAGACGAATCTTCGTTTCAAGGGCGATCAAGACGCAGGTCAGAGAGACGAGGGGAAGAAGAGGGCGAGGAAGAAGAAGACTCAAGTCAGAAAGTGAGGCGAGTGAGGAGAGGAGACGTAATAGCCATATTTGCAGGAGCAGCCTACTGGTGTTACAACGATGGCAACGAGCCTCTTCAAATCGTAGCCATTGCCGACGTATCCAACCCTCAAAATCAGGGCCGCAGGAGTTACCGAGTAAGTATCCCACCCAATTAACTAACAATCATCCTTAACTATGTTATAGATTCTTTCATGGCTGACTGAGGGGGTAAAAATGTATACATGTACAGCCCCACCCTCTGGCTGGGCAAGGGTCATCATCTGGTCGCCGTGGTCATGAAGAGGAGGGAGAGGAAGAAGGAAGAGGAAGTGGGGGCAATGTGTTTGCAGGGTTTAGCACGCGCTCTTTGGCTGAAACGTTGGGCGTGGATGATGAAACTGCAAGGAGGCTTCAACAGAATCAGCGATCACGACGCTTTGCGAGGGTTGAACGCGGCCGACGACTCAGGTTACCCGCCCCTCGATCTCGCTCTCTCTCTCCTTACGGGAGACAGAGGCAGTGGGGGAGAGACGATGATGTTGCTGCTGGATTGGTTCAAAATCAAAATAATTCATCTGTAAAGGAGAATGGCGTGGAAGAGCTTGTGTGTGCAATGCGTGTAAGGCACAATGCTGACAACCCGCAGGATGCCGATGTTTACGTAAGAGAGGGGGGACGGATGAATATGGTCAACCGCTTCAAACTTCCTGTACTCAAGTATTTGAGATTAGGAGCCGAGAGGGTTGTTCTGCGCCCGGTAAGCAATAACCTTTATTGATCCGCTTCACTTTTATATATATAATAATGTTAATGTTTCCAAATCAAATGAATGAAATTTGAATGCAGAGAGCAATGTCTGTTCCATGGTGGAGGATGAACGCGCACGCAATAATGTACGTGACTAGAGGGGAGGGGAGAATGGAGGTGGTGGGAGACGAAGGAAGGAATGTGTTTAATGGGCGCGTGAGAGAGGGTCAGTTCATCGTCATTCCCCAGTTCTACGCAGTCATCAGGGAAGCAGGAGACGAAGGGTTGGAGTGGATAACGTTCACAACATCAGACCTGTAAGTATAACCTAATTATTACCACTGCTGCTAATATGATGTACTGTTCAGCAATTATACTCATCGGGTAAATTGGTATCATGCGTTGTTGCAGTTCTATGCGGTCGTCTCTGGCAGGAAGGCAATCGGTTTTGAAGGCAATGCCGGAGGAAGTGGTGAGAGCCGCTTACAGGATCGACCAAAACGAAGTTGAACAAGTGATGAGGAACAGAGAACGCGACACCTTTATTTTGCCTCCATCATCTACCCGCTCATCCCGTCGATATCAGGCGGACATCATACCAGGTGTCCAGGTGGAATAGAATATTAATATTACCCATGCATTTCACGCACATTCACTGCAACCCTTAATGTGCATAGATATGCAGTCGTGTCCGAATATAGACCTCCTCACCTCTGCAAATTAAATGTAATCGAAAGAATAATTATAATAACGGATTTACCATTCCTTTTTGTTCACCGCGTTCTGGCCGTATTCCTTTGGTTTAATGTCGTCCATAATATTACATTACATTGTGTATCATATCACTTTGCACTCCGTGATGTCATAAACCTTCAAAGTAACATTACTGAAAAGTTTAACTCATCAACTACCATCTCGTAGTCGTCCCGTCGAGAATCATTTTGTATACTTCAAACGATGCAATCTCTCTTTAAAAAATATCAGACAAATAATATAAAACAGAGAGGTCAGTTGTGTATGCCAATGTCACTTTAACGTTTTTAGTACACTATGGGAGATTTGGAAAAAGGTTAGAAAGGAATTACACACAATATAAATCACACATTGAATTATTCAATATGTTAGATTAAATCACACATTGAATTATTCAATATGTTAGATTTGGAGAAAGATTAGAAAGGAATTATACACAACATAAATCACATGCTAAATTACACTATGGTAGATTTGGAAAAAAATTAGAAAGGAATTACACACAACATAAATCACACACTAAATTACACTATGGTAGATTTGGAGAAAGATTAGAAAAGGATTACACACAACATAAATCACACACTAAATTACAGTATGGTAGAGAAATCACACACTAAATTACGCAATGGTAGATTTGGAAAAAGATTAGAAAGGAATTAAACACAACATAAATCACACACTAAATTATATATAGTTATAAATCACTAATTTCTAGATGATAAAATTAGAAAAACATGAATTTATGACTCATAAACAACTCACACACATAAAAATATCTATTTCTAAAATCACACTTATAGATTGACAATAAAAACTCACAACCTAAAACACATAAAAACAATCACTTATAATATACACATATACCAAAAATCACCTCTCCAATCATCTTTTGTATATTTAATATGCCAAATTTTTAATACAATTTTAAGTAAATTAATGAAATTATGGCGTTATTTTAACCCAATTTAAGCCATATATAAAGTGCTGAAATATTATCTGTATTTATGATATTATCAAAGTGATACCTTACATTTTAAGTAAATAATGAATTTTATTTTACCTTTTCAATTTTATTACTTTTCCAAAATACAGTCTAGGATGGGGATCTTTCTTCCTTACAAATATATAAACATTGAATATATTGATAATGGTTAAAACAATGCGTTTCTCTCCTACCACCATGATTTTATCACGACAGTTTGGTGTCCTTTCAATGTCTCCCTCGTATCGCTGGTTTTTAAATTTCTGTTCATCCTTCCAGATTTTGTATAAACATTCTTTTGTACATTTCTCGAAAAAGGACGAGGAGGATACACATCTCACAAACCATGGTTATTGATGAAATCAATTCGAATTATAAAATCAATTCAAATTTCTATTTAGGCTTGCACTTTTGGTATAAACATTATTTATTTTTTTTTTGACATTTCTCAAAAGGAGAAAGAAACGGATGAGTATATCTTAACTAAACAAAGGTTAATCATAAATTATTAATTAACTATTAAATTAAATTAAATTAATAAATTAGTAATTAATCTGAAGTATTTGATTTTTCGGAGTGAACTTTTTTAATTTTTGAATTTTTTATTAATTTTTGAGTTTTTTATTAAGAAAGTAAATGGGAAAATATTAATTATTTTTATAAGATTTTGAGATTGAAGGTATTTACAAGATTTTTGGATTAAAGGGAAAAATGTGATCATTACTTCTTGTTAATGTGATATCAAGGTTTTTTTAACAGATATGACATGTCAAAATATTTCAATTTGTCTCTATTTATGATACATTACATTTTCATTATTGGATGGGTTCTCCATCTACCATCAGGGAGTTAAATTTAATAAATTAAAAACTACCTTCCATATGAAGTGGGGGACACAAACGTGCCATACAATTACTTTTAGACAAATAAATGAAAGTGAAATATTCAAATGTGTTATGGACAATACGTTCAAAGAAAAATCATCATAATGTCATGGTATACCTGGATGACATCACATTTTATTCTAAGAAGAGGTCAAGATATTTTGAAAATAAGGTATATCTTTGGACCCTAAGAAATTAATTTGTGTTGTTTCAAAGAGTAAATTTCTTGAACACACTGCTTCCAAGGATGGAAATTCAATAGATCCAAAAGGAATCAAATTTATTATATAGATCCCAGTGCCCAATAACAAGAAGAGTATGTAATTTCTCATTAAAAATATTAAATTTGTGCCAGGGATCATCCCGAACTTCCTTTACATCATCAAGCATCTTCAATAAAATGATCAAAAAAGATTTAGAGTTGAAGTGGACCTATGCTCCAGAGGATGGTTTTGACAAATTTAAGGCTTCCATAGCTATAGCACTTGCATTACCTACATTAATATGATGAAGAGAGATGTATTACATTTACTTTTCTCAATCGGGAACAACCTGCGAATGCATCACCTATCTCTCAACTCATTGAGAAGCTCTGACCTAGACTTAGTAAATTTTTGCCTCTGCTTGAGCCCCTATTTCCTTGTGCAATTAATTGAGAAATTAGGCCCCTATTATTTAGGAATTTCTGAAAATGGATTGTGAAATTCCTAAGGTTGATCACCAGACTGCATGCAACACATGTACACTAAAGACTAGTCTACAACTGATGTTACACTACCTTAGAATCTCCACCATAGTTGGGGAACTCGAATTCTCTTTATGAACTAGATATTTTGGGCTGATTAATTAGTTCACTAAATGATCATTGAGTTTGACTGAAGTCCCACTAAACAACTAACCTTCCACTAGTTCCTCCAATAGTTGGAACTAGTTTAACTAGAAGCAACTTGAGATAGCTGAATTTGATTGCTACAAATTAGAAATCACACATTGTTAACTTAACTCTAACTTGTCCAACTCAAATTTACTGAGTAAACTGGGTGATACAATCCATGTCATGCAAGTTAACTGCATCCAAGTTGTCTATTGATATGGAAATTCAAATTTTCTCAATTTAATCAAGGAAAAATCAAATTGAGGATTTCTTGCTCCATTTTTCAATACTCCCTCTCAGCATGAAAGGGATTATCAACTACCCCTATCCTGCACCTGTCGAACTTGAGCATCCCTCTTGACAAGGCCTTTTTCAAAATGTCAGCATCTTGTTCCTATGTTAGAATGTATTGCAGGGAAAATTTTAAGGATGAAATTTTTTATTAAAGTTTCAAAACCTTGGCGAAGCTTAATAGACTCCAAATTGCAAATTATGAAATGTTTGTTGATATCTTTGTAAAACATTCAAATTTCTAATAGTTTTATATATAGTTTTTATACAATTTTGGCAATTTTTATGGTAAAAGAGATTTATACTATAAAATTTGGGCGAATCATTTTTAGAAAAAATGGAAATTGGCGAATCTTTTTTTCAGAAAGACCATGGAATATTAGCCCACTTGTAAATATTAGCCCCTAAAATTTTCCATGATGTATTGTAGTAACATTATTCGCCTCTGCACACAGTTCCATAAATGGTGATGCCAAATATCTATATGCTTGGATCGATCGTGAAAAATAGGATCCTTAGAGAGCTTGATGCAACTCTAATTACCACAGTAGATCACAATTGGATCCATCATCTGACCAAACAGTCCAACAAGTATCTTTCTCATCTATATCACCTCACATGTTTCTTGACTTGCAATCACGCATTCTTCTTTTCCCGAGCTGAGTGCCACAGGTCTTTACTTCATACTGTACTAGGAAATAGTTGTGGACCCAACACAATTCCACCTGATGTACTCTTTTAGTCTGATTCACTCCCCACCCAATTTGCATATATGAAGCCACACAACTTCACTCCCTTTATCCGTTTGCACCATAGTCCAAACTCAGTAGTGCCTCTAAGGTACAGTGAAACATGCTTAACTGTCTTCCAAAATAATTTTGTTGGCCTAACCATAGCTCGACTCAGCTGGTTGACTACATAACACATATATGGTCATGTGTTCACAAGATACCTTAATGAACCCACTAGTTTTCGAAAATGGTAGCATCCACTTCCCCACCTAATGTGGCATCCTCCTTTCTCTAGTTAGTTGCTAGAGGTGTCCCCATGGGTTTACGACTCTCCATGTGGAATGTCTATAGTATCTCATTTTCATACTTGCATTGAGACACATATAATTCCTCGTCGCCTTGCCATACTTCCAACCCAAGGAAGTAGTGCATGAGACCCATGTCCTACATTTTGAATTCCCTTGCAAGGTCCTCCTCATAAGATATGATCAACTTCTCATCAACATATAAGAAAATAATAAAAAAATTATCATCTACCAAGATATGATAGAGGTTTTCATCCACTTCACTTTTGGTGAAGCCCAAACCAGTTAGATAGTTATTGATCCCGGTTTACCAAGCAAGAGGTGATTTTTTGAGACCGTACAATGCTCACTTGAGTACTTGAGACTCTTGATAAAATGTCTCAAAACCTTCTAGATTATCGATGTACACCTCCTTCTCAATAACTGTTTCTTTTACATCCATCTGGTGGATCTTCCACCTAATCTGCATAACCAGAGAAAGATTTGAGCTAATGGATGAGTACCTTGCTACATGAGAAAAGGTCCCCTCATAGTCTATTCTCTAAACTTGAAAGTACCTTATGGCCACAAATATGGCCTTATACTTCTCTATGCTCCTGTCTACTACTTGCTTCACCTTGGGGATCCATCTCGAACCCACTACTGATTTAATTGTTGGTCTCACGACCACTTCCCAAACACTGTTCTTTACAATGTAAAAGTATTCCTACACCATTGCATCAACCCATACAAGTTTCTCTACTGCTTCCTTGAAAGAGGATTGCTTCAGTCTCTACAAGCTCAGTCATTAGAGCCATTTAGCTAGTGTACTAAATAGGTGACCTTCTCTGTGTGCACTTATTTGAAGGAGCACCCATTTTCTCCCTCGCATCTTACACAAGTCTCTCAACTTACCTAGTTCTTTTTCTTCCTTCTCTGGATGGTTCCACTTGAGTGGTTGTCTCCACTCTTTTCTCCTCAATTTGTGGTTGCTCCACAACTTATTGAGGTTCCTCTTTTGGATCTAAAAGCTTCTTCTCTACTGGGATCTGAATCTCCCTCTCAAGAGAGCACAACAACATTTTCTCCTTGTCAAATTTTATATCTCTTATCACAAATTTCATTCTAAGGGATGACAAGCACACACAGTCGTTGTGTGGAGTTTCTATGTAACCCACAAATACCCCCAATTCTATGATTGACTGAAGCTTCTTCCTTGATTCTTTGGAGATATGGCAGTAAAGAGATGCTCCAAAAATCTTGAAGTGCGACACATCCGACTTCCTCCCTAAGAAAACCTCCTCCAATGTAATCATGCCTAGAATCAGATGAGGACTATGGTTCTAGAAATAGATTGTTGTGTTGCATGCTTCAAACCACAAATGCAAAGGTAGGCCTTGGTCATGCAACATCGCCCTTGTTGCTCCCACAATACTATGGTTCTTTCTCTCATCCACCTCATTATTCTATGTGTTGTGGGTTGTTGTAAAGTCTCATCGAATGCCTTCTTTTGCACATAAATTTTTAAATTCATTTGAAACGTACTCACCTACATTATCACTGCTAAGAACCTTCACTTTCTTGTCAGTTTCTTTCTCAACCAGTGCCTTGAATTCTATGAAATTGGATGATGTGTCATATTTATTCTGCATGAAGAATATCCAACAATTCCATGAGAAATTATCATTAAAAATGACAAAATATTTGTGTCTGGCAGTGGAGGTTGTTGAGAGAGGCCCACAGACATCAAAGTGGATACTTTCTAGCATTTCATGTGCTTTGTTGTCCCTATCATGGAATGTGGTTTTGTGTACTTCCCCAAAGTTCATCATTTGCATAAATTCTACTGCTCAAGTGCTCCTTTGGGGAGGCTTGTGGTTATTTGTTGCATAATCTTCAAGTTCCATGATGTAAGTGGTCATGTATTTTGTGCCAAATTTCATCAACATTGCGGCTCTGCACCTTCTCTGCCTTTGTGATTCATGTAACACAATCTTCCACATCTAGCTTATACATGGTCTTCACATGAGCATCGATATGCTTCACCTGTCCCAAGGCTATGTGTCTCAGGAATTCCTTTCCTTTGCTGAAGATTGCATCATAACCACGGTCTTACAAAACTGCAACATAGATGATATTTTTCTTTAGGCCTAGAACGAACATGACATCCTTGATCCTAAGAGAGGATTCTGACTCCCTTTGAAAGGTGATTGTACCAAGCTCAGTCACAATGTACCTTCTATAATCCCCCAAATCAATGTGCATCTCTACGTATTTGTCCTCCAGGTCACTCAAAAACTCTCTACACCTTGTCATGTGGAATAATGCACTCGAGTCCAAGTACCAGACACTCCCCATCATTGTGTTTGCCATGAATGTGACAAGGGCAAAGTCAATATCAAACTATGAATCCAAGGCTTCACCTATTGCTTCTCCCAAGGTCTTCTTGCTTGCCTTTTTGTGTGGACACGTCATGGAATTGTGCTTGAATTCATGATAATGGAGAAATTTAATTTTGGACAAATTTTTCTTCTTGCCCCCTTGCCTAAACTTTGGTTTGGATTGAGATTTCTTCCCTTTTCCCTTCTTTCCCTTTCTAACCAATGAAATTTTTCTTCATCCTTGCCCTTGGATGAAGTCCCATCTCTGGTATTTTGCCTTATTTCCTCCTGTACCAAATCAGAACATAAGCATTCCCAATTTAGTAGTTTCTCTCTCCCATTCACTGAAACTTAGTAGCTATGCCACCTCTTGGGAAGGCCTAGAAGGGCTAGGTTTACCAAGCCATCTTCTGGGAAATTAACACCAACCTCCCCAAGTACATCATGAAAATGAGTGAACCTACTTAAATACTGTGGAATAGTGTCATTCTTCTCCATATTGATACTTTGAAGTTTATCCTTGAGTGCCAACTTCCTCTGGTCATTACTATTCTCAAACAATTACGTTAGTTCTTTCAACTTTTCGAAAGAAGATTCTTTTTTGTTGATAATTGGGATGATGTGATCCCATACTCCCTCCAATATTATTCTCCTTGCCTTGGCTACATCTTTCTTCCACTGAGCAAGATTCCAGGCATCATATTCTGCTAGTTTTACAACAATTGTCTTGATGTATTCTAGAAATCTATTGTCATCCAATACTACCTCCATGTGATCCTTCTGTGTGATGAAATTAGAGTTTCCTTCCAAGGCATACTCTAGCCTCAGTCCATTGAAGGCCATCTTCTCAGCTCTAAAGAGATCTTGTTGACCTCCTGAGAGACAACTTCAAAATTTCTGCTCTAGTGTGAATCCTTCTTCGATACCATGTAGAAATTATGGCGTATATTTGAAAATGCTCATGAATTTTTAATCAAAATCACAAGACACAAGCCTAGTTCACTGCTCTATAGAAGTTAATTCATAATCTAGAAAATAAATTCCAGACATGCAATAAGAATAACACACATGTAGACAATATTTTTCTTAGGGAAAGTAATTTGCTAGAAACCCCAATTCTTGATTTCATTAATATGATGAATAGAGATGTATTACAATTACTTTTCTCAATTGAGCACAAACTTCAAGTGCATAACCTATCTCTCTACTCATTGATAAGATCTGACCCAGACATAGTCAATTTCCACCTCTGCTTGAACCCCTATTTCCTTGTGCAATTCATTGAGAAATTAGGCCCCTATTATTTAGGAATTTATCTAAAATGGATTGTGTAATTCCCAAGGTTGATAATCATACTACGTGCAACACCTGTACACTCAAGACTAGTCCACAACTAATGCTCCACTTCCTTGGAATCTTCACCATAGCTGGGGAACTTGAATTCTGTGCATGCACTAGCAATTTTAGGTTGATTAATCAATTAACCGGATTATCACTAAGTTTGACTAAAGTCCCATTGCACAACTGGCCTTCCATTGTTTCCTCCAATAGTTGGAACTAGTTTAACTAAAAACAACTTGAGATAACTAACTTTGATTGCTACAAATTAGCAATCACATTTGCTTAACTGAACTCTAACTCCTCGAAATAAAATTTACTAAGTAAATTGGGGGACATAAGACATGTCACACAAGTTAACTACATCCAAGTTGTCTACTGATGTGAAAATTCAAATGTTCTCAATTTAATCATGGAAAAATCAAATTGACAATATCGTGTTGCATTTTTCAACAACTAGCTCATGAATGACATCATGTTTCCAGAGAACTATTATGGTGTATTTTTTAGGTGTCTTGAGAATCAGGAGATTGATAAATTCTCCAGAAAACTATGTGATATAACTTCTAGAGGAAATTGTTTTGATGAAACCATTTAACCCATAACATCCTAAGAGCTAGATATTATTAGCTAATGGTTTTCAAATTTATAAGTGAAAAACATGCCAAAAGTGTGTAATAATCCATTTACAACCTATATTCATTAGAAAGCCCTCTGAACAATGAGCTTGGAAGTTATCAATGAGAAAAATCTACATTCCTCTAGATAGCATAAATATATTCTTACCACAATTGAATACTTCACATGATGGACTGAATTTGTACCCCTCATGAAGGTAAATCAAAATTACACATTCCAAGCCTCTATAGCTTTCATATCAAACTAGAGACCCATAATCATTGCTACAAAGTGGACAACCCCGACCATTTGTTTTTTGGGTACTATATTAATTAATTCAAATTACTAAATCACAAAGCAAAATCTGAGAGTAATTCGACTATGCTCACAAGAACAATGAGAGGATTTCAAATTTTTTTACTCATTCAAAATGTGTTTTTACATACAAGAATTCAAATTTGAGAGTGGGGTCCTTAGATTTCTTGCAATTCCTATGTTGTTACATATAAATTCCACACAACCACCAAAACACCCTCGCAAACTCATACGATAACTGGTTGTGCTATTTCCAAATCACAACAACTAAAACCAATGCCAAAAGTCCAAGAGCTAGAATCAAAAACCAAAAATTCCAAAAGTCCCTTTTCTTTCAAGTTCCCACAATTTATCCTCATGTTGCTGACCTCTTCACATTACAACTGGAAACAATCACTTCCCATGTTGTCGATCTCTTTGCCTTCCAGAATTGTATTGATTCACTTCCTCTCAGTATGTAGACAAACAAAAATTTGTAACCTACATATCATTCTCGTAACAATTCTAGTAGTAAATATCTTGTACTAGCACAACCAAAAAACTACAAAGTTTTGATGTGTCAATGACTCCACGCAACAAGAGTATCAACATGAAATCCTAGAAGTGTTAGCAATTCAAAAGTAGTTGTCACTTCGATCCAACATAGGTACAGGAGTAGCAAAAACCATCAGTTGGGTACTTTAGAAACTAAAATAATTGGAGTATCGACATATAAAATACATGGGAGTAACAACACTTATGAAAAAATCAAACAAAAAATTATTTTTGGTTGAGGGGAATTACTTGAGGCCAAGGATGCTCTTGCATGAGACACCCTTGGTAAAAAGATATCATGTACCAGCTCATGTGGTATTTCATTCAAAGAGTTACCTCCCTTGTAGGCATGTGTGATCTTATTCAATCACCGATGACGAATCTTAATATGCCCTATTTTTCCTTTTGACCAAATACTCTAGATATTCCCTTAGGTAAGTCCTATCTCCAATCCTTGTGTCCCAGATTTCTTCCACTTCTTCAACATGTTTAAATAGTAAATGTTCCTTTCATCTAGGTGGATGTTGGTGGCCACCCACCTATCCCATCTGGACCGCCACAACTATCCCTTTCAGTTTTTCAGTTTCCTTAATTATAGCGTAGTTTACTATTTTTAGCAGTTTTTTGGGTCCTAAACTTTGGAGCCGTTTTGAGGCCCTAAACGAATTTTCTTGGAAATCTATCGCCAGCGATTTTTTTATCAAAAAATCATCTCTTTGGTCGTAGTCCTCGGAGAGATCTTTCCAATAGGCCATCATGCGCGTCAAACGGAGATAATACGACCAATTCGCAACCTCGAGAAGTTGATGTACCAACTTACCCAAAAACGAGGCCCACAATTTGGCGTTTCATCTTCTAGGGTTAGATTTTGGAATGTGAAGGGTCTTCCATTGTTTCTCAACAATAAATAGGCCTTCGAGCCTCATTGTAACACAGTTCAGAATAGTTCAGAGGCATGTAGCCACCACATCTCTTCTCAGAGATAAGCTACCATCGCCCTAGCTGGTTTATTTCCATTTCTGTTTGTAAGCATATTTTAGTATTTTACAGTAATGAAATGAAGTATTATTTCCGCTGCATATTTGTCGTTATGATTATCTCTGTATTTTATTACGTTCCTGTTTAAATCTGGATCAGTGGTATCAGAGAGGTCTGCTTTTTCTTTGTTTTTCTTTGCAAGTCCCCAATGAGGTCGGGATATAAGGAGTTAGGGCTTGAACTGGCCGAACCTTTGCAAGACCAGCCTCGCAGATGCCATAGATAATTGGTTAAATCTGCTAGATGGGTATTTTTCTGTTCATGAATTTTCAAGTCGAGAAAAGATTGTTTTCGCTCTTCTCAAAGCATCCCCGCACGTCAAGGACTAGTGGGAAACCTACTCCGAGCATAAGGATGAAGGTACATGCTCACTATTTTCAGCCGCACCCACTTGGAATGACTTCCGAGATGCCATCAAGGAGCAATACTACCCTCTCAAAAGCTATGAGGACAAATACCTCAAATGAATCACACTATGGCAGGGACGAGACCAAGATGTGTCGGAGTTCACAAACATTTTCCATACCCTTCGCACATAGTTGGGTATCAAAGATTCTGAGCTACATCTAGTACTCAAATACAACGGCTGCCTACACAGATACATCCAGGAAGAGATGGAGTTCTTGAACATCTCTTCGCTCGGCACAGCATACCGATACACTGTCAAAATCGAGCAAAAGTTCAAATAGAAGAAGCGAGACATTGGATCTGCAAATCCAAAGCCCAAAGGACAAAGCCAAGGCGGGGTGACCCAAGACATCCCCTCGAAGCCGCAAGAAAATAACACCACCACGAAGCCGAAGAAGGACACAGGAAAGTGGTGTGAGTTCCACAAGAGTCCGACTCATAACACAAGTGAGTGTCGAACCAAGTAGTCGCTGGTGGCCGAGTTGAAGGCTTCCGAATCAGATGCATGGTTCGACCCTGAGCCAAGGGGAATGGAAAAGGGAAGCAGATCATTGATGCGGAGCCCAGCACCATTGTTTCCACCGCCAAGATCCAGAAAAATGAGCCCGAAGATCCAGAGGAGGGGGAACGTCTTTTCCACTCACAGATGCGGGTGAAGGGTTTGCCGCTGCAATTCATTGTCGACAGTGGCAGCCAAAAGAACCTCATTTCAGCAGAGGTCGTGAAGCGGTTGGGCCTACCGACTACACCACACCCACAGCTGTACAGTATCGGGTGGCTTCATGAAGGACGAGATCTCAAAGATCGCTAGCAGTGCCGCCTTCCCTACAGCATCAAGCCCTTCACAGACGAGGTATTGTGTGATGTTACACCTCTGGATGTTTGCGATGTACTATTAGGCCAGCCATACTTGTGGAGGCGACATGCTGTGTATGAGTCAAGGCCTCGCACTGTCATTATTTCTTTGGATAATTCATTATACAGGATACCGGAGGTAGCCCCACCTGCCGCCACCTCTTTGATCACTGCCAAGAAAGGAAGCAAGCTCATCTCCCAGACTAGGAAATTCATTTTTTGTCTGGTTTAAAGTAAGGGGAAGATCGTTGCTACATCCATGACCCTCCCAAAGGATTCCTCCACACAGCAGCAACAGTAAAGAGATACGGTCATGAAAAAACACAAGAAAAACCTCTCCTCACCCACAGGGGTACCACACAAGTTTCAGGTGGGCGACAAAGTTTGGTTACATCTGCAGAAAGAATGCCTTACCAGAAACCATCAGAAACTTAGACCACTTCGACATGGTTCTTACACTAGTACCAAGGCTATGGGAAACAATGCTTGGAAGCACAACATTCCTCCATTCCTTCGCTTGCACCGAGTGTTCAATGTGGACCATTGTCGACCATGCTTCCCACCATTTCTGAACACATCAGAGATTGCAGAACAACTCACCAGAGACCCAGCTCAGCAGAAGCTTCCTCATCTCAAGGAGGAACTCAACGCAATGGGGACCATTGCTTCCTAAGGGGGGAGGAATGATCCAGGTGGATGTTGGTGGCAACCCACCTATCCCATCTGGACCCCCACAACTATCCCTTTCAGCTTTTCAGTTTCCTTAATTATAGCGCAGTTTAATATTTTTAGCAGTTTTTTGGGTCCTAAACTTCCGGAGCCATTTTGAGGCCCTAAATGACTTTTTTTTGGAAATCTATTGCCAATGATTTTTTCTGCCAAAAAATCATTTTTCCATCGTAGTCCTCGGAGAGATCTTTCCAATGGGTTATCATGCATGTTAAACGGAGATAATACGACCAATTCGCAACCTCGGGAAGTTGATGTACCAACTTACCCAAAAACGGGGCCCACAATTTGGCATTTCATCTTCTAGGGTTAGGTTTTGGAATGTGAAGGGTTTTCCATTGTTTCTCAACAATAAATAGGCCTTCGAGCCTCATTGTAATAGAGTTCAAAATAGTTCAGAGGCATGTAGCCACCACATCTCTTCTCAGAGATAAGCTACCATCGCCCTAGCTGGTTTATTTCCACTTCTGTTTGTAAGAATATTTCAGTATTTTACAGTAATGAAATGAAGTATTATTTCCACTGCATATCTGTTGTTATGATTATCTCTATATTTTATTGCGTTCTTGTTTAAATCTGGATCAGTGGTATCAGAGCGGTCTGCTTTTTCTCTGTTTTTATTTGCATGTCCCCAACGAGGTCGGGATATAAATAGTTAGGGCTTGAACTGGTCGAACCTTTGCAAGACCAGCCTTACAAATCTCGATGACCTCCCATGGTGGACGAGAAGAAAGACGAGGGGCAGGAGATCCTATCAAAATCTTGCTCGAAGAAGCCCTCGAGCAGAAAAGGAACGCGATGATGGATAGCTTTGTGCAGATCCTTCAACGGCTACCCAGAGGCAACGCATCGGCTTCCAACAACTACTCTGGAAATGCTACACTGTTTAAGGTACAAGTTAATTTTGAAATCCCCATCTTCGAGGGTCAAATAGATGCAGATGCCGTAGATAAATGGTTAAATATGCTAGATGGGTTTTTTTCTGTTCATGAATTTTCAAGTCGGGAAAAGATTGTTTTCGCTCTTCTCAAAGGAGCCCTGCACATCAAGGACTGGTGGGAAACCTACTGTGACCAGAAGGATGAAATTACAGGCTCACTATTTTCAGCCGCACCCACTTGGAATGACTTCCGGGATTCCATTAAGGAGTATTACTACCCTCTCAAAAGCTATGAGGACAAATACATCAAATGGACCACACTGTGGCAAGGACGAGACCAAGATGCGCCGCAGTTCACAAACATTCTCCATACCCTTCGCACACAGTTGGGTATCAAAGATTCTGAGCTGCATCTGGTACTCAAATATTGTAACTGCCTACACAGATACATCGAGGAAGAGATGGAGTTCTTGAACATCTCTTCACTTGGCATAGCATACCGATACGCTGTCAAAATCGAGCAAAAGTTCAAACAGAAGAAGCGAGACTTTGGATCTGCAAATCTGAAAACCGAAGGACAAAGCCAAGGCCGGGTGACCCAAGACAACCCCTCAAAGCTGCAAGAAAGGAACACCACCACGAAGCCGAAGAAGGACACAGGAAAGTGGTGTGAGTTCCATAAGAGTCCCACTCATAACACAAGTGAGTGTCGAACTAAGCAGTCGCTGGTTGCCGAGTTGAAGGCTTCTGAATCAGATGCATGGTCCCACCATCAGCCAGAACCTGACAAGGGGAATGGCAAAGGGAAGCAGATCATTGATGCGGAGCCCAGCGCCACTGTTGCCATCGCCAAGATTCAGAAAAATGAGACCGAAGATCCAGAGAAGGGGGAATGTATTTTCCACTCACAGATGTGGGTGAAGGGTTTGCTGCTTCAATTCATTGTCGACAGTGGCAGCCAAAAGAACCTCATTTCAGCAAAGGTCGTGAAGCGGTTGGGCCTACCGACTACACCACACTATAGCCGTACAGTATCGAGTGGCTTCATGAAGGACGAGATCTCAAAGTTCGCCAGTAGTGTCGCCTTCCCTACAGCATCAAGCCCTTCACAGACGAGGTATTGTGTGATGTTACACCTCTGGATGTTTGCGATGTACTATTAGGCTAGCCATACTTGTGGAGGCGACATGCTGTGTATGGGTCAAGTCCTCGCGCTGTCATTATTTCTTTGGATAATTCATTATCCAGGATACCGGAGGTAGCTCCACCTACCGCCACCTCTTTGATCACTGCCAAGAAAGGAAGCAAGCTCATCTCCCAGACTAGGAAATTCATTTTCTGTCTGGTTCACTCGCAAAGTAAGGGGAAGATCATTGCTACATCCATGACCCCCGCAAAGGATTCCTCCACATAGCAGCAGCAACAAAGAGATACGGTCATGACAGAACATAGGAACAACTTCTCCTCACCCACAGGGGTACCACACAAGCTTCAGGTGGGCAACAAAGTTTGGTTACATCTGCAGAAGGAACGCCTTTCCAGAACCCATAAGAAACTCATACCACTCCGACATGGTTCTTACACTAGTACCAAGGCTACGAGAAATAATTCTTGGAAGCACAACATTCCTCCATTCCTTCTCTTGCACCGAGTGTTCAATGTGGACCATCGTCGACCATGCTTCCCACCATTTCTGGACACATCAGAGATTGCAGAACAGCTCACCAGAGACCCAGCTCAGCAGAAGCTTCCTCATCTCAGGGAGGAACTCAACGCAATGGGGACCATTGCTTCCTAAGTGGGGAGGAATGATCCAGGTGGATGTTGGTGGCCACCCACCTATCCCATCTAGACCCCCACAATTGTCCCTTTCAGTTTTTCAGTTTGCTTAATTATAGCGCAATTTACTATTTTTAGCAGTTTTTCGGGTCCTAAACTTCTAGAGCCGTTTTGAAGCCCTAAACGATGTTTTTTTGGAAATCTACTGCGAGCGTTTTTTCTGTCAAAAAATCATCTTTTCCCTCGTAGTCCTCGGTGAGATCTTTCCAACAGGCTATCATGCACGTCAAACGGAGATAATACGTCCAATTCGCAACCCCAGGAAGTTGATGTACCAACTTACCCAAAAACGGGGCCCACAATTTGACGTTTCATCTTCTAGGGTTAGGTTTTGGAATGTGAAGGTTTTCCATTGTTTCTCAACAATAAATAGGCCTTCGAGCCTCATTGTAACACAGTTCAAAACAGTTCAGAGGCATGTAGCCACCACATCTCTTCTCAGAGATAAGTTACCATTGCCCTAGCTGGTTTATTTCCATTTCTGTTTATAAGCATATTTCAATATTTTACAGTAATGAAATGAAGTATTATTTTCGCTGCATATCTGTCGTTATGATTATCTCTGTATTTTATTGTGTTCTTGTTTAAATTCGGATCATCCTTTCACTCAGCAGGCATACCTATCTATTCACTTATTTCTCCTTCATGGAACTCATATATATCAACCAAACTAAATATTGGAGAGATATCCAAGTCTCCCAGTAGCTCTAGCTTATAGACAATTTCAGAAAATTTTTGAAGAATTCTACATGGGCCTGTTTTTTTTTATTTCAATTTTTTCCAGGTATGCCTAGGAAATATTTAGTTTTGTAGATGCACCATTACCAATTCTCCCCTAGTGAAAACCTTTTTTCTTATTTCCAAATATTCCTTCTCCTTGTACCTATCATTACATTGTTGCAATCTCTTCTTCATATGCATGTGTCTCTATTGCATGCTATCTATAAAATCACTTCCACCAACACTCTTCCCTTCCTCGAAATATGGTAACTATATCAATTCCACAACACCCTTTGGTGACCACCCATAAGAAATCTAAAATGGACCCGTACCAGTCAATTTGTTCACCAAATTATTGTATACAAACTCTCCCTGTGCTAAGACCATATCCCACTGGTTGGAATTTTCACCACTCAAGCTTCTCAATAAATTTCCAAGGTTCTTGTCCACTACTACAGTCTATCCATATGTTTGCAGCTGATAAGATTAATTTTATAATAGTTTAGGTTCCATCTTCTTCCATACAATCCTCTAAAACTGACATAGAAATATTGTATCCGCATCGAAACTAATGGTTCTTGGAAAACCATGAAGTCTCACTACTTCCTTGAAGAATAAAACAACCACTTTAGTAACATCACTTTTCCTTTTAAATGCTATGAAATGTGCCATATTTAAAAGCCTATCTATAACAATTGTCACTTAATCATGCTTCCTTTTTATCCTTGGCAGTTCCAAGATAAGTTCCATGCACACATCTTCCCATGGTCTTTTTGGTACCAACAATGGAGTATACAACCTTGTATTTTGACTTCTACCCTTTGCTAGTTGGAAAAATCTACAACATTCAACAAACTTTCAAACATCCTTATTGATGCTAAGCAAAACAAAACTCTCCTTTACCACCATTTTGGTATTATCCATTCCAAAATGTCCACCCAATCCTCAACCCGGTGGTTCCTTAATAATATCTAGCCTCATTAACCCTCGAGGAATGCATAGCTACTAAGCTCTAAATAAAAACCATTATTGGATATGGTAGTCCAATAACATGGTTTTTTTAAGACTTTGAGGTTCTTTACAAGTTATCCAAGATTCTCCAAAATCAACATCTCCTACATACAATTCGTGCATGCTTTCTAAACTCACCACTTCCACTAACAAGATGTTGAGTAGAAACACTCTCGTACTCAAAGAATCTACAAATTTGTTTGAATTTATAGATTTATGCTTCAGGAAAAATATATAAATTTGTAAGAATTCAACCCATTTAGAATTCCTTTGATTCAACTTAACTTGACTATTGATATATTGTAATTCCTTGTGATCAGTAAACAAGGACAAATTCCTTGGGTAACAAATAGTGTCTCCACTTCTTCAAAGGCTACACAATAGCATAAAATTCCTGATCATATACAAAATAATTTTTCTTAGCTTCATTCAAGTTGTCACTAAATAATTCTATTGGTCTGCCTTCTTGACTTAAAACTACTCAAATTTATATCCCACTTCCATCGTAGTGAACTTGGAATACTTTATCAAAATTTGAAAGTTCATTCATTTTGAGATCTAAATTTTTTTTCCGTACTGCTATTGTACATTTAAAATTCCCGTTTTTCATGGCCTTAGTAAGAGTTGGACAAATCTAGCTGAAATTCCTAATGAATTTTCGATAGAATCTTGCTAATCCATGAAATATCCTTACCTCAAAAGTATACTAAGGTGTTTTTCAATCCAAGATAGCGTTCTACTTTTCATAATCCCTATTCAAACCTTCCTTGGAGATCACAAATCCAAATTAAACTAACTCATCCTCCATAAATGTACATTTCTTCAAGTTGATCAGCAACTTTTGTTCCTTTAATTGCTGCAACACTTTCCTTACATGCTCCAAGTTCTCCTCTTTGTTTTTTTTAAATAAAAATGTCATTAAGGTATACTATAATAAATTTTCCAAGAATGGTTTCAAGACCTCATTCATGAGCCTCATGAATTTTTTAGGGGCATTGGTCAGCCCAGATGGCATAACCAACCCTTCAAAAAATCCATCCTTTGTCTTGAAAGTAGTCTTCAAATCTTCACCCTCCCTGATCTATATTTGATGATAACCATTATTAAATTTTAAGTTTTTGAAATATACATCACCACTTAAAAATTCAATTATATCCTCTATCCTTGGCAAGGGAAATATGTACTTGATGGTTATCTTATTAATGGCTCTAGAATCTGTGCACATTCTCCATTCACCTATTTTCTTTGGATTTAATTTTTTTTGTTACAACACATGGAATAAAACTTTCTCTTATCAATCCTCTATCAAAAAAATCCTATACATGTTTATTTACTTCCTCACTCTCTGTTGGAGTTATCTTGTAAGGTTCCTTTTATGGTAAGCTTGATTGAGGAATCAAGTTAATATGATGAGAAATACTTCTCATGAGACGAAGTCCTATTGGAAATTCATCAACAAAAATCTCCTTGAATTCATTTAATAAGGATTTAATCTCTGTAGGTATGGATTTGATTCCACTTCCTCTTGCACATCCTTTGGAATTACAGCTAAACAAAATTTTTCCCTTCTTTCCTCATATATGAAATCATTGTGTGAATGCAACATAATATTTCTATTACACATGTTGGTACCTATTTTTACTGTTCTATTTTCGATCATCACATTGAGTTTGTACTCTTGTCCATCTTTCTTGAATTCAAATGTGTTTTCCCCACCATCATGGTGAACTTGCATATAAAAAAACCATAGTCTTCTAAGAGGTATGTGGCATGTGTCTATGTAAATCATGTTACACAATACTTTCTCCTAAAAGCTACCAATTTTATAATTCAACAATCATTTCTTCGTCACAACCACTTGTTGTCCCTTTTGTAACTACGAGACTCTATAAGGATTTTGATGGACTAAAATTTTGTGTTTTATCTTGTCCATGACTTCAATGAATACTGAATTTTAAGTACTTCCACCATTTATAACCAAGTTACAACATTTTCCTTGGACCTTACATTTAGTTTTGAAAATTTTCATTCTTAGCTTTGGTTCTTCCACTATCATTTTCTTAGGCTGAGAAACGATCTCTCAAACATCAAATCTTCTCCCTATTATTGGTGCAATACAGTCACATTTTCTCCAACAATAGAAGCTTCATAGACTTGTGTAACTTGTGTTTTTTTCTTCACCTATTTTCCTTGAATTATGTCCTTCCACGCTCTCAGATTTGTTGTGTTCTTCAACTCCATAATGATAACAAGCAATTACATGCCTTACCTTTCCTCTTCTAAGACTCTGTATGCCTCTTCTAGCATTGTTTCCACCTCTACCACCTTGACCACTAGTGGATTGTTCTTCCTTCTAACTTCCTGTAGCAATCCCTCTCTTATATATTCCTCTAAAACATCTTCCTCTACCTTTTTGTTGTGTTTTCCTATTCAATGTTTCCTCTACCTTCACGAAAATGTGATAAGCTTCAACAAAAAGATAATCAATGCATACTCATTTCATATTGAATAAAGTATTTCAGTCTGTTCACATACCTAGTGACTATTTGGAATTCTAGTTCCTTTATACCAGATGAAAGTAACATTTTGAAAAAATATTCAGTGTACTCACGGATAAAGGTTTCCTTTTGTATTAGATTATGGACTTGTCTATACAAATTTTACTAGTAATGAACAGGTAGAAATTCCTCCTTGATATTTGTTACTCACTTATTCCAAGTCTTGATATTTTATAGTTGATTATTTACTCTCTCTTTTGTAGCATATCCCAACATAGATGACCCTTCAACTTCGTCATGGAAAATTTCACCCGCTTTGGATCCTGAACATTTTCATACTCAAAGTATCCTTTGATTTCTCCAATCCAATCGATGAGCACGACAACTTTTATATTTCCATCATAAGAAGAAACTTCAACTCTTTCACTGCCTCTATTATTCAAATATGAAATCAACCTTGTTGTTGGGTCTCTCTCCTCAACACCATGTTCATCATCTATTTATTCTTCAAGATTTGAATCTACTTCAACACCTTCATTTCTTCTATGCTTCAACTCTTCTATTATCCATTTTAACTCTTTTATTTAATGATTTCTTACACTTCCACATCTAGCTCTTCTTCC
Source organism: Pinus tabuliformis (assembly GCA_031772625.1). NCBI lineage: Eukaryota > Viridiplantae > Streptophyta > Pinopsida > Pinales > Pinaceae > Pinus > Pinus tabuliformis. The sequence goes on from CM062814.1 coordinate 718,078,864, forward strand.
CCTAAGTGCATCCTTGCGAGTTGTAAATGTCTCACCAACATCTACATACCTCAACCCAGGCTTTGTGTCCTAACCCATACCTTCAACACTCTTGTTTTTCAACCACCAAACAAGGTTTTATAGTGCCTATTACACAAAAAATAAAGGTGCAAATCCTATAATGAAATCCACTCTAATACCACTTGGCGTAATCCAAGCCTTTGTAGCTTTCACAACAAATTATAGATCTTGGATCTTTGTTACAAAGTGCACAACCCTGGCCATTTGGCTTTTAGTTACTATATTAATTAATTCAAATGACTAAATCATAAATAAAAAACAAAGGGTAATTCAAGTCTTCTCACAATAACATGGAGAGGATTTCAAATATTTTTATTCATTCAGAATGTGCTATTACATACAAGAATTTAAATATGAGAGTGGAGTCCTCAAATTGTTTGAAATTCCTACACTGTTACACAACAATACCATACATAACCACCGAGACACCCTCGCTAACTCGTATTGCAACTAATTTCCCTCTCTCTAAATTATGTACCATCCAAAACCAAGACTAATAGTCCAAGAGGCAAAAGAAAAAACCCAAAATCCAAAAAATTCCGTTTTCTTTCTTGTTCCCGCAATTTAATCTCACACTGTTTAACTCTTCGCATTATAATTGAAAAAAATCGCTTCCCATGATGTCGAAATATTCACCTTCTAGAGCCATATCAATTCAATTCCTCTCAGTATGCATGCAAGAAAAAATTTGTAACCTACATCTCATTCTCATAGCACGTCTAATAGAAGTTGTCGTGTAGCATCGTAGCTAAACAAATACCAGTTCGGGTTTGTTAGAGACTCCACACAATAGGAGTATCAACACAAGATCCCAAGAGTGTCAATAACTTGAAAGTAGTCATCCCTTCGATAAAATGTAGCTACAAGAGTAGCAACAACCATTAGTTGGGTACGTCCACAGCTAACATATTAGGAGTATCAACAACTAACATAATAAGAGTATCGACACCTTAAAATACATGGGAGTAATAACACTTATTACGAACTCAAACATAAACGTGTATTATTTTGATAAGGATTGCTCGAGGCCAAAGATGCTCCTACATCACAACATTTTGTAATTCACTTTCTACAACATCATATGGTCACCAAGTTTGATGTGCCAACCACTCTTTTCTTTAATAATACTTTGTGTTTATCTTCTTTAAATTTGATTGAGTTTTCTTTAGATAAGGTTATCATCTTAATATATTCAATTAATTATTACCTTTAGGGTAATGGTGTATTTGAATCCATTGACAAGAATCTTATCCACATCATAAAAGTTATTGTAGTTGGCCACTAGAGGAATTGGTACAATGCTTTACCAAATTGTATATGGGTGGATAGAGTAACTCTAAAATCATCATTAGAAACATCTCCATATTTCTTGGTCTATGGAAAAGAAGTTGTCCTATTTCCAAATATTTTTTCCACATCTCCAAATATCTCAAACTTCATGTGGGAATAATTGTCTAGTCAGGAAACGAAAGGTTGATACCGTAATCAAACTAGGAGAAAAAAAATAGAAAGAAAAATAAGTTTGTTGTTCATAAGAAGGTTGTTAAAGTGGAGTTTAATAAGAAATCTATAGGAGAAAACAACTTCTATGTGGGAGACCTTGGTTTACAGGTGGAAAAGCCATACTAAGAGAATGGTAAGCACACTAAATTCTAAATGGTATGGCTTGGTCCTTACTTGGTGGTTGAAAATATTGGTCTTGGCATGTATAAGCTACAAAACCTAGAAAGAGAAGTAAACCTCATTCTTATCAATGAAAAAATTGTGAAGAGACACATTAATTAATTATCATTTATCTACTTAATTTGTACATACGTAGATTTAATTTGGTTTTTTTTTTAGTTTCGTATTTCATTTTCACTTGTTTTATTTGAATTTCACATTTCCTTCTTTATTTTAATGGTTACTTAATTTCTTCTTCGAAGAATGTTTCGATTGTATCATTTCTCATAAAATAGTCTATTGTTGTAAGTAATTTTGTTGTTTAAGATCACTAAGCATAGCTATTGGAATCATGGAAACCCATTCTAAGTCTAATGGGCAAGACATTGATTCAAAATATAATTTCATTACCTTGGCCTAGTATCTAAGTTATCAATGCAATGGAGGAACACTACTTGAATAACATATGGTTATCAGAAACTTAATCCCAAATCTAGCTAGGCTACTAGTTATCTTTAACTCTCGATACATGCATTTACTAATCATGGATGTTTCACTTAGAAGCTAATGGAGTTCTTAATGTGTTATTTATATGGAAGTTGGTTATTATTAAAATAGACTTTATCTAAAACAATTATTTGCTAACATGTATCATCCCACACACCTTCAAAGGGTGATTAAGGTTCCACATCCATTAATGTCTAAAAAGAAAACAAAAAGTAAAAGGATTGGAAAATACATTTTAGACCTATTGGGACATGCAAGTATCTCCATTGGGGCTACGGATGCTCATTGTCATAGAAGTAATGCAAAGAGGATATGAATAAACAACATGAATTTTAAACATCCCCTGTCTATAATGACATTGTTGTAGTACATTAGTATATGAGGAAGATCTATGTCAAGAAAGAACTTCATATTGTGGACTTGTTGCTAGAATCAATAACGTGCTAAGGCTAAAGATTAATACTCATTCAACAAATATAGATAACAAGGTGTAATGAGAACACTCTAAGCTATCGCTTGGATGCTTTACTAAGACTATTTTTTTTGTCTTAATAGAACCAGTGATTGTCTTAAAGGTCAGTTGCAATGATTCAAGGTTTTCTACTATGAATCACCATTTATTAAGGCCTCTACACACCTTATAAATTTGCAATAAATTTTAGGGACAACATTTTCTTTTAGTTTCTTTTCTTGTCATAAGTATTGATTTTGGTTTTTATTAATTTACATAGAAATTAGGTTTTTTTCACTTCGCCTATTTACTAAAGAAAACCCAAAAAAGTTATAAGTGAAAAGATTTCATTTTTTCATTGGTGTGAGGGGGCAAAATTTATTTTTAGAGCTTATCTAAAGTTTAAAATTTCACCTACCAACATATGTTATTGTGGATGTCTCTACACAATAATTATAATAACAGATTTACCATCCCTTTTTGTTCACCACATTCTGGCCATGTTCCTTTCATTTAATGTCGTCCATAACATAACATTACATTGTACATCATATCACTTTACAGTCAGAAACCTTCAAAGTAACATTACTGAAAAGTTTAACTGATCAACTACCATCTCTAAGATCACGATGAAATATATATATATATATATATATATATATATATATATATATATATATATATATATATATATATACATATATATATATATATATATATACATATATATATATATATATATATATATATATCATAGTCTTCCCGTAATCATTTTGTATACCTTCAAACGATGCAATCTCTCTTTAAAAATGTCAGACATACAAAACAAAACTATACATATAAAACAGAGAGGTCAGTTGTGTATGCCAATGCCACTAAAACGTACATTATGGGAGATTTGGAGAAAGATTATTACATACAACATAAACCACACATTGAATTATTCACTATGCTAGATTCGCATAAAGATTAGAAAGGAATTACACACAACGTAAATCACACGCTAAATTAAACTATGGTAGATTTGGAAAAAGATTAGAAAGGAATTACACACAACATAAATCATACACTAAATTACATTATGGTAGATTTGGAGAAAGATTATCAAGGGATTACACAACATAAATCACACACTAAATTACACATGCTAGATTTGGAGAAAGATTAGAAAGCAATTAAACACAACATAAATCACACACTAAATTATATATAGTTATATATCACTAATTTCTAGATGATAAAATTAGAAAAAGATGAATTTATAACTCATAAACAACTCACACACATAAAAATAGCTATTTCTAAAATCACACTTATGGACTCACAATAAAAATTCACAACTTAAAACACATAAAAACATCACTTCTATATACCAAAAATCACTTCTAATATACACATGCCAAAAATATACATCATCTTTTGTATGTTTAATATGCCAAATTTTTAATACAATTTTAGGTAAATTAATGAAATTATAGTGTTATTTTAACCCAGTTTGAACAATATATAAAGTGCTGGAATATTATTTGTATTTATGATATTATCAAAGTGATACCTTACTTACATTTTAAAGAAATAATGAATTTTATTTTACCTTTTCAATTTTATTACTTTTCCAAAATACAATCTAGGATGGGGATCTTTCTTCCTTACAAATATATAAACATCGAATATATTGATAATGGTTAAAACAATGCGTTTCTCTCCCACCGCCATGATTTTATCACAAGAGTTTGGTGTCCTTTCTATGTCCCTCCCTCGTATCGCTGGTTTCCATTCAAATTTCTATCCATCCTTCCACATTTTGTATAAACATTCTTTTGTCCATTTCTCAAAAAAGGACGAGGAGGATACACATCTCACAAACCATGGTTATTGATGAAATCAGTTCGAATTATAAAATCAATTCAAATTTCTATTTATGCTTTCACTTTTGTTATAAACATTTTTTTTTACATTTGTCAAAAGGAGAAGGAAACGGATGAGGATATCTTAACTAAACAAAGGTTAATGATAAATTAATAATTAATTATCAATTTAAATTAAATTATTAAATTAGCAATTGGTCTGAAGTATTTGATTTGTTGAGTGAATTTTTTTAAATTTTAAATTTTTTATTAATTGTTGAGTTTCTTATTAAGAAAATAAATGGGAAAATATTAATTATTTTTATAAGATTTTGAGATTGAAGATATTTACAAGATTTTGGGATTAAAGGGTAAAAGGTGATCATTACTTCTTGTTAGTGTAAAGTAAACACTGAAGCATCACTGCTTGTTAATGTAAAGTAAAAAGTGATGCAATACTCTTTATCAATGACTAATGAAATTATTAATTTTTATTTTTTAGGGAAAAATTTTGGTGTTCAACAATGTGACATCAAGGTCTTTTTAAGGCTGGACCCAACACAATTCCACTTGATGTACTCTTTTAGTGTCATTCACTCCCCACCCAATTTGCATCTATGAAGCCACACAACTTCACTCCCTTTCATCATTTGTACCATATTCCAAACTCAATAGTGCCTTTAAGGTACCATAAAACATGCTTAACTGTCTTCCAAAATAATTTTGGTGGCCTAACGATACCTTGGGTCCGTTGGTTGATTGCATAACACATATATGGTTGTGTGTTCACAATATACATTAATGAACCCACTAGTTGTTGATAAATGGTAGCATCCACTTCCTCACCTTAAGTGGCATCCTCCTTTCTCTAGTTAGTTTCTAGAGGTGTCTCCATGGGTTTACGACTCTTCATGTGGAATATTTATAGTATCTTATTTTCATACTTGCATTCAGACAAAAATAGTTTCTCGTCGCCTTTCCATACTTCCAACTCGAGGAAGTAGTGCATGAGACCCATGTCCTTCATTTTTAATTCCCTTGCAAGGTCCTCCTCATAAGATCTGATCAACTTCTCATCAACAGTTAAAATTAAATCATCAACATATAAGAAAATAATTAAAAATTTACATTCTACCAAGATATGATATAGGTTTGCATCCACTTTACTTTTGGTGAAGCCCAAACTAGTTAGATAGTTATTGATCCCGGTGTACCAAGCATGAGGTGCTTTTTTGAGACTGTACAATGCTCACTTGAGTCTACACACATGAGACCCTTGATAAAATGTCTCAAAACCTTCTAATGGATGAGTGCCTTGCTACATTAGAAAATGTCTCCTCATAGTCAATTCCCTCAACTTGATAGTACCTTTTGGCCACAAATATGGCCTTATAATTCTCTATGCTCATGTCTACTACCTGATTCACCTTGAAGATCCATCTCAAACCCACTACTGATTTATTTGCTGGTCTTGGGACCACTTCCCAAAAATTGTTCTTTACAATGTAAAAGTATTCCTCCACCATTGCATCAACCCATACAGGTTTGTCTGCTTCTTCCTCAAAAAAGGATGTCTTAGTCTCTACAAGATCAATCATTGGATCCATTTAACTAGTGTACTGATCAAGTGGCCTTCTCTTCATGAGCTAATTTGAAGGAGCACCCACATTCTCCCTCGCATCCTGCAAAAGTATCTCAACTTCCCTAGTTATTTTTCTTCCTTCTCTGGATGGTTCTGCTTGAGTGGTTTTCTCCACTCTTTGCTCCTCAATTTTTTGTTGCTCCACAACTTATTGAGGTTCCTCCTTTAGATCTAGAAGCATCTTTTCTGCTGGGATCTGAAGCTCCCTCTCAAGAGAGCACAAAATCACTTTCTCCTCTTCAAATTTTACATCCCTTCTCAAAATTTTCAATATAAGCGATGACAAGTACACACGGGCGTTGTGTGGAGTTTCTATGTAACCCACAAATACCCCCTGTTAGGGTCCTATAATTATAGGAAATCTGATGATTCAAATATTATTTGTTGCTCTCATGATGAAGCTTTTGGCTTGCTGACTCACCCCGCTTCCTCTCCATTTTCCATCATCCTCTACTCAGCTTCATGCTTTATCATCGACTTTCCTTGTTAGTTCATCTGAATATTACCCTAACATAAGTTGAATACCTACTTTCAAATCATTAAGAATAGGTTTGTGTGAGAAAACGTTATATATTGTAGAGCTTCTGGTTTTAAAGCCTTGGATTTTATTGAAATTTGCATAAACAATAAGACTAAAAGCTTAACTTCCCACTCCCTCTCCATGCGACTTGCATTCACAATACCTAAGCCTAGCACACCTAACACCAAGCACAAGTGGGTAGCCTTGGGCTTATTTTGTCAAAACATAATGTAACTATGGGCTTATATAAACCATCATGAAGAATGTTCCCTTGTGAATGTGGGAAAAATCTCATAAAGTATATATATATATATATATATATATATATATATATATATATATATATATATAATCCTTCCTTTTACCCCTTACTTCACAAAACCCTATTAATATAAGGTTTTGGACTTTATATTAATATCTCCTCGTAAGCCTATACTATCTCCCCCATGCAAAGTCAACCAATGGCCCAGCCCACACTAGGAATTAAACCCCCTTCATTTTTATTTGCCTCGAGATTGTAAAAATAAATGAACGATTAAAATTCCATATCCCGCACTCAGCTCATCCAACACTTAACACTCAAAAAGCATGCGAGACTAGTGGTTTTCCCAGCCCACCTTTTTGCTACGTGGCAACCCCACATTATATCACGTCCTCCAAAATAATACCACCTACCACATTAAAGCGGTGCGATAAACCATTAACTGTTTTGGTTTTGAATCTTATAAATATTACGAGAATATAAGGTGGATTAATTTCAAGTGAAATACAGTGATATGAGAATGCAATAATATTTCAGAGCTATAGGTGAAACCATACTTGAGCTAAAATTATATAGCTACATGCAATATGAGACTAAGGTTGTGGAATGAGATTCAAAAGTAAGATGGTTTTACAACGACACATGAAATAAAATTCAATGATGCCATGAAATTATCAGAGGAAATAAAAGGGAAAATTTCACATGAAATTAATGTACAGGAGAGCAAAGATAGCATTCATGTAAATGCATTTCACAATAGAAGATTAACGTGAAATCAATTTACAAGTGTAAAATCATGTTAAGTAAAAGAGTGAAGTGAGAATACTCTTCCAACCATACAAATCAACATATGGTTTTGTAAAACCATCCAAGTATTCTACAAGAGTAAAAGGAATTTACATATAGATAAAATGAATTTACAGAGTGAGTAATAGAAACAAAACTACACATTTTTTTGTGAATTCATGGAATGAGAAACAAAACCACGGATTGGAAAAAACACATGGTTTTGTAGAAATTTAATTATAATTTCATTTAAAATATTTTGGAAATATTATTCTATATATATATATATATATATATATATATATATATATATATATATTATTTTCCAAAATATTTTGTGACACTAATGGATGATAAAACATCAGGGCAGTCACAGGATCAGCAAGCAGTTGAGTGAATTACTAAGAAAAAGGGAGATACATCTGCATTTGCTAGTTCATCTGCCAGCACAACCACAAATTTGGGTCCACACCTTACCTGCTCCCACTTCCACAACAAAAACATTTGCACAACACATTCCACCAGAACTATTAATCTGCAACAGTTAGAGCTTTTAGTTCATCTATAATCTAAAAATCTGTCTGCTAGAGACAACATTTATTGTAAACAGTCTGTAAATTTTATATAAATAGTTCTACTTTTGAAGTATTAGAGGTGGATTTTTTGAGATCAGAAATATTAGTGATCTGTTGGAGCATTGTAAGTTTTTTTTAAAGCACTGGAGCATCAATACTAAGCAGACCATTCATAGGATTCTTGTGGCTTAAATATTGGTGATGTTTTTCTTATGTTAAAGTATTTAACTGTCATCTCTTCACTATAGTCATTTAAATTCCAATTGCAAAACAGAAATGTGATGAATAGGATTTACTTTTGAGTACCTTATTCTAGCTCCTTTTGTAATCTGTATGTTTTCTACTGAAGACCACACTGAAGAATTCTTGACTGCTCTTTAGTTCTTCCTGATTGACTCGATGCCACACTAAAGAATTCTTAATTTCTCTTTAGTTATGCTGAAGGTTTTCATTGCTTTGCCATCATCCACTTATTATTCTGAAAGATCCAGTAAATATTCCTAACTTGCCCTAAGTTTACTCTTTGAAAAAATGATGCAACCATACAATTTACCTTTTGACTCCATTGCCCAATAGATGCTAATTAAATTGAATACAATCAGTCTTCCAAAACCCAAAACCCAAGTACAATCATAACTAGTCTAAGATTTTCAAGCAACAAAGATAACTTTTACAGAGAGAGCCCTCTCCAGGATTGGAAGGGCTAGATTCCCGTCCCGAAGTTGGTTTGATGTTACATTCTTGTGATTTGTCATATAGCCTTCAAATTACAGGGTGATAACACCCCTAATTGTATGATCAACTCAAGCTTCTTCCTTGATTCTTTGGAGATATGGCAGTAAACAGTCGCTCCAAATATCCTGAAGTGCGACACTTCTGGCTTCCTCCCTAAGAAAGCCTCCTCCGTTGTAATCATGCCCAAAATCCGATGATGACTACGGTCCTACAAATATACTGTTGTGTTGCATGCTTCAGACCACAAATGCAGTAGTAGGCCTTGGTCATGCAACATCGCCCTTGCTACTCCCACAATACTATGGTTCTTTCTCTCATCCACCCCATTATTCTATGGGTTGTGGGTTGTTGTAAACTCTCGTCGAATGCCTCCTTTTTCACATAAATTTTTAAATTCATTTGACACATACTCACCTACATTATCACTCCTGAGAGCCTTCACTTTCTTGTCAGTTTCTTTCTCAACGAGTGCCTCGAATTATATGAACTTGGATAATGTGTCATATTTATTCTGCATGAAGAATATCCAACAATTCCATGAGAAATTATCATTAAAAATGAAAAAATATTTGTGTCTGGCAGTGGAGGTTATTGAGAAATTCCCACGGACATCAAAGTGGATACTTTCTAGGATTTCATGTGCTTTGTTGTCACTATCATGGAATGTGCATTTTCTGTACTTCCCCAAAGTTCATCATTTTCCTACATCATGCTGCCCAAGTGCTCCTTTGGGGAGGCCTATGGTTATTTGTTGCATAATCTTCAAGGTTCCATGATGTAAATGGTTATGTCTTTTGTGCCAAAGTTCATCGACATCGCGGCTCTGCACCTTCTCTACCTTTGTGCTTAATGAAACATAATCTTCCACATCTAGCTTATACAAGGTCTTCACATGGACCTCAATCCACTTCACCTATCCCGTGACTATGTGTCTGAGGAATTCCTTTCCTTTGTTGAAGATCGCATCATAACCACAGTCCTACAAAATTGCAACAGAGATGATATTTTTCTTTAGGCCTGGAATGAACATGACATCCTTGATCCTGAGAGAGGATCCTGACTCCCTTTGAAAGGTGATTGTACAAAGCCTAGTCACGTTGTACCTTCTGTAATCCCGCATCTCAATGTGCATCTGCAGATATTTGTCCTCCAAGTCACTTAAAAACTCTCTACACCCTGTCATGTGGAATGATGCACCTGAGTCAAAGTACCACATGCTCCCCATCATTGTGTTTTCTATGCATGTGATAAGGGTAAAGTCAATATCGAACTATGAATCCAAGGCTTCACCTACTGCTTCTCTTGATCTCTTCTTGCTTGCCTTTTTTTGTGGACACTTCGTGGAATTGTGCCTGAATTCATGACAATAAAAACATTTAATTTTGGACAAATTTTTCTTCTTCCCCCTTTGCCTGGACTCGGGTTTGGATTGAGATTTCTTCCCTTTTCCCTTCTCTTCCTTTCTAACCAATGAAATTTTTTCTTCATCCTCGCCCTTAGATGAAGTCCCATCTCTAGTATTTTGCCTTATTTCCTCTTGTGCCAAATCATAACATAAGAATAACCAATTCAGTAGTCTCTCTCTCCTATTCACCGAAAATTAGTAGCTATTCAACCTCTTGGGAAGGCCTAGAAGGGCTAGGTTTACCAAGTCATCTTATGGAAAATTAACAACAACCTCGCCAAGTACATCACGAAAATGAGTGAACCTACTTAGATACTGCGGAATAGTGTCATTCATATCCATATTGATACTTTGAAGTTTATCCTTGAGTGCCAACTTCCTCTGGTCACTACTATTCTCGAACAATTATGTTAGTGCCTTCAACTTTGCGAACAAAGTTTCTTTTTTGTGGATAACTTAGACAATGTTATCCCGTACTCCCTCCAATATTATTCTCCTCGCCTTGGCTACATCTTTCTTCCACTGAGCAAGGTTTTGTGAAAGATATTCTTCTAGTTTTGCAACACCTATCATGATGTATTCTAGAAATCCATTGTCATCCAATACTGTCTCCATCTGATCCTTCTGTGCGATGAAATTAGAGCTTCCTTCCGAGGTATACTCTAGCCTCAGTCCATTGAAGGCCATCTTCTCAGCTCTGAAGAGATCTTGTTGACCTCCTGAGAGACAACTTCAAAATTTTTGCTCTAGTCTGAATCCTTCTCCGATACCATGTAGAAATTATGGTGTATATTTGCAACTGCTCATGAATTTTTAATCAAAATCACATGACACAAACCTAATTCATTGCTTTGTGGAAGTTAAATCATAATCTAGAAAAAAAAATTCCATACATGCAATAAGAATAACACACATGCACATAAGATTTTTGTTGGGGAAAGTAATTTTCCAAAAACCCCACTGATTTCTTTCATTAATATGATAAATATATATGTATTACAATTAATTTGATCAATTGAGAACAACCTTCAAGTGCATAACCTATCTCTCTACTCATTGATAAGCTCTGACCCAGACTTAATCAATTTCTACCTCTGCTTGAGCCCCTATTTCCTTGTGCAATCACTTGAGAAATTAGGCCCCTATTATTTAGGAATTTATCTAAAATGGATTGTGTAATTCCCAAGGTTGATCATCATACTGTATGCAACACATGCACACTCAATACTAGGCTACAACTGATGTTACACTTCCTTGGAATCTCCACCATAGCTAGGTAAATTGAATTCTATGCATGCACTAGAACTTTTGGGTTGTTTGATCAGTTAATTGGATGATCACTATGTTTGACTAAAATCCCACTGTACAATTGACCTTCCGTTGGTTCCTCCAATATTTGGAACTAGTTTAACTGAAAACAGATTGAGATAAATAACTTTGATTGCTACAAATTAGCAGCCACATATGCTTAACTGAACTATAACTCCTCCAAATCGAATTTACTAAGTAAATTGGGTGACATAAGCCATGTCACACAAGTGAACTACATCCAAGTTGTCTACTGATGTGGAAATTCAAATGTTCTCAATTTAATCACGGAAAAATCAAATTGAGAATATCTTGCTACATTTTTCAACAACCATCTCATGAATGACATCATGCTTTGAGAGAACTATCATGGTGTATTTTTCAGGTGCCTTGAGAAGCAGGAGATTGATAAAGTCTTCAGAAAATTACGTGATATAACTTCTGGAGGAATTTGTTTTGATGAAACCATTTAACCCATAAGATACTAAGAGCTAGATATTATTAGCCAATGGTTTTCAAATTTATAAGTGAAAAACATTCCAAAAGTGTGTAATAATCCATTTACAACCTATATTCATTAGAGATCCATTTGAAAAATGAGGCTTGGAAGTTGTCAATGAGAAAAATATACTTTCCTCTAGATAGCATAAATATATCCTTACCGTAATTGAACAATTCACATGATGGATTGAAGTTGTACCCCTAATCAAGGTAAATAAAAATTACACATTCTAAGCCTTTGTAGCTTTCATAGCAAACTACAGATCCTAAATCATTGCTACAAAGTGCACAACCTTGACTATTTGTTTTTTGGGTACTATATTAATTAATTCAAATGACTAAATCAAAAAGCAAAATCAGAGAGTAATTCGAGTATGCTCAAGAGAATAATGAGAGGATTTCAAATATTTTTACTCATTCAGAATGTGATTTTACATACATGAATTCAAATCTAAGAGTGGAGTCCTTAGATTTTTTGCAATTCCTATGTTATTACACGGAAATTCCACACAACCACCAAAACAACCTCGCTATCTCATATGATAACCAGTTTTTCTCTTTTCAAATCACAACAGCTAAAACCAATGCCAACATTCCAAGTGTGAGGAGCAAAAACCCAAAATTCCAAAAGTCCTTTTTCTTTCAAGTTCCCACAATTTATCCTCATGTTGCTGACCTCTTCACATTACTATTGAAAAAAATCACTTCCCATGTTGCCAATCACTTTTCCTTCCAGAACTGTATCGATTTGCTTCCTCTCAGTGTGTAGACAAAATAAAAATTATAACCTACATATCATTCTTGTAGCAGCGCAACCAAAAAACTACAATTTTTTGGTGTGTCAGTGACTCCACGCAACAAGAGCATCAATATGCAATCCTAGGAGTGTTAGCAATTCAAAAGTAGTTGTCACTTCGATGTAACATAGCTACAGGAGTAGAAAATCCATCAGCTAGGTACATTAGAAACTAAAATAATAGGAGTATCGACAACTTAAAATACATGGGAGTAACAACACTTATTACAATCTCAAACAAAAAAATATTTTTGGTTGAGGAGAATTACTCGAGGCCAAGGATGCTCTTGCATCAGACACCCTTGGTAAAAAATATCATCTACCAGTTAATGTGGTATTTTCTTCAAAGAATGATGTCCCTTGTAGGCATGTTAGCTCTTACTCAATCACCGATGACGCATCTTAATATGCCTTATTTTTCCTTTTGACCAAATACTCTACATATTCCCTTAGGTGAGTCCTATCTCCAATCCTTGTGGCCAAGATTTCTTCCACTTCTTCAACAAGTTTAACTAGTAAGTTTTCCTTCCACTTAGTAGGCGTACCTATCACTTCACTTCTTTCTCATTCATGGAACTCATATAGATCAACCAATTTGAATATTGGAGAGATATCCAAGTCTCCCGATAGCTTTAGCTTATAGTCAATTTCAAAAAAAAAATCGAAGAATTCTGCATGGGCCTATTTTCTTTTATTTCAAATTTTTGTAGGTACACCTCAGAAATATTTCTTTCTGTAGATGCACCATTACTAATTCTCCCTTAGTGAAAACCTTTTTTCTTCTTTTCAAATATTCCATCTCCTTGTACCTATCATTACTTTGTTGCAATATCTTCTTCACATGTATATGTCTCTATTGCATGCTATCTGTAAAATCACTTGCACCAACACTCTTCCTTTCCTCCAAATCTAGTAACTATATCAATTCCACAACACCCTTTGGTGAACAACCATAAACAATCTAAAATGGACTCTTACCAGTCAATTTGTTAACCAAATTATTGTATACAAACTCTTCTTATGCTAAGACCATATCCCACTGGTTGAAATTTTCAGCACTCAAGCTTCTCAACAAAATTCCAAGTCTCTTGTCCACTACTAGAGTCTATCCATATGTTTGCAGGTGATATGATTAATTGTATAATAGTTTAGATTCCATATTCTTCCGTATAATCCTCTAAAAGTGACATAGAAATATTGTATCCCCATCGAAACTAATGGTTCTTGGAAAACAATGAAGTCTCACTACTTCCTTGAAGAATAAAACAACCACTTCAGTAGCATCACTTTTCCTTTTGCATGCTATGAAATGTGCCATATTTGCAAACCTATTTATAACAATTGTCACTTAATCATGCTTCCTTTGTGTCCTTGACAGTTCCAAGACAAATTCCATGTGCACATCTTCCCATGGTCTTTTTGGTACTAGCAATGGAGTATACAACCTCTATTTTGACTTCTACCCTTTTCTAGTTCGAAAAATATACAACACTCAATGAAATTTCAAAAATCCTTATTGATTCTAGGAAAAACAAAACTCTCCTTTACCAACATTATGGTTTTATCCATGCCAAAACCTAATCCTCCACCAGGTGGTCCCTTAATAAGATATAGCCTCATTAACCCTCAAGGAATGCATAGTTACTAATCTCTAAATAAAAACCATTATTGGATATGGTAGTCCAATAACAAGGTTTTTTTAAGACTCCAAGGTGCTTTACAAGTTATCCAAGCTTCACCAAAATTAACATCTTCTACGTACAAACCATTCATGCTTTCTAAACCCACCAATTCCACTAACAAGATGTTGAGTAGAAACACTATCCTACTCAAAGAATCTACAAATTTGTTTGACCTTATATATTTATGCTTTAGAACAAATATATAAATTTGCAAGAATTCAACCCATTTAGAATGCCTTTGATTCAACTTACCTTGACTATTGATATATTGTAATTCCTTGTTATTAGTAAACAAGACAAATTCCTTGGGTAACAAATAGTGTCTCCTCTTCTTCAAATTCTACAAAATAGCATAAAATTCCTCATCATATACAAAATAATTCTTCTTAGCTTCATTCAAATTCTAACAAAATAATTCTATTGGTCTACCTTCTTGACTTAAACCTACTCAAATTGTTATCCCACTTCCATCATAGTGAACTTGGAATACCTTATAAAAATTTGTAAGTGCCAAAACATGTTTATTTGTCACCTTCTTTTTCAGATTTGCAAATTCTTTCCCTACTGCAATTGTCCATTTAAAATTCTCGGTTTTTATGGACTTAGTAAGAGTTGCACAAATCTAGCTGAAATTCCTAATGAATTTTCGATAAAATCTTGCTAATCCATGAAATCTCCTCACCTCAAAAGTAGACTGAGGTGTTTTCCAATCCAAGATAGCATTCTAATTTTTAGAATCCATATTCAAACCTTCCTTGGAGATCACAAATCCCAAGTAAACTAACTCATCCTTCAAGTTGATCAACAACTTTTGTTCCTTTAATTGTTACAACACTTTCCTTACAGGCTCCAAGTGCTCGCCTTTGTTTTTATTTAAATAAAAATGTCATTAAGGTATACTATAATAAATTTTCCCAAGAATGGTTTCAAGACCTCATTTATGAGCCTCATGAATGTTCTAGGGGCACTGGTCAGCCCAAATGGCATAACCAACCATTCAAAAAATCCATCATTTGTCTTGAAAGTAGTCTTCAACTCTTCACCCTCCCTGATCTATATTTGATGATAACCACACTTAAATTCTATTATTTTTAAATATACATCACCACTTAAAAATTCCATAATATTGTCCATCCTTGGAAAGGGAAATATGTACTTGATGGTTATCCTATTAATGGCTCTAGAATCTGTGCACATTGTCCATTCACCTATGTTCTTTGGATTCAGTATTGCTGTTCCAACACATGGAATCAAACTTTCTCTTATCAATCCTCTATCAAACAACTCCTATACATGTTTATTTACTTCCTCACTCTTTGTTGGAGTTATCTTGTAAGGTTCTTTTTTCGGTAAGCTTGATCGAGGAATCAAGTCAATATGATGAGAAATAGTTCTCACAAGATGAAGTCATTTTGGAAACGCATCAAAAAAAATCTCCTTGAATTCATCTAATAAGGATTTAATCTCTGCATGCATGGCTTTTGATTCCACTTCCTCTTGCAGATCCTTTGGAGTTATGGCTAAACAAATTTTTTCCCTTCTTTCCTCATGTATGAAATCATTGTATGAACACAACATAATATTCCTATTACACATGTAGGTACCTATTGTTACTGTTCTATTTTCCATCATCACATTGACTTTGTACCGTTGTCCATATTTCCTAAATTAAAATGTGTTTTCCCCACCATCATGTTGAACTTTCCTTTAAAACAACCACGGTCTTCTAAGAGGTATGTGGCATGTGTCCTTGTAAACCATGTTACACAATACTCTCTCTTAAAAGATACCAATTTTATAATTCAACAATCATTTCTTAGTCACAACCACTTGTTGTCCCTTTTGTAACTACGAGACTCTATAAGGATTTTGATGGACTAAAATTTTGAGTTTTATCTTGTCCATGACTTCAAAAGATACCAAATTTTAAGTACTTCCACCATTTATAACCAAGTTACAACATTTTCCTTTTCTCTTCTAAGACTTCGTATGCCTCTTCTATCATTGTTTCCACATCTACCACATTGAACACTAATGTATTCTTCTTCCTTCTAACTTCCTCTAGCAATCCCTCTCTTAGCTCTTTCTCTAAAACATCTTCCTTTACCTTTTTGTTGTCTTTCCCTATTCAATGTTTCCTCTACCTTTAGGGCAATGTGATAGGCTTTAACAAAAACATAATTAATGTGTACTCATTTCATCTTGAATAAAGTATTTCACTCCATTAACATACCTCGTTACTCTTTGGAATTTTGGTTCCTTTATACTAGATCAAAGTGACAATTTGAAAAACTATTCAATGTACTCATGGATAAAGGTTTTCTTTTGTATTAGATTATGGACTTGTCTATAAAAATTTTACTAGTAATCAAGAGGTTGAAATTCCTCCTTGATATTTGTGACTATCTTATTCCAAGTCTTGATATTTTATAGTTGATTATTAACTCTCTCTTTTTGTAGCATATCCCACTATAGTGCAGCATGACCCTTTAACTTCGTCATGGAAAATTTCACCCGATTTAGATCTTGAACATTTTCATACTCAAAGTATCTTTTGAGTTCTCCAATCCAATCGATGAGCACGTCAGCTCTCATATTTCCATCGTAAGAAGAAACTTCAACTCTTGCACTACCTCTATTAATCAAATATGAAATCAACCTTGTTGTTGGATCTCTCTCCTCAACACCATGTTCTTCATCTATTTATTCTTCAAGCTTTGAATCTACTTCAATGTCTCCATTTCTTCTATGCTTCAAATCTTCTATTCTCCATTTTAACTCTTTTATTTATTGATTTACTACACCTCCATGTCTGTCTCCTCTTCTCTTTAGTGGCATTCTTAAAATTTGTAAATGTCTAACCAACATCCACATACCTCAACTCAGGTTTTGTGTCCTAACTGATAACTTCAACACTCTTGTTTTTTAACCACCAAACAAGGTTTTATAGTACCTATTACACAAAAATACAGGTGCAAATCCTAGAATGAAACCCACTCTAATACCACTTTGCGTAATCCAAGCCTTTGTAAAAGAATAACCCCTTTCACTGATTTGCTTGAAAGATCTCTGCAGATACAACACAAATAACTTGTTCATGTAGGGTCCCAGTGAACATAGTTAGTCAAAGTTGGAATGTTTTGTGCAGGAGGAAGTGGAATTTCCAACTCATAAGTTAATAAGACTTTCCATACTTTGCATAGGTTTTTATTATCACAACCTTTAGACCTTAATGACACAAATTTCTAATTTAATCTACACTGAATATACATAATCCAAGAAATTGTGGTAACGTGTAGGCACAACCCTTATTCACAGGTATGAGAACACGGAATCCTTCTTTGCACTAAAAATAAAACCTTAAAGTTTATGTCCTATTCATATGTCTGTGAGGAGAATTTTACAAGCCTGAAAGAGAGTTTTGTACTTGTTCAAGATGGAAAACGTTTTTCATCATAGTAGTTTGCCAGAAACGCATAGCAATCTTGACACATCACTTTAAAACTCGATTTCTAACCAAATAAAAAAGAATTTCTAAAAAATAAAAACTTTGTAAATAACTCGAAGGTTACTTGCCCAGATTGATAGTAAATGAAACTCTAATTTACATTCGCATTTTAGACCAAACAAGTATCATCTTAAGATATTCAATTAGCTATTACCTTTACAGTAATGGTGTAGTTGAATCCATCGACAAGAATCTTATCCAAATCCTAAAAGTTACTGTAGTTGACCACTAGAGGAATTGGTACAATTCTTTACCAGATTCTATATGTCTGGATAGAGTAACTCTAAAAGCAACTTTAGGAACATCTCTTGATTTCTTGGTATATGGAAAAGAAGTCGCCCTCTTTCCAAATATTTTTTTCCACATCTCCAAATATCTCAAACTTCACGTGGGAATAATTGTCTAGTCAGGCAACGAAGGGTTGATACCCTACCTAAACTAGGAGAACAAAAATAGATAGAAAAAGGAGTTTTTTGTTCATAAGGATGTTGTTAAAATGAAGTTTAACAAGAAATCTATAGGAGAAAATAACTTCTATGTGGGAGACCATGTTTTAAAGGTGGAAAATCCATACTAAGAGAATGGTAAGCACATTAAATTTTAATTGGTATGGCTTGGTTCTTAGTTGGTGGTTGAAAATCTTGGCCTTGGCATTTATAGGCTACAAAACCTAGAAATAGAAGTAAACCTCCTTCTTATCAATGAGAAAATTATGAAGAGATACATTAATTAATTATCATTTATGTAGTTAATTTGTACATAAGTAGATTTACTTTGGTTTGTATTTTAGTTTTGCATTTTAATTTCACTTGTTTTATTTGAATTTCACATTTCCTTCGTTATTTTAATCATTACATAGTTTCTTCTTCGAAGAATGTTTTGATTGTATCATTTCTCATAAAATAGTCTATTGTAGTAATTATTTTCGTTGTTTAAGATCACTAAGCATAACTATTGGAATCATGGAAACCCACTCTAAGTCTAATGGGAAAGACATTGATTCAAAATATAATTTCATTACATCATCATAGTATCTAAGTTATCAATGCAATGACAGAACACTACTTGAATAGTAGATGGTTATGAGAAACTTAAGCCCAAATCTAGCTAGGCTACTAGTTATCTTTAACTCTCGATCTAGGCATTTACTAATGATGGATGTTTCACTTAGAGGCTAATGGAGTTCTTTATGTGTTATTCATATGGAACATGGTTATTATTAAAATAGACTTTATCTAAAGCAATTCTCTGCTAACATGTATCATCCCACATGCCTTCAAAGGATGATTAAGATTCCCCATCCATTAATGTCTAAAAAGAAAACAAAAAGTAAAATGACTAGAAAAAGACCAATTGGGACATGCAAGTATCTCCATTGGGGCTACAGATGCTCATTTTCATAGAAGCAATGTAGAGAGGATATGAATAAACAACATGAATATTTAACATCTCCTATCTATAATGACATTGTGGTAGTACATTAGTATATGAGGAAGATGTACGTCAAGAAAGAGCTTCATCTTGTGGATATGTAGCTACAACCAATAAGTTGATAAGGCTAGAGGTTAATACTCATTCAACAAAAATAGATAACAAGGTGCAATGAAAACACTCTAAGCTAAATCTTGGATGCTTTACTAAGACTAAATTTTTTGTCTTAATAGAACAAGTGATTGTCTTAAAGGTGAGTTGCAAAGATTCATGGTTTTCTACTATGATTCACCATTTATTAAGGCCTCTACACACCTTTAAAAATTTCAATAAATTTTAGGGACAACCATTTTCTTTTAGTTTCTTTTCTTATAATAAACATTGATTTTGGATTTCAAGTTTTTATTAATTTACATAGAAATTAGGTTTTTTCCACTTCCCTTATTTACTAAAGAAAACCCGAAAAAAGGTTATAAGTGAAAATATTTCATTTGTTCATTGATGTGAGTGGGCCAATTTTATTTTTAGAACTTATCCAAAGTTTAAAAGTTCAGCTACCAACATATGTTATTGTGGATGTCTCTACACAAGTTCACCTATAATAAAAAAACACAAGTATTTTACAGAAGACTAGTGAATATTTTTATTTCATGCTAGATAAATGTTTACATTAATTTTCACAATATTTGAACAAATTTAAAAAGAAAAAATCCTATAATAATTTATTCTTTGAACTTTACATAATTTTTTTTGATAATCATTAATATATCAAAAGAGTTTTAACATGATTTGCATTGCGCTGAATATTTTATCAAAAATCAAAATCGAAAATATTGATTCAAAATTTAAATATAGATCAATATATATCTTACCACCATCAATTTTAATTTTTTATTATTAAAATCTACCAAATTAATTTAATTAATTACTAATTAAAATACAATTTTACATATCTAACCTGAAAATAACAAATTTAATTTTAAATACCAAAATAATACACAGAAAACTTTAATAACTTCAAATACTAAAACCACATCATAAAAGATGGTAAAAAACGTTATCTTCAAATTTCAATTTACAACATGATTCAAAATTATGCTCTTTTTTTAAAATAATAAGACTAAGAAGATATCAATAAATTTGAATTTATTAGCATAAAGTTTGAGGACAAAGAAGTGGGATTTGACAAGTCCTTCAATGGGGAAGGCCTTATTTTGTATTGTTTAATGGTATATTTTTACACATGACAAGGTTCCAATTTTAAGTAAATATACAAAGAATAGTAAAATTTATGTTACATGATTTAATTTATTTTCAAATGATGAGGTCAAATACCACGTGGTAAAGTACGGTTACAATGTCTAAATTTTCATGTGGCTAAATAAATATACATTTTTATACGAGTATGTTAAGATATTAAGAAAAGATAAATTTTATGATATAAGAAGTATTTTTATATGAGTATGTCAAGAGATTAAGAAAAGATAAATTTTATGTTATAAGATTTATTTTAGGTTTCAAAATGTTGAACTTAATACACATAAACAAGTATGATTAATTGAATATAAATATGTTAAGGAATATGTTAGGGATCTAAGTCATTCACACTATTAACATTTGAGGTTTTTTCATTTTTTGTGATTTTAATTTATTATTTTTATAATATAAGTTTGTGTAATTCGTGAGAGTAATAATTTTGTAATTTTTGTTTGAATAATAAAGTGTAGTAATCAATAATTCATGAATATTACACTCGTAATTTTTCTCTTCTTTCCTGATGTATGAAATCCTTGTATGAACACAATATAATCTTCCTATTACACATGTTGGTACTTACTGTTACTGTTGTATTTCTATCACCATATTGAGTTTGCACTGTCGTCCATATTTCTTGAATTCAAATGTGTTTTCCCGACCATCATGGTGAACTTTCCTTTAAAAAGATTCACGGTATTCTAAGAGGTATGTGGCATGTGTTCATGCCAACTGTGTCACACAATACTTTCTCCTAAAATCTACTAATTTGATAATTTAACAAGCATTTCTCAATCACAACCACTTGTCCCTTTTGTAACTATGAGATTCTATAAGGATTTTGATGGACTAAAATTTCGAATTTTATCTTGTTCGTCAATTCAATGGATACCAAAATTTAAGTACTTCCACCATTTATAACCAAGTTACAATATAGTCACATTTTCTCCAACAATAAAATATTCATCTACTTGTGTAACTTGTTTCTTGTCTTCACCTCTTTCCCCTAAATTATGTCCTTCTAGGCACTCAGATTTATTTTTTCCTTCCACTGCACTATGATAACAAGCAATTACATGCTTTACCTTTCCTCTTCTAAGTCTTCGTATGCCTCTTCCAACATTTTTTCCACCTCTACCACCTTGACCACTGGTGGATTATTCTTCCTTTTGAATTCCTTTAACAATCCATATCTTAGCTTTGGCTCTAAAACATCTTCCTCTACCCTTCTGTTGTGTTCTCCTATTCAACGTTTCCTCTACATTCAGAGAAATGTGATAGGATTCATCAAACACAGAATTAATGCATACTCATTTCATCTTGAATCAAGTATTTCAGTCGATTCACCTACCTAATAACTCTTTGGAATTTTGGTTCCTTTTATACCGGTTCAAAATGACACTTTGAAAAATAATTTATTTTACTCGTGGACAAATGTTTCCTTTTGTCTTTGATTATGGACTTCTCTATAAAACATTTAATGGTAATCAAGAGGTATAAATTCCTCCTCGATCTTCGTGATTATCACTTTCCAAGTCTTGATCTTTTCTAGTTGATTATTTACTCTCTATTATTGTAGCATATCCCACTATAATGCAGCATGACCATTCAACTTCATTATGGAAAATTTCACCCGATTTGGGTCCTGAACATTTTCATACTCGAAGTATATTTTGAGTTCTCTAATCCAATCGATCAGCATGTTAGCTCTCATATTTCCATCATAAGAAGAAACTTATACTCTTTCACTACCTCTATTACTCAAATATGAAATCAACCTTGCTTTGTGTCTCTCTTCTCAACACCATTTTCTTCATCTATTTATTCTTCGACCTTTGAATCAACTTACACATATCCATTTATTCTATGCTCCAACTATTAAATTCTCCATTTTAACTCTTCTATTTCCTTATTTCCTACACCTTCACATCCAACTCCTATTCTCCTAAATGAAATCCTTACAAGTTGTAAATTTCTCACCAACATCTACAAACCTCAACCCAGGCTCTTTGTCCCAACTTGTACCTTCAACACTCTTGTTTTTCAACCACCAAACAAGGTTTTCTAGTACCTGTTAGATGAATAAAATCCATGTGAAAGTCCCGAAATGAAACCTGCTCTAATACCACGTGGTGCAATCCAAGCCTCTATGGCTTTCACAACAAATTATAGATCTTGAATCATTGTTACAGAGTATAGAACTTGAGCCATTTGGTTTTCGACTATTATATTAATAATTCAAATGAATAAAACACTGAGAAAAAACAACTGGTGATTCAAGTCTTCTCGCAAGAACACAAAGAGGATTTCAAATATTTTTATTCATTCAGAATGTGCTATTACATATAAGAATTAAAATATGAGAGTGGAGTCCTCAGAGTGCTTGAAATTCCTACACTGTTACACAACAATACCCCACACAACCACCAAAACACCCTTTCTAACTTATACATCAATTAGTTGTTCTCTCTCTAAATTGTGTAGCAGCGAAAACCAACACCAACAATCCAAGAGCCAGAAGAAAAAACACAAAATGAAAAAAAAAATCACGTTTCTTTCTTATTCCTGCAATTTATCCTCACACTTTTCAATTCTTCGCATTCTAATTGAAACAAATCGCTTCCCATGATGTTGACCTCTTCACCTTCTAGAAATATATTGATTCACTTACTCTGAGTATGCATACAAGCTAAAATTTGTAACCTACATATCATTCTTGTGGCACATCTGGTAGTGGTTGTCCTGTAGCAGCGTAGATAATCAACTGTTAGTTTGGTTCTGTTAGAGACTCCACACAGCAAGAGTATTAACACACGATCCTGGGAGTGTCACAAGCTCAAAAGTAGTCGTCGCTTCGATAAAATGTACCTACAAGAGTAGAAACAACCATTAGTTGGGTACATCAACAACTAACATAATAGGAAAATCAACAACTATCTTAATAAGAGTATCAACAACTTCAAATACATGGGAGTAATAATACTTATTACAAACTCAAACACAAACGTGTATTTTGTTGATCATGATTGTTGAAGGCCAAGGATTCTCCTGCATCACAAAATGTTGTAATTCACTTTCTAAAACATCATATGGTCACCAAGTTTTATGTGCCAACCACTCTTTTCTTTAATAATACTATGTATTTTTCTTCTTTAAATTTTATTAAGTTTTCTTTAGATAAGGGTATCATCTTATGATATTTGAATTAGCTATTACCTTTAGGGCAATGGTGTAGTCTAATATACTGACAAGAATCTTATACACATCCTAAAAGTTACTATAGTTGACCACTAGAGGAATTGGTACAATGCTTTACCAAATTATATATGGGTGGATAAAGTAACTCTAAAATCTTCTTTAGGAACATCTCTCAATTTCTTGGTATATGGAAAATAAGCCATCCTCTTTCCGAATGTTTTTTTCCACATCTCCAACTATCTTAAACTTAACGTGGGAATAATTGTCTAGTCATACAACATAGGGTTCATACCCTACTCATACTAGGAGAGAAAAAATATAAATAAAAAGGAGTTTTCTATTCATAAGGAGGCTGTTAAAATGGAGTTTAACAATATTTCTATAGGAGAAAATAACTTCTTAATGGGAGACATTGTTTTAAAGTAGGAAAATCCATACTAAGAGAATGGTAAGCACACTAAATTATAATTGGTATGTCTTGGTCCTTACTTGGTGGTTGTAAATATTGGCCTAGGCATGTATAGGCTACAAAACCTAGAAAGAGAAGTAAACCTCCTTATCAATGGCAAAATTATGAACATATACATTAATTGATTATCATTTATGTAGTTAATTTGTACATAGTTAGTTTTACTTTGGTTTATATGTTAGTTTTGCATTTGAATTTCACATTTATTTCTTTCTTTTAGTCATTACTTAGTTTCTTCTTCGAATAATGTTCATTGTATCATTTCTCATAAACTAGTCTATTGTCATAAGTAATTTCACTGTTTAAGATCATTAAGCATTGTTATTGGAATCATGGAAACCCACTCTAATTCTAATGGGAAAGACGTTGATTAAAATTATATTTTCATTATCTCAGCCTAGTATCTAAGTTGTCAATGCAATGGTTGAACACTACTTGAATAATGGATGGTTATGAGAAACTTAAGCCTAATACTAGATAGGCTACTAGTTACCTGTAGGTCTCAATCCATGCACTTAATAGTTATGGATGTTTCAATTAGAAGCTAATGGAGTTCTTAATGTGCTATTCATATGGAATATGGTTATTATTAAAATAGACTTCATCTAAAACAATTCTCTACTAACATGTATCATCCCACATGCCTTTAAAGGATGATTAAGATTCCCCATACATTAATGTCTAAAAAGAAAATAAAAAGGAAAAGGCTTGGAAAATAAATTTTAGACCAATTAGTATATGAAAGTATCTCCATTAGGGCTATGGATGTTCATTGTCATAGAAGCAGTGCAAAGAGGATATGAATAAACAACATGAATCTTTAAAATCCCTTGTTTATAATGACATTGTGGTAGTACAGTAGTATATGAGGAATATCTACACCAAGAAAGAACTTCATATTGTTGTCTTGTACCTACAACCAATAACTTGGTAAGGCTAAAGTTGAATACTCTTTCAACTCATCTAGAGCACAAGGTGTAATGAGAACACACTAGGCTAAAGCTTGGATGCTTTACCAAGACTAAATTTTCTTTCTTAATAGAACCAAAGATTGTCTTAAAGGTGAGTTGCAATGATTCATGGTTTTGTACTATGAATAACCATTTATTGAGACCTCTATACACCTTAGAAATTTTCAATAAATTTTAGGGACAACATTTTATTTTAGTTTCTTCGCTTATCATAAACATTCATTTTGGATTTCAAGTTTTTATTGATTTACATAGAAATTAGTTTTTTTTCACTTCACTTATTTACTAAAGAAAACCGAAAAAAAAAGTTATAAGTGAAAAGATTTCATTTGTTCATTGATGTGAGTGGGCCAAATTTATTTTTAAAAGTCATGGAAAGTTTAAAATTTCACCTACCCGCATGTGTCTCTACATAAGTTCACCTATAATAGAAAAACACAAGTAATTTATAGAAGATTGGTGAGTCTTTTGATTTTGTGCTAGATAAATGTTTATATTGGTTATCACAATATTTACACGAATTTAGAAAAAATCTTGTAATTGTTTATTCTTTGAACTTGGCATAATGATTTTTTATAGTCATTGATACACCAAAAGAGTTTTAGCATGTTTTGCATAGTCTTGAATATTTTATCTAAAAATCAAAATCAAAACTAAATATTAGTTCAAAATTTAAATGTTTATCCATATATATCATACCACTATTAATTTTTAATTTTTATTTATTATAATTTACCAAATTAATTTTATTACTTGTCAATTAAAATACAATTTAGATATCTAAATTAAAAAATAAGAAAATTTAAGTTTAAATACCAAAATAATACACACAAAACTTTCATAACTTTAAATATTAAAAACACATTATAAAAGATTGTGAAAAAATTATCTTCAAATTTCAATTTAAAACATTATGTTGCTCTTTTATATAATAATAAGATTTTGAAGATATCAATATATTTGAATTTATTAGCATAAAGTTTGAGGACAAAGCGGTGGGATTTGACGAGTCATTGAAGGAGGGATGGCCTTATTTAGTATTTTTTAAGGTTATCTTTTTACACATTCAAAGAGAAAGTTACAATATTAAGTAAATATAAAAATAATAGTAAAGTTTTATGTTACATGATTTAATTTAGTTTTAAAATGATGAGGTCAAATACAATGTGGTAAAGTATGGTCCAAATGTCTAAATTTTATGTGGTTAATTAAATATAAATTTTTATGCGAGTATTTTAGAGATTAAAAAAGGAAAGATAAATTTTATGTTATAAATATTTTAGGTTTTAAAACGTTCAACGTGAAAAAATTGTAAACAAGTATGATTAATTGAATATAAATACTTTAAGAAACAAACATATAAATAAGTATGATTAATTGAATATAAATATTTTAAGGAATATGTTAATAACCTAATTCATTCTTATTATTAAAATTTGAGATTTTATAATTTTTTTATAATTGTAATTTATTATTTTTATAATACAAGTTTGTGTAATTGGTGATAGTAACAATTTTGTAATTTTTGATGTGTTAATTTGAATAATAAATTGTAGAGATGAGTAATTTATGAATACTATACTCGTAATATCTTTTTATAAGTTATTGAGAATTGTTTGTATATGTATTATATGGGTGTTGTGTAGAATTTAATTTAATTTTTTTTGGTTTTTATTTTTAATTAAAATGATTTTTTGTTAATTTTTTTAAGTTGCATTGAATTTTAAAGTAATTAATTTAGTGGAAGATTTATTAAGTGTCTTGTATTTATTTTTTAATATTTAATAAATACTTGGTATTTTACTTTTAGTTACAATTGAATGATAAAAAACTCATTCTAATATAAAAATGTATTACAATGTTCAATATATCTTTTTACTATATATATATATATATATAGAGAGAGAGAGAGATTTTGTTTATATATATATAAACAAAATACATCTATGTGCATGTATGTTATTATCAGGGACACACAAGACCCTGGGAAATTTTAGGGGCTAATATTCATAGGTGGGCTAACTTTCCATGCTTTTTCCAAAAAAAGGATTCACCAATTTCCATTTTTTATAAAAAATGATTCGCCCAAATTTTACAATATAAAATTATTTTACCTTAAAAATTGCTAACATTATATAGAGAGTATATATAAAATCATTATAAAATTGAATAGTTTTATAAATACATCAATAAACATTTTATAGTTTGTATATTAGGGATTAGTGAGATTCGCCATTGCTTTTAAACTTCAAGATAATTTTTCGTCCTTCAAATTTTCCCTACACAAGACATTATTAGACTGAGATGTATCCTACCATTCCATTCAAGGCATTTTTAGATGAGGACTTATAATACCATTATGCTTATAATGTTTTCCTAAGTGATTATTATTTTCACTTATTTTGGATTTGGATTGAAATTCAATTTGATAAAACCTAGAAACTCTACCTTTAATGTGAGGGTGTGATAATTTTGGAAGTGCATCTCGAAATAGTTGTACTCAATCACCAATAATAAATAATGCACTATCAAAATATTCATATTCAACCAGTAATAATAATAATTATTATTTATATTAGTTTCGCATAATGAATAATCAAACAAATATTCAACACGCAATTTAAAAATATAATCATTTAAACCAAGTGGAAAACACAATTGTATAATACAATGCCTAAATGAAATGAAAAAGAAGATTAATAAAAAATTATGAAAGCTTGCATGAGAATTAAACACATAATTAACTAAAGTTCATATCAATGATAAGTAAATGTAGGAAGATGACCTTTCTTCATATTGATGAAAATAAAAACCAAAACTAGCACAACCACATCTATAAATGGTGGTTGATATATGTCGATCCATATATATCGAGTACATATACAACCACATTACTAAATATGGTTGGTATGAGTCAATAGGCTTATATCAACCATATTAATAATTATTAGGCGTATGTGAGAGATTTAACCTCAAAGCCACCGTTACACATGATCAAACACATTTACTTGTTATTATTAATAGTTATATAATAATAAAAATAACATTATTATATATTTACATGGTTATTATATTATATATTAATAAAATATTATGTTATTATATGATATCATATTAATATTCCAATATTTATATTTCAAATTATAACATAATCCAAACATAATATAATAATATAATAATAGTTTATGGTTATTATTATAAACCCTAAATATTAAATTGTAAGGTTAAATTCTAATATTATAAATCATATATTATAAACACTAATATTAAACACAATATTATAAACCCTAATATAAAAATCAATATTATGAACCATATATATTAAACCACAATATTATAAATTCAATATTAAACCATAATATTATAAACCCTATTATATATAAACCATAATATATAAACCTTAATACTAAATCTAATATTTTAAACCCTAATATTAAACTCAATATTATAAACCTTAATATTAAAAATCCTATATTATAAATCCTAATTATAAACCAAATATCAAAAAAAATATATTATAAACTAAAATATTATAAACCCTAATATGGTACAATAATAAAGGACAAAATATGGGTAGTTTTTTACTTTTGTTAAATATGGTGAACACATGACCAATTTTGATCATGATCAGCTATTTAAACATAGACTATAAAGTTTAACTTTATTTTAGTATGTTTGACTAATATGATTTACTACGGATATTAATTAATCATTAATTAATCATATATATAATTATTAATATATTAATAATATATACTAAAAATATATATTGATATTATGTTATTAATGTTAATTTATTTTTCCTTTATTTTTTCTAAGCTTGGTAGGACTATATCTTCATCATGTCCAACTTCTCACCCCGGTTGGGTGGGGGGATACCACAAGATTTGAACCCAAGACTTCTAGTTTGATGAGACTTCATTTCCATGGTGAGTGCCAACTGAACTACCCCAAGCAAACAATCTTAATTATTTATTAATACTATAATAAATTTCAATTTATTATAAATGCTAATATATTAGACCCTATTTATAAAACAATCCATATCATTAAACCCAAATATTGTAAGCCCAATATTATAAATCTTAATTATAAAGAAAAATATTATAAACCTTATATATTAAACTATAATATTATAAACCCTAATATGGTACATTGACAAATGACAACTATGAGTAGCTTTTAAATTTTGTTAAATATGACAAACATAGGGTTGACCAATTTTGATCATGGTCACTATTTAAACATAGACTATAGAGGTTAGCATTGTTTAACTGTAATATCGTTGAATATGTTTGACTATTAATATTAATCAATAATGTTAATAAGTGATTTTGTTTGACTAGAGTTCAAGAGTGTTGAGTGTTAAACATAGTCAAACATTAGAGAACATAGTCAACCACATTACTAAATGTGGTTAACTAATTTTGTAATGTTTCATTGCAATGTTGGATAAATTGCAATGTAATATAATATTGTGACAGTTTTTTTCACATTCTATCATCATTGCAACATCGATAAATTTCTGCTATAATCTGACAATGTAACATTGCAACCATGTTTGACTAATTTCACCATGGTTGACCATTGTTTACTATGACATATTATGGTTGTATATATATTGATAATGGAATGCTACAATGGTCCATATTTTACGATAGTAACAATGGTTGACCATGTCGAGCATGGGTTTACCATGGAAATTAAAGGTTGAATATGGTGCCTATGGTTGACCAAATATGACCATGATTGAAAATGGTTGACCATGGTGACCATAGATAACTATAGTCAGCCATAGTCAATCATTGTGATCATGGTTGATGATGGTTGACCATGGTCAGACTATGGTTAACAATTTGTGACTATTATTAAATATCGCTATGTTTATAAACCCAATATTAAAAACCCTATATATTATAAACCCTAATATTAAACCATAATATATTAAAACCTATATATTAAACACCCAATATTACAAACCCAGATATTATAATCCCAACATTAAACCCAATATTATAAATTCTAATTATAAACCCTACATATTAAACCATAATATTAAATTGCAATATTATAAACCCTAATATATATATGAACTCAATATTAAAAATCCTAATATTAAAAACCCAACTATTATAAACAAACATCATAAACCCAATATTATAAATTGTAATATGGTACATTGGCATAGGACAACTATGAGCTACTTTTGACTTTTGTTAAATACGGTAAGCATAGGATTGACCAATTTTGATCATGGTTAACTATTTAAACATGGACTATAAAGGTTAATAATGTTTTACTAATGTGATTGACTATGTTTGACTAAATTTCGAGAGAGTTGAGTGTCAAACATAGTCAAACATTGCAGAACATAGTTAACCACATTAGTAAATGTGGTTAACAAATTTTTTAATTTCGCATTGTGACATTGGATAAATTGCACTGTAATATAACATTTCAACAATGTTTTTCACATTGCAACATCATAGTGATGTTTGATAATTTTTTGTGATATTGCAACAATGTAACATTACAACCATGTTTGTCACAATGCGACAATATTTGTCACATTGCGGTGTTTGTCACATCATGTGACCAACTTCACCATGGGTGAACATGGTTTGACTATTTTGACCATGGTTGACCATAATTTTTATGATAGATTATGGTTGTCTATATTGAAAATGGAAGGCTACGATTGACCATTTCTTAATATGGTGACATAGGTTGATCATATTTGACCATATTAACGATGGTTGGCCATGTCAAGCATGGGTTGACCACAGTTTTTAAACATTGAATATGGTGACTATAGTTAACCAAATATGACTATGATTGACCTCGGTTTCCCATAGTTGAACATGACCAACCATGGTTGACGAAGGTCAACCGTGCTAAATAAATTCAACCATGGTTAAC
Source organism: Pinus tabuliformis (assembly GCA_031772625.1). Lineage (NCBI taxonomy): Eukaryota > Viridiplantae > Streptophyta > Pinopsida > Pinales > Pinaceae > Pinus > Pinus tabuliformis. The sequence continues at coordinate 718,110,353 of CM062814.1, forward strand.
AATGATTGGCCATGGTGACCATCATTAACTACAGTCAATCACAGTCAACCATGGTGATCATAGTTGATGATGGTTGAGGGTGAAAACATGGAGTTGGGTTACACTCTTTGGCAAGAGAAGGCACATTTGGGTAGAAAAATTGATGGCTTGATCGAGCCATTTAAGCACTCGATCGATCCTTTTTGAAGCGCTCTATCAATCTCCTTGGGTGCTAAAAAAGTAGCTTGATCGAGGGTTAAAACAAGCCCTGGATCAAACTTTATAGCTCTATTGAGCCATTTTTTTAATTAAATGCCCCACCCATAGTCTACACAACCCATTTGCACAAACCACGGAAATTTGAGAGCTTGATCGAGAGAGTGATGATAGCTCAACCGAGAATATTGGAGCTCAATCAACAAGTTGAAGCATGGAGTGTTAAAATCAATCTCTCAAACAACACCACCAACGTCACAGATGCTCAAATTAAGGTAGGTATTATATCTTTTTTATTTATTTTTTTTAGCAAAATTAAACAAATAAATTAAAAAAACCATACAAAAACCATGAAAACCACAAAAAAACCCTTCAAAAGAACTTAAAAAATCACAAAACCAACCAATAAAACCACAAAAAACCATAAAAAAAACCCTTCAAAACATCTTAGAAAATGACAAAACAAATATAGACAACCATAAAAAAACCCTTGAAGACAACCTAAAAACACTTCAAAACCACAAAAAAACTATCATTTTGGTTTTATATTTTTTTCTTACTTGCAATGTTTTGTTTATTAAATGCATATTTTCTTAGTTTGAATGGTAAAAACATTTTTTTCTAATTATTTTAGGATTTAAAGTTTTTCTTTTGGAATTTTGTGAAATAAATTTTCAAAATCTATTGTTATTTAAAATGCATTTTAAATTTCTAACAAATTTGACCGAAAATATACCCCAAAATACTCCAAAAATAGAAAACAATAGAGATACTTCTGGTAATATGCTTCAGATTCATTCTTTCTTTTTCTAATTCTATTGCAATATTTATTTTACAGTCTTTCCTCCTATGGGTATGTTGATTTAGTTGTATTAGAACTCAATCTTGCATTTCTCTAATTAAGTTGTGTCAAGTATTTTAGTTGCGAATGGAATATATTATACCCTTGTTTTCTATCCCTTCCTCTCAATACTTAGTCTCAAATATGCAGCATGAGAGCTTAATCTTTTTCTGTTATGTGCGAATGCGTATTTTTCATGTTCATATTCCACTATACAATAATTGGTTTCCTTTATGTGAAGCATATGCCAATCAAGCATGTGTGTGTGTTGTTGGTTGTTAAATGCATAAACATCATTTGGAAAATAGTATTAGGATCACAGATTTTCACTTCCAAATAATCTTCTCCTACTTTCAACAAACATTTTCTCAAAAAATCCTTTCATATCAGGTCTTTGTCTTGTATGTACTTGCAAAGTCCCCAATTTTAAGTTTTTATAAGTGAGGGAGCCCGCTCTGGTTAGAAAGACTAGTTTCTAACCAAAAGTGGTCTATGGTTACGTCTATGGCCCTTTCCCTTCAGCCTAAAAGGAATCATGGAGTGCTAACACTTTCCCTTTCAGGCTAGGGACTATAGTAATCATTTTTAGTCCGACTATTAGTTGCACATACATACTAACACAAACTTCTTCATTTTAACCAAGGTTTCATTTCAATTTTTCTCTCCTATCCAATGAAAAAAATCGTCATCTTATTTGGCCTCATATCGAGGAAATACTAATCAAAAATTTTAGAAAATGGATCGTATGTTATACTCAACTTAACTAATGCTTATATTGGACTAGCATTAGTCCTTGAACATTTAATGCTAATAGTCCATAATGCATAATGCACTTCATTTTTCTTTCTTTTGGCTCTTGAGTTGTCAAGAATGCCTTCATTAGGCTTCACATACATATTACTCTTAGTTCTTGAGATGTCAAGAGCATAGCATAGAAATATCATGCACTTATTATTCATGGTTGTACAAACTATTCCTTAGGTGAGATGCAATGGCCCCTTGGAGGGCTCTCATTTTTTTAGATGCACTTATTCCTCAGGCAAGCTACAATGGACCCTTGGAGGGCTCTCAGTGTTGAAGATTCCCTCACCTACAATATGGTAAGTATGCTAACAATAATTTTCATTTATTTTCTTGCAATAGATTCAGACCCTTTATGATTCTCTTCCCATGTAGAAAAAGTTATTATTTCCCTTTCAAGGCAGGGGTTTCACCAGCTTCCAAAACACATTCGTTGCCTCAACAAAGGTTGTAAAGATAGAAGAGAAAAGAGATAAGGAGTGAAATGGGAGGGTTAGTTGACTTACTTGCCAGATTCCCCTTCATGAGTGAGTGCTCATATTATCTCAATGCTCCTCTCAATGTTGTTGACATCCATAAATTTGTGTGTTACTCATACCTATGCCGCTGCCATTATTTCTTGGGTTCATTTGGAAAGAAGAGAATATACACCAGGTTGTTGTGGGACACCTTATTCATCTAATGCATCCCTCAACCTCTCGCACATCAGTGATACTCTTAAGCCACTATTTACAATTTGGCTCCCATTAATCTTGATAACTATAAGGTCCCATCCCAGGGTCTTCTAGTAGATCTATATTCTCTAGGAATTAATGCAATACAAGGCAATAATTTATTTATTTTTTCTTACAAGACATTTAAACAATGACAATTTACCATTTCTTACAAGACATTTAAACAATGATAATTTACCATTTACAGTCTAACCCATATAACTTTAACAGTGAACATTTCATTTCAATAACTTACATGAGTAATCTATGCATAGAGGAATACCTGTACCAATGGCTCGGTGGAGATGCCCTTGAGCTGTTGCTCCTGAATCGTTCCTCTTAACTACTGACTGGATTTACCTCCCAGCCAACTAGGAAATAATTCCTAGCCCAGGAAACCTCCACAGGTTCCCTAGCCCTCCGAGCCCAAGTCCAACCAGATGTAGTGTGTGTGTCCAAGACCAAGATAAACAATACTCCCTTTCTCTCTCTCCAACAAATTCTCAAAATCACAGCCAACCCAAAATCAAAAGCAAGACCCAACCTCCCCCTTTCTCCCTTCCTCCTTCCCCTTTTATGCCCCTCCTCCCTTCTCCACCTCAACCACCTCTCATTAATGTAATAAATTCTCCCTCATCCTTACAGTTGACTTCTCTTCTCCTAAGTAAATCTCGAAGTACGTTTGGGAATGTGATATGAATATAAAATTGGATAATTAATGCGAGAGGACCATGTCTTCTCCCAAGTAAATTTGAGAGTACAATTTGGGGATGAGTGATGAACATGTATAAATTGATAATTAGTTGGAGAGGATCATGTCTTCTCCCAAGCAAATGTGAAAGTACATTTTGGGGATGAGAGATGAATATATAAATTGACAATTAGTTGGAGAGGACCATGTCTTCTCCCAAGTAAATGTGAAAGTACATTTTGGGGATGAGAGATGAATATACAAATTGACAATTAGGTTGAGAGGACCATGTCTTCTCCCAAGTAAATGTGAAAGTACATTTTGAGGATGAGAGATGAATATATAAATTGATAATTAGTTGGAGAGGACCATGTCTTCTCCCAAGTAAATGTGTGAGTACATTTGGGAACGTGAGATGGATATATATATATATAGATATATATATATATATATATATATATATATATATATATATATATATATATATATATATAATTTGGAATAATGGAAGGAGACCATATCCTATCTAAGATTCAATTTGAGAAGGCAAGTTGGGAATTTGAATAATAGCAATAATGCATTTTATATCAGTAAATAAAATCTATAGTTTCCCAAATGAAGGTATTCACCAATATTTCTCAATATTTTCAGGCAATGTAAATATTAATAAAATTTGCATGATAAGATTAAGTGGGGCATTACATACACCACTCCTTCAGAAAACTTCGTCCCGAAGTTAGAGTGAAAAGATACAAGGAGTTTGAAGGCATAACAAAATAGAGAGAGTTATAGTAGTAAAATTTGATAAGTCAGACAATGACATTCTTCTCATAAAGAGTCTCGAACTAATCTATATCCTCCTATCCCTCCTGACCTACTTCTGTTCCCACCCTATCCATTCTCTGCTGCTATATATGGTGGCATCGGCTATAACAATCTAACCACTGATAAAACCAACAAGGCGGAAGCATCGACTATATCTACCTAACTTCCTTAGCAGGTAACTGAAAATCGTCATCACACATATAGGGGAGCGTGTCCACCACTTCCCTCCCATGATTCCAGCTTTTGGAGGTTACACGGTGGGAAATGCCTCCACCCCTCCTCACAACTAGGGTCAATGCCCTAATACGGACCACACTATAGTGCTGGTTGGACTTGTCATTGAATAATCCAATTAGGTAGTCTTGCCACCTGTCATTTTCATTTTACTCATGTCATAAGAGTGCATATCAAGCAGATACCAAATGTAATAGAACAATGTGCATTATACCTTCCCCATGAGATGTCTCAACCTTCCCTCAATGGAAGAGTAGATGTCAGCTATCGTATATTCCTTCCCCCCATGTGGGTTAGCTCTTATTCATGCATTTATATAACAACAAGACATATAATAATCATACTATTAAGTCTAGTATCCCCGTGTCAATCTTGCAGTTCCTACTGGAAATAAATCATAAATTCACTGAGTCATTCATTTAAACAAATCATATCCACTTGAGCCATATATGAAGCAAAATAATTTTGATAAGTCACGCACTAGATAATTCATCACTAAGTGAGTCATACATTTTAGGCCATACATCAACCATTTCCATCATCAATATCAAATCTATCAATTGATTTATATAAGTAGTTTCACGTGTCCAACCAAATGCATCAATATTACATAATGTTCATAAATAAATAACATGGAACTGCAAAATAGAACCTTAACATAGGTAGTTGTCTAAGTAAATAATTGGCATCACAGATGCTCAAAAAGTGAGGGGTAGTCAGGATGCATAGTCTTTGCATCCTCCCAGGTAGCAAATCCTTGCCTATACTTGTCCTAATAGACCTTAACTTGGTCCACCGTGCGACGTCTGAGCTATCGAACCCTACGGTCCAATATGCATAATGGTTCAACCACTACGGTTCCCATGTCCAAGACCTACAATTCCCTCCAATCTAGTTTGTGAGATTCATTAAAAAAATATTGTCGTAAAATAGATACATGAAAACATGATGAGTTTTATGCAAATGGCATGGCAGTACAAGACGATAGGGAACTAGTCCAATATTCTCTTTGAGACTAAAAGGTCCTACAAACCGAGGTGATAATTCCATTCCCTTCCCAAACCGAATGGTGCCTTTGTTGGGCCGAATATGAATAAAAACTCAGTCCCCTACTTCATAGCTGTGATCAATCCTATGTGAGTCAGTGTAACACTTTTGTCTATCTTGTGCTTCCTTTAACCTTTGTCAAACTTCTTTTACCAGTTCCTCCATTTCTTGAACTAATTCAGGGTCAACTATTACTCGGTCCTCCAAATTTTCCCAACTCAATGGCGTCCTACATGATCTTCCATATAGAGCTTGATAAGGAGGCATCCCGATTGAACTATGGTAATTGTTATTATAGGAAAACTCTACCAATGGTAAGTACCTTTCCCATTGAGTTTGATTATCCATGACGTACATCCTAAGAATGTCCCCGAGAACCTGATTTACTCTTTCAGTTTTCCCATCAGTTTCTGGATGATATGCAGTGCTCAGGTTCAACGGAGTCCCTAGTGCTGAATGCAAACTTGTCCAAAACCTAGATGTAAATCGGGAGTCTCTATGAGAAATGATCTTTGTGGGCAACCCATGTAGTTGAATAAATTCATTTACAAACACTCGCGCCACATCTGTAACATCATAGGTGTCTCTTACTGGGATGAAATGGGAACTTTTGGTCAATTTATCAACTATAACCAATATAGCATTGTGCCTCTACGAAGTGAGTGGCAAACCCACCACAAAATCCATGGAAATTACCTCCCATTTAGATGTAGGGATGTCATGTGGTTGTAGGAGTCCTGCTGGATGGCGATGATCAGCCTTCACTCGTTGACATTTGAGACATTTGGTGACAAACTGGAAGATGCCGTGCTTCATGCCTACACAAAAGAAGGTTTTCTTCGTGTCTGCATACATCTTCTTTACTCCAGGATGTGCACAATAGATTTCTCTATGTGACTCTTCGAGGATGGTTTTTCTTACACCCCCTTCTTTAGGTACGTACATTCTCCCGTGAAACCACAATAGCCCATCTGGTTCAAGGACATATCCCTCAAATTTTGGTTCTATCTATTTCCCATTCTAGATGGCTGAGATGACTTTTAGATACCAACTATCTTCAAAGAGTTTCTCCAATACAAGTTCCCTTAAATTTACCTTTAAGGCTACTAGGGAGAAGGTTTGTGGTCTCCTACTTAGTGCATCCGCCACCACGTTCTCCTTTCCCTTGAGGTATGAGATCTCAAAATCATACTCACTCATGAATTCGCTCCACTGCCTTTGTCTGGCGTTCCAACCCCTTTGAGTGAAGAGATGCTTCAGGCTTTGATGATTTGTTCTTAACTCAAATCTTCTCCCAATGAGGTAGTGTCTCCACAACATCAAGGCTAAAATCACTGCTACTAATTCTAAGTCATGGGTAGCATATAAATCTTAATTTTTCTTCAATTTTCTAGATGTGTAAGCTATTACTCTGTCTTCTTGCATCAATACTACACCTAATCCTTGCACCGAAGCATCAATGTAGACAGTGAAGTCTTTTCCCATGTCTGGTACTTGAAGGATCGGTGCACTAGTTAGTAACCTCTTCAGTTCTGTGAATGCAGTGTCACATTCATTTGTCCATTCATACCTGACCCCCTTTCGTTGTAATGTGGTGATGGATTTTGCAATCCTTGAAAACCCTTCCACAAACCTGCGATAATACCCTGATAGCCCCATAAAACTACGTACCTCATGGGCATTTTTTGGTACTAGCCAATCCATTATGGCCTTCACCTTTTCCGAGTCAACTGAAATCCCTTCTCCTGAAATGATGTGCCCAAGGTAGTGAACTTTCTTCCAAAAGAAGGAACATTTTGACAATTTCCCATACAATTGATTTTCCCTTAAGCAAGTCAATACTACCCTTAGGTGCTTTTCATGCTCCTTTTCATTCTTGGAATACATGAGAATGTCTTTGAGGAGGATTTGCACAAATTGGTCCAAATACTTCCTGAACACACCATTCATGCGGCTCATGAATACTGCTACTGCATTCGTTAAACCAAATGGAACAACTACAAACTCATAGTGCCCAAACCGAGTTCGAAATGCAGTTTTTGAGATGTCCTCCTCCTTAATCCTTAATTGGTGGTATCCAGATCGTAGATCGATCTTTGAGAAGACCATTGCTCTCTTCATTTGATCAAATAGGTCATCTATTCGTGGTATCGGGTACCTATTCTTTATCGTGGCTCTATTTAAGTCTCTATAATCTATGCGTAGCCACAAGGAACCATCCTTCTTCTTGAAAAAAATCACTAGTGCACCCCAAGGTGAAATACTAGGTCTGATAAATCCCAAGTCTAAGAGCTCTTTTAACTGCATCTGCAACTCACAAAGTTCTAGAGTTGTCATCCTATAGGGTGTCTTAGATATTGGTTCTGCACTTGGTTTTAGGTCGATTGTGAAATCAATCTCTCTTACAGGAGGTAATCCAAGCAATTCCTTTGGAAAAACATCCCTGAATTCTAACAAAACTAGATGTTGATCTAGGGAAGGTCCTTTCTGGTCACTTACAGCCTCGACCAAATATAGTTTGCAACCTTGTCTGAGACAACATTTTACCTTCATCATGGATATGAATCATAGGGACACTCCCCTCTTGATTCCAAAAATCTCAATTGGCCTACCTTCATCATCTAAACAGATCACCTTCTTCTTGAAACAATCTACCAAAGCTCGATGAGCTTCTAGCCAGTCCATTCTAATAATTACATCATACATCCCCAATGTTGTGACGTATGCCTTCAACTTAGTCATACACACCTTGAGGTTTACCTAACATTGGTCAACACTAGGCCCTACTACTTGTTTTGTCCCAGAAGCCATCTCAACTTGTTTAAAGTCATCATGCTCATAGGGTGCCAACCCACATTTTTCTAATGCAACTAGTGAAATGACACTATATGTAGCACTAGAATGAAACAAAATTTTAACTTTTACTTTGTTTATCATACCTGAGGTTTCTACCATGGCAGACTGGTGTTCAACTTGCTGATTGTCAACTGCTGCATATATTTGATGGTGGCTACCTGATCCCCCCACTGGTTCTTTTCCCTCTCTCTGGTTGTTACCAGTTGGTAACTTAGGGCAGTCCCACTGGTAATGAGGTCCTCTGCATCCGTAACAAGTGATGCGTGGTGGACCTTGAACCGAATTTGGTGGAGTTCTTTGGAAAGAGTTCCTTCCCCTAGGATCGCTACTCCCACTTGTTGCTCCTCGCCTATGACTTTGATTTGTATGCACCCTTGAAGCTGTGGGTGAGGCTGCTCTGGAAACCATTGAAATCCCCACTGTCGGTGCTCTAGTTATAACCCTGTTTCCATATGGTGGTGGCCTCAGACTTCCTCCCCTTTGGAAGGTTCGAGGGGCCTTCCCTATAAACCTTGTTTGGTGTGGAAAGATGGATATGCCTCCACTCTTAAAGTCTAAGTGTTCTTCAACATAATGAGCCTGTTCTAAAGCTTTTGCAACTAAGGGATGGTTTCCACATCTGCACCATTGCCCTAATCTTAGGGTTCAGTCCATAAATAAAATGATTCGCTTGGCGTTGGTCAATATCCATGTAGGAGACATACTTGACCAATTCCATGAATCGAATTTTATATTCTTCTACTATATGACTCCCCTATACTAGGGCATGGAAGGCTCCTACCTGTTGTTCTTCATAATATGCTGGCAGGTATTTTTTCCTGAATCTCTCCTCAAATAATTCCCAAGTAGCTGTTTCTGGAGTGAGGTGTAGTTGACACTCCAAGTTACCCCACCAATTCAGAGCACTATATCTGAATTTGAATATTTCTATTTTGGCTTTGGAATTTGAATTGTAATCCCTTAGTGCGAAGCACCTTCTCATTCCTTCTAACTAGGCTGCTGCATGCTCACTGGCACGACCTCCTGCAACTCTGGGAACTTAATCTTCTGGAGTTCCCTAGTAATATCCTCAATTGGAGGTCCTCTATCATAGTCTCTAGATCCCTTAGGATTCCCCAACCCTAATGGAGGGTGCTCCCCTTCCACTTCATTTGTTTGGCGCCCTCTTAAGATCTCATTAATTACTTCTAGGGAACGCAGGACGAGAGTCAATTCTGGTGAAGGTAATGGGTTATTTATAGGAGGTCCTTGTGATGACTCTCCGGGTCCTTGATTTCTTCACGTCCTCACCATTTTGAATTGTTCAAAATCTGCACGATAACCTAAGATTTATTAGCACAACTTAGGGCCTTCTTATTTCTCACTCATCTCACACATAATTTGCATAATGATAGATGCAAGTTTTCCCGTTTGTTATACTTGTAAACGACTATTTCTGATACAAAGATGATAACCGTGGTTCTACTATATTCTCCCCCATGGTCATCTAAGCAAGTGCTACCACATACTACTAGTCACCCTTACGTATCCTTATGTATCCATAAACAATCATACTAAATCCATTTTATATGTTTTTTAGCATTTAACCTTCCATTTTTAATCACATTATTATAACTAGGCCCCTTTTGAAATTTCATCTATAAAGCTAGATTAGCTACTAAATTGGTGTGTGGCTCAGATATTCTATCAACTAGTTATGATTGTGATAAAAAAGTATGTCTATCTTAAGAAAAAGCTTGATTTATAAATATGTAATTTTGTTTGATGTAAGATATCTCTCAACACAACTTTGTTGTGTTGGAACATTGTCTACCCTCCCATTTCTCTACATATCTGACATTTTAGTGCACTTTATTCTTTAGTTACATGGGAAAATATCTTTTCTGGAACAATCATCTTTGACTTTCAATCCTAAAACACATGTTTCTGGATTGTTCATCTCTGATTTATTGCAAATATATGAAAGGTTTCCTTGTATGAAAGATGAATAGAATGCTTATTACTTCTCTATGGCAACATCCATGGATGAAAAAAATAGAAAAGAAATGCATAACTGAGAGATAAGGGTTTATTATATTATTCCAAATTGGTCAACACAGCTTTTATGTTTAGATTTTACGTACAATGAATGTTGGCATATGTTGTCCATTATAAAAAATTTTATTAACCTGAGATTTATATTTAAACTACAAGGAGGGCTGATTGATGCTAAAGTTTGTAGCCCTTTTCAATGGTCTCAGAAAAATCTGGCGATTTATTGTTTTGATTGCATTCCAACCAATTTCTATCAACCAAAAAAAAAACTAGAGTAATTAACAACTAAGATTATGTGATTTAGGTCATTATGTAAGTGTAGATGCACATTCCTACCTGATCTAGAACTTGTTTTCAGTCCAGTCATCAACTGATTAGTTGATAATATCTGTGATAATACTCAACTTGTATCTGGAAACCTCATGTTTACATTTCACTTACATGCTGAGTTTTATGATTGTAATGCTTGCAATAGTAATAGCAACATTTTCTACAGGCATTGCTTCAAATTATTTCCAAGTAAGTTATACCACATTTTCTGGCGTCTTGCACTAAACTTGATGCTTTATGGATCTATATTTTAGTCCATAGCATTAGAGTAATGTGATCAGTAGGAAACAACAATAAGTCTCTTCATTCATACCAAAATTTTACGTAGTCTACAGTTTCAGCAAGATGAAGACGAGGAAGTCAAGGAAGGGGATAATGTTCCATATAGCTATGGATTTTTTCCATTTTTTTTTCCATGGGAGCCATGTACTTTGGTATGTTATTTATCGGTTGGAACTTGCACCAAACGATGCAAAGGTGAGTGTCTGCACATTAGCTGCATGCTTATTTGGAAACAATTAGATCTTTTCTTCTCCAAAAAGATTGGATTATGATCAGAATATATGTTGACTATCCATTTCTTCTTTTCCTTCACCTATATATTTGCAAGTGCTCAAGAAAACAATCAACATATTGTATAATCTCATAACTACTATTGTTCTACTCTCAGGTGGAGCATAGATGTTGGCTGGATTAGTACATGGGTGAAGATTGTGAACAAATGGCTTGCTGCAGGGCTATTCAGTAAAGCTTCTATTTACCCTTTACCCTCCCATATGTTTTCACAAATGAGAGTAATCTTTCATTTTCAAGTAATAGAATTTACATAGGGATGCGTTTTTTTTGTCATAGTTGAAGGTAGAGACTAGCCCCTTTGTTTAGATTAGAGGTGCTTTTGATGGTTGCGAGACCCCTAAATTAAAGTGGCCAAGAGTTGAACTCATCTTTCATGCTATTACACATTACACCTTAACTGATAGTGAGCTTTTATCCCACAAAACTGTTCTTACTATTATGTGGCTTCTTGTGCAGTTTGGACATTGGTTGCTTCAGTTGTATGGAAGAAAATAGCTAACAGTGTATCGACATCAAACTCGACAACAAACACCCCTGTCTGATCGACTGATATTCAATTCATTGGCCATGGCTTAGGATGCATTTTGAAAGTCTATATATGTTTATTCAATATTTATTATTTCCTCGTACCATATGAGGCCCTGTTAAGGTTGTCATCTCACAGAGAGCATCTATGGTCGAATTTCAAAGGTAATTTCATTTGTATATACTCATGATTTGAAAAATCGACGAAGTCCATGCGTGAATTTAGTCACTTTGATGACTGCAATACTAGAAAATGTCAATATGCAATTGATAATGACCCTATTGGGCTATTCATTAGTACCTTAGGAGTTTCATTTGGTGGCAACAGAAAACTTACACTTTCTGAATAATCTCTTTTTCTTATCACAGTAAAAGGACTGTCAAATCTTTTCCATCAGGAGGATGCTTTCATATCATGGTAAAGGAGAAGAGAATAAACAAAGTTATCAGATAGAATTTTTTTAGTATTTTCCATGAGATTTTGACATACGTTTGAAGAACAATTGTTTGCACAAATTGATTTTATTTCTTGATCAAAATGAAATTGAATGCATTACATCATCTCATATTTTTCTTAAAAACTGGAGTACTCATTTTTTCCAATGAATGTTTCGTTGTCATGAACCAGAGATAATCAGAAACAACGAAGTAATTACTAGATAATACCTTACCCTTCTCTGGCTATTCTTACTTTAGAAAATAGAGTAAACACACATAGCTTGATAGCACATAATGGCCTTTCCACTGAAAAACTGAAGTAACAACACTGTGGTGAGATTAGCCCTCTTGAACCATCGCAAAGCCAAGAAAGCAACAAGATGAGTTATATAGGTTTCTGCAGAACCACAACTACCCATACCTCTATTAGAAAAAGAAAAAGGGTGGGGAATGTTGAGTCTGCATACCCTCATCAATAGAGGCACTAATCTCCAGAGCTCTGTTACGAAGACTAGGAGTACAATACTTTTCTGAACAAATGGAAGGTAGTGGTTTCTCGTTTTAGATGAAATCTAGAGAAGTTGGACACAACGCTGAAGGAAAACCATTGTCCAGAAAGCCACAAGGGTCTTGAGATGAAAATTTCCACGGTATACTCAGGAACATATACAGACACCGATATTTTTTATTTTATTTTAAAACAAGCATATGACAGTTAACATGCCTGTAAAACACAACTATAACATGTTTTTTTGTTTTGTTTTGTTTTTTTTTTTTTTAAGTTTTATTGCTTTCCATGGCAATAAGGAGGGTATTATTTTCAATCTAAAAACAATTTGTTATATGTATATATATTACGATTATAAGTCCTTATGAGGGTTACAAGCTCTTATAGCGCAATTTTGGTTTAGTGGGTTTTGGGTCCAGATTTTAAACCAAAGCTGTGATACCATGTGTAAGGTCCCATCCTAGGGTCTTCTAACAGATCTATATTCTCTAGGAATTAATGCAATACGAAGCAATATATATATATATATATATTTTTCTTACAAGACATTTAAACAATGACAATTTACCATTTCTTACAAGACATTTAAACAATGACTATTTACCATTTCTTACAAGAAATTTAAACAATGATAATTTACCATTTACAGTCTAACCCCTATAATTTTAACAATAAACATTTCCTTTCAATAACTTACATGAGTAATCTATGCATAGAGGAATACCTGTACCGGTGGCCCAGTGGAGATGCCCTTGAGCTACTACTCCTGTTGAATCGCTCCTCTTGACTACCGACTAGATTTACCTCCTAGCCAACTAAGAAATAATTCCTATTCCAGGAAACCTCCACAGGTTCCCTAGCCCTACGAGCCCAAGTCCAACCAGGTGTAGTGTGTGTGTCCAAGACCAAGATAAACAATACTCCCTCTCTCTCTCTCCAACAAATTCTCAAAATCACAGCCAACCCAAAATCAAAAGCAAGACCCAACCTCCCCCTTTCTCCCTTCCTCCTTCCCCTTTTATGCCCCTCCTCTCTTCTCCACCTCAACCACCTCTCATTAATGTCATAACTTCTCCCTCATCCTTACAATTGACTTCTCTTCTCCCAAGTAAATCTGAGAGTACATTTGGGAATGTGATATGAATATAAAATTGGGTAGTTAACGGGAGAGGACCATGTCTTCTCCCAAGTAAATGTGAGAGTACATTTTGGGGATGAGAGAAGAATATATATAAATTGATAATTAGTTGGAGAGGACCATGTCTTCTCCCAAGTAAATGTGAAAGTACATTTTGGGGATGAGAGATGAATATATAAATTGATAATTAGTTGGAGAGGACCATGTCTTCTCCCAAGTAAATGTGAAAGTACATTTTGGGGATGAGAGATGAATATATAAATTGATAATTAGTTGGAGAGGACCATGTCTTCTCCCAAGTAAATCTGAAAGTACATTTTGGGGATGAAAGAATATATAAATTGATAATTAGTTGGAGAGGACCATCTCTTCTCCCAAGTAACTGTGTGAGTACATTTGGGAATGTGAGATGAATATATATATAATTTGGAATAATTGAAGGAGACCATATCCTATCGAATATTCAATTTGAGAAGACAAGTTGGGAATTTGAATAATAGAAATAATGAATTTTATATCAGTAAATAAAATCTATAGTTTCCCGAATGAAGGTATTCATCAATATTTCTCAATATTTTCAAGCAAATTAAACATTAATAAAATTTGCATGATAAGATTAAGTGGGGCATTACAATAACCCTAGGGAATGGTCATATTGGATTCAACCCAGATTTTCTCTCTTCGCAATTCGATTCCCATCAAGCTTTTAATGGATGATTTTCTTGAAAAGAAGGGCTTGGATTCTACTTGTCATATCCTACATCACCCGAAGCAAGCTAGGTCCCCAGACCTCAAAGTAATGGAGAATCGGAAGATGGTTCAATAATTGTTTAAGATATGCCTTGATGCCTCTATTTATATTTCAAATGTTGGATCAATTGCGCTTCTTACTCAACTTGGTAAACAAGGTGGTGCTACCCTCGCCTCTATATTTGATGGTGAAGCAAGGTGCTACCTGTATTGTTAGTTTTGGATCAATAGATTTTGGAACTTGAATGAGTGAGGATGTTGGGTCAAGATTTCATCTATAAGGTGTGAATCACGAGTACTGATAAAACTTGGTAAAATTATGGGTCGGATTTGGGATTGGATTGAATACATCTTTTTCACTTTGGGCACCCACTGCCCATAATTGTTTTAGGCTGCACTAATGAATAAAAATTGAAACAAGAAATATTTCTCAAGATGAATGCCCACATATTGCCACTGTTGCCAACTTATGGTGCTTTATTATCACCAAGTGCCTATCTGGTTGTTTCCAGAAGATTGGGATGTAGTTGTCTTTTTTATGAATGGCCAGCGCATGGGAGAGTCGCTACACATGAACATTAATTTTAAATCTTCTAAATTATACACTTGTAGTAGTATTGTATATCATGTTATTTTAATTTTTTGAATTTAGAAACATTATAATTATATTTGTTAATAATTAGTAGTCGTAGTGATCCTACCTCTTGACTAAATCGCACGAGAGGTGGATGAAAAACTTGATATTATATCTTTTTTAAACATAGTTTGTTGGGCTTTTTTCAAAAACATTATTTCTGACAACTTTCACAATATCAATAAATTCTTATGGTATAACATAGGCTACGTTCAAGTAGTTGTTAATATTTTGTTTTTATTTGGAAAACAATTATTTCATGAATCAGGAAACCTTTATCGTTATATTCATGTTACATCTTGCAAGCATTGATGTTTCAGATCTCATTTCAACACACTCTTCAGCTGCCTAGGATTTGAAACTGGTATCATTATTGATTAGATAAATGTCGATGTTAATGTTGAGATATCTACCAGTAGGATAAAAACCAGGTTTACCCAACTTACATAAATTCCTCACTTATTGGTACCAAAAGGGTGATATTAGTCATTTAAAGAACAAAGTCTCATACGCATAGCATGCTTGTACTTACCTAGCTACTACATGTTGTAAGTACTTTTCACACATCTTCCCACTATTCATACAACCTTAATAAATCCTTCTTGAAAATGTCTCAAGCTTGCATATTATGTTGCAAGAAATGTTCAAATATTTGGGAGAGCTTCTTTGTGATATTACTGGGTTTTATTCATTCTCTACAACCAAGTGATGGTGTGGCAAGCCTATGAGTTTGTGAGTGGGAGGGTAGTGTACTTGGCTTTACCTGATAAAACCAAGGTCATGGTTTTCAATATTCCAAAATTAGAGGCTTTGTGTAACCAGTTTTTTTTTTTAGGAATATGTATTTGTGGTAGTCTTTTCATATGCATATTTGGAAGTTTTTTCCTCTCATCCTTCTCCATGCATCTGGTCCTGCCATGACTTATCAACATTTGTGACTAGTCACTATGTATAAGTACACCATCACATTGCATTATATCAATCATAATCTATCTCATATACATTTATTATTTATATTATTTGTCCAAAATCTATATCAATCTATTGTCCTTATGTTGAATATTTGTTAGGAAATGAACTCTTATTCATTGCAAAATAGATTGGCATCATAATACCTTATTCTATCAGGAAACTATGTTTTGAACACACTATGTGCTTTGTAAACATGGTTACAACACTATGAATATTGTACGGGATTGACTTTTGGGTTACTTGGTTAATTACTAGCTTGATGAGATCATTGATATTCTTTACCTCTATTAAATAATGTGCAAACCACATGCTACAAGCATACAATATTTTGTTGTGTGTTTTAGTTTGCTTTGATCTTTTTGGTTGATCTAAGTCATTAAAATAGAATGAAGTTTTGGTAATATCACCTATAGCCATATGCTCCATGCTTGTGTCATTAGGGTGACCTTGTAGCACTCAGTGAACAAGTAGAAGAATGGGCATTATCAATGCCCTATCCAAGCTTACCCTTAATCCTTTCCAATTTTACTAATTCATTGGTGGATGTGGTGAATGTCAAATCAAACCCCCCACATCCTATCACTGTTGTGATTGTTGAGTTTAATTAAAAATAAGTCTATTCCTTGAACTATAGTTCACACTTCCCTTTGTTAATTTGTTGTGTGATGGAATAGCATTGAAACTGCATTGATTTGTTTTGTGATGGCATAGCACAGAAACTACATTGAGACCAAATGTGGGCAAGAAAAACATAGAAAGTTTTGTGACCCCATATTCATTCAAAACAACATAGTATATTTCGCTTTTTTGTTCACTTTGTGTTTGGTTTAACATCTACACTACAAAGTGCGCACTACAATTGGCCTAACAGAGTGATCCTTTTTCTCCTTGTATCTTAAATGAGAGAAAATTGGTTTAGGAGTATTATGTATGCACAATCACATTTTAGGATATATACTCTACTGAAACAGAGCTCCATTTGTTTTATTTGTTTATTTTTTTTATGTTGGGTGTGTGTGTATTTGAATAAAGGGAACCAGATTTACACAAAAATGATATTTTGGACCTGATAGACTATGGGGAGGAGATCCCGAGTCCAAATTCCATTTTCAAATAAACACAACATATTTTGGAAATTTGGCACAACGTTTGGGCTTTCAAGACCTTTTGTACGACTTGGCCATTGGAGGCTAGGCTTGAACTCATAGGCACCTAGCTCTTGAGTCGTGGAATGAACAATTTTCCTTCTTCTTTATTCCACCCTTGAGCTCATTGAGATGTCATAAAACTAAAACAATCATCAATGAGTGTAAATCCTAAGACATTTTTTCAGTCTAAAAAGGACAATTTGATAATATTCATATAAAATCATGATCTCGATTGATAAATAAGCTTCAAGAACACATTGAAAGGATAATGTTCACTCAAGTAATAGAGAAAGTAAAAGTTGATTGTCTCAATATGGAGATCAACCATGGTCAACGATAGTCAGCCATTATCCAACATTGCATTGTGACAAACATTGCCTAAATATGAAATCAATCTTGGTCAACCATCTTCCAATGTCGCATTGTGACAAATAATTATCTTAGGGTTTATAATATTTATCTTAGGGTTTATAATATTTAACTTAGGATTTATATTCATTTAGATTATAATATTTATCCCTTGGGTTTAATATTATTCCCTTCGGTTTATAATATTTAATATTAGGGTTTATATACATTAGTTTTATAATATTAATCCATTGGGTATAATATTATTGCCTTAGGTTTATATTATCAATATGTTGGGTTTTAATCCCTTTGGTTTTTAGTATTAATCCCTTGGGTTTATAATATCAATCAATTAAGGGTGTATATAACTTGATTGCCTCAATATAGAGATCAACCATTGTCAAAGATGGTCAGCAATTATCCAACGTCACATCGTAACAAATGTTGTCTCAATATGGAAATCAATCATGCTTAACCATATTCCAATGTCTCATTGCGACAAATATTTATCCTAGGGTTTATAATATTTATCTTAGGGTTTATATTCCTTGGGTTTATAATATTTATCCCTTGGGTTAAATATTATTCCCTTGTGATTATTATTTCCTTGGGTTTATAATATTTAATCTTAGGGTTTATATACCTTGGGTTCATAATATTAATCGCTTAGGTTTAATATTGTTCCCTTGGGTTTATATTATGAATTCATTGGGTTTTTAATCGCTTGTGTTTTTAGTATTAATACAATGCGTTTATTATTACTTTGGGTTTATAATATCAATCCCTTTAGGGTTTATATACCTCGTATTTATAATATTAATCCCTTGGGTATAATATTATTTCCTTGGGTTTATAATACCTTTGGGTTCATTCATGGTCAACCATGGTCACATTGTGATAAAGATTGTCTCTTGGTACAACGTCCATTGTCACAACCATGATCAACCATGGTCCAACATCGTATTGTGTCAAAAATTGTTTCAATATAGAGATCAACCATGGTCGTCATCCATTGTCCAATGTCGCATTGTGACAAACATTGTCTCAATATGAAAATCAGCCATGGTCAACCATATTCCAACGTCGCATTGTGACAAATGCTTATCTTAGGGTTTATTATCCTTGGTTTTGTAATATTTATCCCTTGCGTTTAATATTATTTCCTTAGGTTTATAATCCCTTGGGTTTGTCATAATTATATTAGGGTTTATATACCTTGGGTTTATAATATTAATCTCTTGGTTTAATATTATTCCATTGGGCTTATGTTATTAGTACTTTGGGTTTTTAATCCCTTGGGTCTTTAGTATTAATCTCTTGGGTCTATTATTCCATTGGGTTTATAATATCAATCCCTTTAGGGTTTATATACCTTCCATTTATAATATTAATCCCTTGGCTTTATAATACCTTTGGGTTTTAGAATTAATCCCTTGGGTTTATTTGGTTCATATTTCTAGGGTATAATATTATTCACAAGGTTTATGATATTAATCCTAGGTTTTAATATAAATCTCCCAGGTTTACAATCATGGTCAATGATGGTCCATTGTCACAATGTGTCAAAGATTGTCTTAATATGAAAATCAACCATGGTCTAATGTCACATTGTGACAAACATCATCTCAGTATGAAAATCAATAATGGTAAATCATGGACAACCATGTTTATTTTAGGGTTTATAATATTTATCTTAGGGTTTTTATACCCTAGGTTTATAATATTTAATCCTTTGGCTTAATATTTTTCCCTTGCAACAAGCCACTGTAGATATTGGTGACAAAGACATGCAGGGTTTGACATTAACAGTTATATCAAGAGTGAAATCAATAGATGGTTTGCAGATTTCAACGCCTTTTTCATTTCAATGTTGTGCATAAATGAAAGATAGTGCAAGAATGGATTGGTTGGAAAACGTGAATGGTCGTGATCATTATCTTGTTGATTTGAATTGGTGAAACTTTTTTCATTGGTCTCGATGTGTTTTGGAAAAGGCTAGTGTTTAATCACTGTGTTGTGGTGGAGTGTTTAAAGTTGAGATTCATATCAACCGCATTTAAATTGTTGTTTGATTTTTATTAAGTGTTTATTTCATAATTACTTCATTATTATTTATTAAATGATTATTAATATAATTGTTGTTATTATTGTTATTTATTATTATTATTATTATTATTATTGTAGTTATTTTTAATTATTATTACTTAATATAATAGTAATAATACAATAATTATTATTATTTGTTATAATAGTAATAATATAATAATAGTTATTATTAATATTGTAGTGTCCTATCTAGGGTGCTAGATTAGGCTATATTTATTATCGACCAGGATCAGTAAACTTCGAGGCATGCATCTACAATCTATAGACATAAAGGATTCCTAACTAAGTGTTCGTGATGGTAGGTTACAAAACTTCTTTACGGAAGGTTGAGGTATGCTCCCTATCACCTGGACACTCAGGTCACTCAATTCATCTACCTATTCTAAAAACACTGTGTATTACTTAAACCAAGATTTCAATCCCCTTACGAGGATGCTGTGCATAAAACCCCTGTTCAGTGAACACTCAGCATTCAATGTTTATCATTCATGAAAGATTGAAATATACTAGAATCATAAGCACACTTAAAATTCAAATATATGAGAAACAGGGTTCATGAAGATGCTCTTAAAAATAACGAAAGATCAGATCCCTTACAGGATACAATTCAACGATCTCAGCGATGAATCCTTCAAGCTACCATCATAAACATTACTCATACGAATTTCTAATTAAATCAACGAAAGCATAAACTGAACTCTAATCACTGTGCATGCTATTGAATATTCAGAAGTTGCAAATGAAATGAAATGACAGTATACCCGTTCCACGCAGGGCCCGTCCGCGTTTCAAAGGTATACTGGACTGTGCTCAAGCAACTATAGAATCAACGCAACAATGAAATCGTGACTGCAACCGTGTTTTTGGTATTAAGTTCAAAAGCTCTGTTTTCAAAACGATACAATGATAACCACTAACTGCCAACACATAACTGTGTTTACATATGTTTTTACAACGTTTACATTTCGGAATGAATGTACATTCATGATGCGGCTGTTGCCGCTTTTGCTATGGCATAGTTTTTAAGTTGTTTCCGTTCTGAACCGATTTCAAAAAGGAACAAAACTAAATCGGTTTAGAACCCTATGTTGTTGCTGCTTTTGTCGCCAACATGCTGTGCTTTGACCGTCATTGACCGTGCCTTCAGGAGTGTTGGTTCTGCTGTAGGATAGGTGTTCGTCCATGCTTGTACATTCTATTTTTCATCCCTACCCTTTGCTTTAGCTTAGCTGTCATGCCATATGTCAAACAATAAACCAATTACAGGATGTTGCAACTTCCTGTAGTCTTTTTATCAAAAATCCTTAATTCTTTAACATAAAACTCATAAATCAATTCTAATGTATTTAACAACTATAATACTGTTAACTAATCAATTTCAAGGGGTCTAAGAGATGTATGAAGGAAAAAGGTAGGCAAACGATGTGTTTGAAGAGGAAAAAGGAGGTCAAGGAATGGTACCAACATCTCTCCCCGACTTAATGAATTAGCATGACCTCATGCTAACCCCGATGTGCTTCCTCTGAACTCTGTCCCTGCCTGTACCTCCACTGCCTTCAACAATGTATCCACATTCTTCTTCACCTGGGCATCTTTCTGACCATGGAGCTCATGCTTTAAACTTTTGTACTTTTCCTTGAGGACCTTCTTTTGGTTGTACCATTTAGTGGCCCACTTACAAATATCTGTTTGTTCAGCTTCAAGTTCCTTAATTTGTTCCCTTAACTTTTCA
Source organism: Pinus tabuliformis (assembly GCA_031772625.1). Classification (NCBI taxonomy): domain Eukaryota; kingdom Viridiplantae; phylum Streptophyta; class Pinopsida; order Pinales; family Pinaceae; genus Pinus; species Pinus tabuliformis. The sequence continues at coordinate 718,131,795 of CM062814.1, forward strand.
TTTTTTTGTTGAGTCTCTTTACTCTGCGCTCTGAGCATTTCATTTTCTTTCTTGATAACTTTTTCCAGCATATTAGCCTCCATTAGTTCTTCCTTTAACTTTTCAATTTGCTTCTCCAGTTTCTTCTGTTTCTTAATGGCAGGTTCTGAATCTTTTTCTTGCATGTTGTTTCTTTCAACCTCCATCTCAGCTCCTGGTCCAGGTTTTGAGTGGGCACTACTTTCAATATCCATCGGCATAGGTGAATTTGATTCAGGCTGGTCTTCTTGTAGCTGGGCCTTTGATGTTCTCCTGGTTCTTCTTGAATAGGTGGTAAAAATTTTATCTTGCTCTGCTTTCTGAGCATCCTCTTTTCTCATTTTCCTCGTCCTTATACTGTTAACAGGTGGAGGTACCTTGCTTTCTTTGTGTATAGGAATCTCTTCATCGATATCATTCATAAATCCTGAGTTTTTCTGTGGTTCTTCCTTGTCTTCTTCGTCTTTAAATTGGTTAGCAGCCAAGAACTCCTTCCACGTTTTCCCTCTTCTCTGTAATTCATACTCAATAAGAATTTTAATTAGCCCAAAGTGATACAAGCTCTTGTCTTCGTTACCTTTCTGCTTTTGGATGGTCTTCGACATTTTGGTTAGGCTTTGCAAGAGGAATTATGGCAGACTGATAACACACTGCCCTTTCAAATGTAACAGTAACTTGATATGGTACAAGTAAACAATACTGTAGCGGCCTTCACAAGTTACAAACTTTTGGATGATATAGACCATCTCGTCCCAGGGATGCACCAGCCAACTTCTTGGGACGCCTTTCTTCCAATTAACGGACGAAACCCTGGATCTGGACATAAATTGAGTCCATGATTTCTCTTTAAATTGCTTTGTCTTGAAGTACTTCTCCCCTTCTGGGCTGATCCCTAGGGCTTGAGCTATGGTGTCTTCCGAAACTCTGAATGAAAAATTACCTATTAGAGCTTTCTCTCCGTTGAATGTAAAAGCGAACTGTTTGGTGACCTCTTCATTACTTCCACAAAATTTCTCTAAAAAGGGCAGCCACTGTATTTCTTTAAGAATTGAAATGCAATCTTCGTGATACTGGGAACTGTCGAATATGCTTGGTTCGACCCTATTGGTCATTTTGGCCGAGAGTTGTGCTCTAACTCTTCTTTGTTTATGTTTTACAAATTCAACAAAGAAGTTTTGATTTGTTACCTTTTATCTTCCGCCCCAATACTGCTGACCTGGTGGCGTCCTCGGCTCTTTAACACTAGCTCCTTTAGTAACCCAAACGATGCTCGATTGACTATCTTGTAATAGAGGTCGAACCCAATTAACTACATTTTCCTTTCGTGGCGCTTGCTACTTTCAGTCTTTACTGTTGAAGTCACAGGAGTCGAATGCTAACATAGAACAACTGAAAATGATAATGAAATAACCGGCTTAACTCAATTCATAACATATTCATCTTTTGAAACAGAGGAATGGCTGTACTGGTCGTATGGATGCCATCATAGAAACGCTAGAAGCATATATATGAAGTACTGGGATATGATTTCGGGTAGTCGTTTGCATCATTTGGCTTCGTCGGGTGGTTAAATCATAATTCGGCCGTTTCAAACATAATGAACAAGCCCGCATGACATTTGGTTTCCAAACAATTCACCACGTGTCCTGCTTCTGTTGGTACCTGGCCAAATAGAAATGTTGGGATGGCTGTAGGGTCTAACTGGTTGGTAACAGAGATTGAAAAGGGTGATATGAGAGGGGATTAACAAAATCATATAAGTATGAGAGGGGTTGGAGTATTGGAAGATGATAGGGATTAACAATAGGATAACAAGTGATAGGTATGGAGGTGTCTCTGAAATTGATCGTAGCAGTCACAGTTATTAAATTTAACATTAAAAATTAATCTAAGAATTTAAATGTTAAGAATAAGGAATACATTACACTTTTGTAGGTTGTTCAAGCGTTGCATTGGCATGCTGGGTAGGACTAGTCTCTTTTGACTATTCTTTTCTATTCATAACAGGTCCCCTGAGATAGATTCGAATGCAACAGGTCCCTCTGAGATCTTGAAGATGTTCATGCAGCTTCTTTGAAATCTGGAAAAAGAATTATATGTATACAGGTTCCTTGATCTTTGGTATTTGATGAAGTCTTGGTGCCCAACAACCTGTGGATCCTTGTTGAAACTTGATGAAGCTTTGTTGAAGTAATCTTAAAGTAACAATCTCTTAACAGGTCCCTTTCATGTGTCTTAAACAGGTCCCATTACTACTAGTGTTGGTAACATGGTCTTCTGGACAGAACAGGTCCCCCTGCATAATGTTTGTAACCAGGTCCCTCTGAGATAAAACAATGACAAAACGACTTCTTTATTGAAATCTGGAATGCTGAAACAAACTTCTTTGGAAGTTTACAGTGAGGATATGAGATAAGAAATCTTTAAGAATTTACAATGGAGAGATAAGAGAACAAAATGCTGATGCTTCTCTCGCCCACTAAAGTTTTGACTTGTCCTCAAGTCATTATTCAGTTGATAAATCAAACAGGGAACAAAAGAAAAGGAATTCTTACCCGCCAATGAATTGGTTTTCAAGTAAGAATTCGGGGTTAGAGTGTGCCAGAGTCTAGTTTTCACATCTAACCCATTGTTATTATTTTTTTGTTGTGTTTGTTTTTTTTCTCCTTTTTTTTTAGATTTTGTTTTGTTTTGTTTTTTTTTTTTTTTTTTTTTTTTTTTTGAATTTCTAAATTGAAATGAAATGAACTAAGGCAGGGATACTGCAGCTGAAGGCTGCAGTATCTCAACCTCTCTTTGTTGAGATACTGTTTGGAGAAAATTTTTCTTGCTGATGGGCTTAGTGTAAAGTTTCAGGCGATGACCGTTGACAGTAAAGGAATGACCTTCTCCATCAATAGTTTTGAGCTTGACTGAACCATTGTCGTAAGCCTGAATAATTTGGTATGGGCCCATCCAATGGGTGGTAAACTTGGCTTTATGATCTCTGAATTTAGAGTCAAAAAGTAAAGCCCAGTCACCTTCCTTGAACTGCTTCTTCTTGATATGTGCATCATGCCACTGCTTCCTTTGTTTTTGCATGAGGATTGTGGTTTCCTCTGCTTGCTGCCTCATTTCATCCAGCTGGTTCAACTGCTGAATTCTTTCTTGTTGTTCTTGGTCCAGGTCAATTTGCAAATCTGCAGCCAGTTTAAAAGTATGTATTTGAAACTCAATAGGAAGCATTACCTCTTTGCCATACACCAACTGATATGGTGTAAATCCTGTAGTATTCTTCCACGTATTTCTGTAAGCCCAGAGTGCATCTTTGAGCTTCTCTTCCCAATTCTTTCTGTTCATTGCCACAGTTTTAGTGATGATCCCTTCCAAAGTTTTGTTTGTGGATTCCACCTGCCAATTGGCCTGTGGATGGTAAGGTGTACTTCTTCTGTGCTTGATTTGGTATTTGTCTGTGATGTCCTTCACTAACTTTGAAGTAAATTGAGTACCCTGATCAGTCACTATTTCCCTTGGTACTCCATACCTTACAAAAATCTCTTTAAAAAGGAAATTTACCAGTGTTTGTTCGGTGGCTCTAACTAGTGCTTTTGCTTCAGCCCACTTTGTGACGTAATCAGTACATACTAAGATGTACTTCTTACGATTGGAGGTTGGGTTAATGGGTCCTATAAAGTCTAGAGCCCATTTTTCAAATGGCTCTAGGTGAACTTGGGGCTGAAGTGGCATCTCATCTGTAGCTATTGGCCTGCCCATTCTTTGGCAACTGTCACAAATCTTCACGTACTTCTTGGAATCTTAAAAAATGGATGGCCAGTAGTATCCAAGATTAAGAACTTTGAATGTTGTTCGCTTAGTTGCAAAATGCCCACCACACGGTTCATAAGGGCAAGATTTTAAAATATCAATTATCTCATCATTTCTTACACATCGTCTAATAATCATATCATAACCAGTGTAAAATAAATCGCCATTAATCCATGAGTATCGAGCACTTTGTTTGACTAGTCTCCTCTTTTCCTTTGGAGTAAAGTATGGAGGTGTCCTTCCTGTAGACAAATAATTGGCCAAGTCAGCATACCAAGGATTCACTATGGAAATTGCAAATAAATTTTCATTTGGGAAAGAATCTTCAACCGGAACAACCTCACCTGGATTTTGTAGTCTAGAAAGAAAATCTGCCACCTGATTCTCTTTACCTGGTCTATCTAACACTGTGATGTTAAATTCCTATAACAATAATAACCATCTGGTAACTCTGCCACTAGTTATTGGTTTATTCATTAAATGTCTAATGGCAGAATGATCAGTATGTACAAAGACTTCATAACCAGTTATATAATGTCGGAATTTATTCACAGCATATATGATGGCAAGTGTTTCCTTTTCTGTGACTGTGTAGTTTGACTCTGCAAGTGTTAGATTTTTGCTAATGAAATAAATGGCATAATTACAAGATTCCTCTTTTTGGCCTAATGAGTCAGATGCATTTGTAAAGATATGAAATGGTAGGCTCCAGTTAGGCCCTCTTAAGACTGGTGCGGTTGATAAATTCTTTTTGAGTGCTTCAAATGCTTGCTGGCAGTTCTCATTCCAGTTGAAAAGTACATCTTTTGTTAGAAGCTTAAACAAAGGTAAAGCTATTTTACTAAAATGTTCAATAAACCTTCTGTAATAGCTTGCATACCCAAGGAAACTTCTTACCTCTCTTTGATTCTTTGGAATTGGCAAATCAACAATGATCTGGATTTTTGCTAGGTCAAATTTGATGCCTTGAAAAGAAATATAGTGGCCTAATACTATCCCTTCGTTTAACATCATAAAGCACTTTTCATTGCTCAGGGACAGATTAGCTTCAATACATCTTTTCAAAACTCTTTCAAGGTTCTCTAATGCATGTTCAAATGAATTGTCGTACACTGAAAAATCATCCATGTAAACTTCAACACAATCATGAACTAAATCAGCGAAAATAGCTAATACAGCTCTCTGAAATGTAGCTGGAGCATTGCAAAGTCCAAATGGCAAAACATTATAAGCATAAGTGCCCCAAGGATAGGTGAATGTGGTTTTGTCCTGGTCTTCTGAGGCTATCCTGATCTGGTTGTAGCCACTGAAACCATCAAGAAAAGAAAATGATGATTTCCCAGCTAATGTGTCTAACACTTCAATAAATGGTAGTGGGAAATAATCTTTTAGCGTTGCTTTGTTCAATTGTCTGTAATCATCACAAATGCGCCACTTAACATTTTTCTTGGGCACTATAACCAATGGGGATACCCACTGACTGTCAGAAATAGGATATATAAAATTAACTCTCAACAGTTTTTGCAATTCTTCTCTGACAATATCCTGGAGCATGGGATTCATTCTCCTCTGCAGTTGCCTCACTGGTTTGATAGTACTATCTGTATAAATATGGTGAGTGCATTTTTCGAGATGAATCCCATGCATATCGGTGTAGTCCCAAGCAAATGCTTTCTGGTATTTTCTCAATAGTCGAATCAATTTCTCTTGCTGAGATGAGTCTAGGTGATTGCCTATGTTCAGAGTTTTCCCTAGACTAATCTCTATGATCTGACTTTGTGTGTTTGTGATGGATTGAACTGGAAAAATATCGTGAAATGTGGTTTGCAAAGATTGAATGGTACATGTTTCTTGAAAATTTTGGGCTAAAAGTACATCTGCAGCATGATATTGGTCGTTTCTCAAATTTTCGGAAATATCAGGTTGTTAAAGGAACAATTCTACCAAATCATTATTATTTTTTTCTTGGAAATCATAGATTTGGTCAATGCTAAAAGTAGATTTTACTTCTTCTTTATCATTGTATTTATCATCAAGCCATAAATTGTGTGTTACTGCTGGTGATTGTGCCGATGGATAAAGAGTGAGTTGTTTCCTTTCAGTCCCTCTTGAAATAATCATGTTTCCCGATCGACATCCTATGAATGCATCAGCAGTCGCTAACCATGGTCTCCCAAGGATGATAGGGTGCCCTCCTAAATTGGTTTTGGGTTGAAGAACTAAGAAGTCCACTGGATACTCCCAAGAGTCTAGTGAAACAATTATGTCCTCCAAAATCCCTTCAGGAATCACTTTAGACCTATCAACTAGTTCTAGAACAATCGTTGTGTGTTGCAAATTTATGAGCTGGAGTGTTCTCATGGTTTCAAGAGTCATGACATTTATTGCGGCCCCAAGATCTATTAAAGTGTTTGGAATCTGTATGTTGTTAATGATTGTAGTAACTCAGGGGATGCCAGGATCAACATACTTTTCCATCGAGATGGTATTTGTCATAAGGCCAGCTAAATGTCCTATAACATGAATGGTTTGTGGATCAATCATTTTCCTAGTGGGATTCTTAAGACACATTTCTTTGATTGCTTTAGTGTATACGGGAATGTCTTTTATGGCTTGCAGTAGCGGAATTTTTATATAGACATTCTTGAGCTCATCTAAAACATCAAACTGTGGTATAGACATTGGAAGTTTCATTTGGACCAATCGGTCTGGAAAAGGTGGATGCAATGGTTGCATTTGCTTATCTCTGGTATCATCGTTTGGTTTTCCTTGATTTGTCATTTCATTTTCATTTTCTGTGTTTTCTTCTTGTTTATAAGTTATTGGAGAATCTTTGTGGAGCACCTTACCAGACCTCAAGTTGATATTTTGCAAGGGTAGTGTGGGATATGGGGTTCCCTCTTCTACATTGTAGGCTGGCCTCTCTGCTCTGTTATTTGGATTTGGGACAGTTTGAGCAGGAATTTGAGTAGGTCTGGGAGGTTGTGAGTTAGATGGAAATTGCAGCTGTGGTGGATTTATTGGTGGAGGAGCAGGCAGTGCTTGTTGAGTAGGCTGAGGTTGGTAAACAACTTGCTGCTGAGGATACTGCTGATATGGTTGAGGATGTGATGAGTATGGCTGATGATATTGTTGATATGGCTGTGAATATGGTTGGTATGATTGAGGATATGTATGATAGGATTGAGAGTATTGTTGAGATGGTCTCCATTGTTGCTGTGGGTGATTTTGGTGCTGCCATGGAATGGGTACATTCCATGAATTCTGAGCATACATTTGATCATTTACAGGAAATTGCAAATTTTGATTTGGAAACATACCTTGAGGTGCTAGCCTTGGCTGCCATGGTCTCTTTGTGCCCATGTAATACACGTTTTCCATCTCTGCATTAGCTGCCATATTACAGTTCTGCAAAACCTTAACTTTAGGACAATTAAATATATCATGATGTTCAGTACAGAAGGCACAAACTTGGATGTTTTCTAATGGGCAGCCTTTTAAGGCATGTTTCTTCCGGCGTTTTGGGCAGAAGATAGCCATTATCTGATCTTCATCTTCTTGTTTCTTCTTAGCTTTTAGAGTGTCAATTTGGTTCCCTAGGGTGCTTAATAGGTCTGTTTTAAATTCTTCTAATAGATTCCCTATTTCAGCCCTTGTGACACTTGCTGAAGCAGATTTTGTGACTTTGGATGAGAGGGTTCTTTTTCCAATTTTAGCTTTGCTCCTCGAATACTTTTCGCATAATTCAGCGATTTCTTCAAAATGTAAGGTAGAAATGTCACCTTTTCCCATCAAATTAAGATCATCCATGTATTCCTCTCGGATGCCTTTCAAGAATATTGTGCGGATCAAATCAAGAGGCATAGTTTGGTGTTTGGATTTTTGTAAGTTGTAGACAAACCGTTCTAAGTATTCCTCCAAGGTTTCATCCTCTTGTTGGCTCATTCTAAAGATATCGTCTTTGGAATATTTGGATCTACAATAAGGTTGATATTTCCTTAGAAATATTCTTCTCATGCCATCCCAATCAATTATCGCATGCTCACCAAGCCTCATGAACCATCTTAAGGTTGATGCCTTTAATGTCGTTGGGAAGAGTCTAAGCCTATGGGCATCATCTGTGTAACCATATGTTCAACATACAATGTCAAACTCGAACAAGAATGAGTCTGGGTCTTCTGAAGCCATACCATAAAATTTTGGTAGCACGGATGGGGGTATGTTTTTCATTTTGATCTCATCATCTTCTTGTGGTTCATGTATAGGAAACTTAAAGGTTGACTCTTCTTCATCTCTTCGTCCTTGATTTGGTGCTGATCCATCTCCTTCCTCAGCCATTTTAATAGGTTCCTCTGTGTCAGTGTCACTTGTTTTAAAGAGGAGATTAAAGAAAGATTGTTCGGTCACTGTGCTACTCTCTCCTTGTGCGGAGGGTCTAGGAAAGTGTTTCTTCTGTGATTTATGTGCTAATAAAGTTTTCCTTTCGATGAGAGTAAGCCTTTGTCCTGACTTTTTTTTATCCTCTAATGCTTGTATGGTGACTTCCTCAGTTGGTGTTGTATTTCCTAAAGAGTCTGCTCCTGATGATAGGTTAGTTTTTGGATGGGGGGTTTTTATGAATCTACCTTGATTATCTCTAAATCTAGGCATAAATGAACATGATTTCTAAATCTATGTTTTTTCTCGTTTTTATTGAAATTTTTTTTAGATCCTTTAACTACGCCTCCCCGGCAACGACGCCAAAATGTAGTGTCCTATCTAGGGTGCTAGATTAGGTTATATTTATTATCGACCAGGATTAGTAAAATTCGAGGCATGCGTCTACAATCTATAGACACAAAGGATTCCTAACTAAGTGTTCATGATGGTAGGTTACAGAACTTCTTTACGGAAGGTTGAGGTATGCTCCCTATCACCTGGACACTCAGGTCACTCAATTCATCTACCTATTCTAAAAACACTGTGTATTACTTAAACCAAGATTTCAATCCCCTTACGAGGATGCTGTGCATAAAACCCCTGTTCAGTGAACACTCAGCATTCAATGTTTATCAGTCATGAAAGATTGAAATATACTAGAATCATAAGCACACTTAAAATTCAAATATATGAGAAACAAGGTTCATGAAGATGCTCTTAAAAATAACGAAAGATCAGATCCCTTACAGGATACAATTCAACGATCTCAGCGATGAATCCTTCAAGCTACCATCATAAACATTAATCATACGAATTTCTAATTAAATCAATGAAAGCATAAACTGAACTCTAATCACTGTGCATGCTATTGAATATTCAGAAGTTGCAAATGAAATGAAATGACAGTATACCCGTTCCACGCAAGGCCCGTCCGCGTTTCAAAGGTATACTGGACTGTGCTCAAGCAACTATAGAATCAACGCAACAATGAAATCGTGACTGCAACCGTGTTTTTGGTATTAAGTTCAAAAGCTCTGTTTTCAAAACGATACAATGATAACCACTAACTGCCAACACATAACTGTGTTTACATATGTTTTTACAACGTTTACATTTCAGAATGAATGTACATTTGTGATGCGGCTATTGTCGCTTTTGCTATGGCATAGTTTTTAAGTTGTTTCCGTTCTGAACCGATTTCAAAAAGGAACAAAACTAAATCGGTTTAGAACCCTATGTTGTTGCTTCTTTTGTCGCCAACATGCTGTGCTTTGACCATCATTGACCGTGCCTTCAGGAGTGTTGGTTCTGCTGTAGGATAGGTGTTCGTCCATGCTTGTACATTCTATTTTTCATCCCTACCCTTTGCTTTAGCTTAGCTGTCATGCCATATGTCAAACAATAAACCAATTACAGGGTGTTGCAACTTCCTGTAGTCTTTTTATCAAAAATCCTTAATTCTTTAACATAAAACTCATAAATCAATTCTAATGTATTTAACAACTATAATACTGTTAACTAATCAATTTCAAGGGGTCTAAGAGATGTATGAAGGAAAAAGGTAGGCAAACGATGTGTTTGAAGAGGAAAAAGGAGGTCAAGGAATGGTACCAACAAATATGATTCCTATATTTATATTTATATTATTGATAATAACATTAATAACACTAATTCTTAATATCACTCATAATTGATATATGTGCTTGATATGGGCCTATCGACGTTTATCAACTACATTTTTTAATGTGGTTGTGCTAGTATATAAATTGTATTGCAGTGTTAATAATTTCTTGCTATGAAATGTCTAAATGATGATGACCACATCCTTAATTTTAATCACTGCTTATTAAACTAAGCTTCACGTTTTTTGTTTAATCCTCACTCTCATGAAGCTCCACAAAACAAGGTTGAAATGTCATTTAAAAAAGTATCTAAAGGATCAAAAAGATCACAATGCAAGAATTCATGCATCTAATCATATATATGTGCATTGAAATGCAAGAATTTGTGAGAGCGGCATAAGTCGCATAGCAAATTAACATCTATAGAGAGATGGCTTCCATTGGATTCCATTTTTCCATCAATATCTATTGAGTTTTAAATGCTTGAGAATGCTAGATTCCCATGAAAATGTGATGGTCAAGACTTGATCAACAATGTCAATGGCAAACTGAGGATGTACATGAAACAATGAAACCTATTCTAAAACTCTAAATTCACAATGAAACTCTAATGTTCAAAATTTCTTCATGATCGATTATGACATTTAGACAAAGCTTTGGTGTTCATTGCCATGGGCAACACCTTCATTAATATTTGACCAAAAATTACCATTAATATAATTTGTCTAATTCATTTAAAGGTTTTGACATGGAAAACCTCTACAGTGGCATGTTACTAATGAATTTGCTTTTTGTGGTTGCATAAATTTTTTTCTGGTCGTGCAACAGAAATTCTTGCACCCCACGCCTTTGATGGCACTTAATCCTAACATAGTATAGAATGCGATGGTGTTGTCCAGAGTTGAATTGGACGATATATGGGCATTGTCTTGTAATTCCTTTAACACCTCTAATTGTGCAAACACGAAATTTTAGAGCGAAAGAGACTTGCACTATAAATATTTTGTGATATCCTTGCCTTGATTTATCAAATGATCTATTGCTCACAGAAAGAAAATCAAAATTTATGGATTTTTTGAAAAAGGCGGCAATATTAAACATTTAATGGATTGCTAAACAAAACACTATAGAAAGGTGACCTTATTTTGCATATGGAGCCAATATCCTTGAGATGGATAACGGAGTCTGAGAATGAGATGATCTTGATAAAGTGGAAATTCACTTAGAGGGAGAGTTGTGAAGCCACATCCCTTCAAGATTTCCATTGAGTGTTCAAATTTTTGATGGTGTTCGTTCTTGCCAAGTCCTTCTAGGACTCTCATGATGCTAATATGTAGAACTACTCAACCTCACGATGGTATGAAGGTGAATGAATCAAGCCCATAATAAATCGGACGAATATTTGAATTTTTGAAATTCACTTATTATGGACGAATATTTGAATTTTTGAAATTCACACATCTTGAAATGTAATGCACAATAATATAATGCACACAATAAAACACATTTCAATGTACCTTTCAAACATTTCTATTTTTAATTTTATTTTATCTAACCCTCTTACCTTGTAATAAACAAAAGGCATAATTATAATCTGGTGAAATAATATTCGAAGGGTTTAAAATATAAATATGCAAGAAATTATTTCCATCCATTTCATTCATTGATGCATTAATGTAGTGAGCATAACTATATGCTACAACATATTAGCATTTTTCAATTTGCACCAAATCAGAATTTTTAATTAGAAAAATAGGGAGAGCCTTTACGCGAATGAATTTTGCGCATCATGCAACTATAATGAGCCGAAGCATGCATGCGTTTAATAAAGGGATGGAATAACTCATATTTTTTAACGAAACAGAAAGAAAGAGAAGAATTGGCGAGTTGAGTGGTGATATCAATTGTAAAAAAAAGGCAGAGGGAGGAAGTATCTTTTAATTAACCTGGGTAGGTTGCGGCGACACGACACGCCGGAGGATAGCCGCATCGCACGCGACAGAATTCTTCTGCATCGCTGAGCCCATGTGTCTCTGCGTTGGAACCATAGCCTTAATGATATCGCCTTCAGCATATGCTATAAGAAGAGCACTTCATACTCACAACTGTAGAAGCAACAGCGACTGGATTGAGTAAAAGCAAGCAGCAGTCCGTCGAGCAAAACCGTTGGTTTCGAAATGAAGCGAAAGATGAGAGTGGGATCGGCGCTTCTGATGCTCTACTTTTCATTTCTCCTTATTTCGCTATCCTCTGTAACTGCCCAGCGAATAAAAGGCTTTCGTTATGGATGGGAGGAGAAATACCTGCATGATGAAAGATCATCAGCATGTCGGAGGATGCAGCGGCTAAGCACCCACGAACCGTCTGAATCGGAATCATTAAGATCGGAAGGTGGCACTTTCGAGTTGTCGAACCCAGAAGACAACGAGGAATTGGAGTGCGCAGGTGTTGCCTTCTTCAGAAAGACGATTGAAAGGGGCGCCATGTCGTTGCCTCAATATCCCAACGCCCCTCTGCTGCTTTATGTCCACTGAGGTACTCTAATAATACAACTTGTAAGTTCTTTCTGTATGTCGCATGATTCCCTAAATTTGTTATTATTATTATAATTGCTTCTATATGTACATGTGCAGGTGAGGGCAGACTGGGTATTGTGTTCCAGGGGTGTCCGGAGGCTTAAGGCGAATCTTCGTTTCAAAGGGCGATCAAGTCACAGGTCAGAGAGACGAGGGGAAGAAGAGGGCGGGGAAGAAGAAGACTCAAGTCAGAAAGTGAGGCGAGTGAGGAGAGGAGACGTAATAGCCATATTTGCAGGAGAAGCCTAGTGGTCTTACAACGATGGCAACGAGCCTCTCCAAATCGTAGCCATTGCCGATGTATCCAACCCTGAAAATCAGGGCCGCAGGAGTTACCGAGTAAGTATCCCACCCAATTAACTAACAATCATCCTTAACTATGTTATAAATTCTTTCATGGCTGACTGACGGGGTAAAAATGTATACATGTATAGCCCCACCCTCTGGCTGGGCAAGGGTCATCATCTGGTCGCCGTGGTCATGAAGAGGAGGGAGAGGAAGAAGAAGTGGGGGCAACGTGTTTGCAGGGTTTAGCACGCGCTCTTTGGCTGAAACGTTGGGCGTGGATCATGAAACTGCAAGGAGGCTTCAACAGAATCAATGATCACGACGCTTTGCGAGGGTTGAACGCGGCCGACAACTCAGGTTACCCGCCCCTTGATCTCGCTCTCTCTCTCCTTATGGGAGACAGAGGCAGTGGGGGAGAGACGATGATGTTGCTGCTGGATTGGTTCAAAATCAAAATAATTCATCTGTAGAGGAGAATGGCGTGGAAGAGCTTGTGTGTACAATGCGTGTAAGGCACAATGCTGACAATCCGCAGGATGCCGATGTTTGTTGGATATTTTTAATGCAAAAATGCCAAAAACAAACAAAATAACCACCACAGAGACAATGCTTTGTTTCCTCTGTCCAGGATCCTTGCACAGGGAAGCTTTTAAAACAAATTTACTGAGAACATTCCATTACACAGTCACAAAAAAAACTTCTATTGATTTAAAACAAAAAGAACTGATACAAACTTCATCCTCTACGCAGAGAGGGATTCACCGGGAGAACTCTGTCTCACTTGCATCTGGTTCCATTGCTGTGGATATTACAAAAGGAATTTCATGATGTTCCTGTATCTTTCAATGGCGAACAAACATTACAGCCCTGTTCTTGTTTAATTTTTCCGCACTGCTGTGCGTTCAATGCATAAAACGCAAAAACTCTCTCCTTTTTCCATGTGCAGGCACAATACATTAAAAAATTACTGCACGTAGGCTCTTTTTTTTAACAACGTATATAAAAAAAAAACATATATAAAAAAATAAAACGTATGCCCATAACCATATTAAAGGGTCTCCACCTAAATCTACGTAAAACATTAAAGATCATAAATTCAACTACGGTGGTCAACCTATAAGACTTTCAATCCACGCAAAAATGTGATTTGACGCAGGCCCGTGCACCTTCAGGAGATCGACGGCGGAGATCGCGCGCCCAGCTGATCCGACGAGGTTCGCAAGCCAACCTCGGGCAAATGAAACGACCTTTAGCGGCCGGGGAGCAGGCGGTATTGGCGTTTGTACAAGGGACGCGTGGCGGAGTTTGATTGTGTCGGAGCCCTTCATACGGAAACAACCTTTTGCCAAAGGCAGTGCGGGGAGACCGGGGCGGTTTTACCAAAACTGCCGCGTTGTTTAAAATTACAAATTTAACACTCCCCTTTAATTTTAACAGCCGCACGTTCGGTCATTCCCAAGCATTTTCTCAAAAATTCGAAACTCTTCTGAACTAGTGGCTTTGTCAAGATGTCTGCAACCTGTTCCTGAGTCCTGCAATGTTCTAGGACAATTTCTCCATTGTTCACTAATTCTCTGATGTAGTGAAACCTTGTATCAATGTGTTTCGTTCTCTTATGAAACACTGAATTCTTTGACAAAGCAATAGCCGAGCTATTGTCACAAAAAACCACTGTCGCTTTTGCTTGCTCTTGGCCTAGGCTTCTCAACATCCTTCTCATCCAAACTGCTTGACATGCTGCTGTTGTCGCTGCCACATATTCAGCCTTTGCTGTAGATAATGCCACAATGGACTGCTTCTTAGAATCCCATGAGATGGCTCCTGAACCCATATTAAAAACATAACCGGAGGTGCTCTTCCGATCATCTACACTTCCAGCCTAATCGCTATCAGTGTATCCAACCAAATCTGAATGTTCTGAGGCATGATATAAAATTCCAAACATTTTGGTACCTTTGACATACCTCAAAATTCTCTTTGTTGCCTGCCAATGTGCCTCCTTTGGCCTCTCCATAAATATAGAAATCAAACTAACATCATACATTAAATCAGGCCTAGTTGCTGTTAAATACATAAGGCTGCCCACAATGCTTTTATACAAGCTAGGATCAAAATCCTTGCTGCTGTCCTCTCTGCTGAGCTTTAATCCCATCAGTGTGGGAGTGATGGCTGCCTTGCATTCTTGCATGTTAAATCTGCCCAAAACTTGATTTACATATCTTGCTTGAGATATAAAAATTCCTTTTTCATTTTGATCTACTTCTATGCCTAAGAAGTATCTCAACAAACCCATGTCAGTCATTTCAAATTCATCCTTCATGACTGATTTAAAATTCTCAATAAGATAAATATCATTTCCAGTGAAAATAACATCATCTACATACAAGACAACAATTAAAATTTTACCATCCTTTTTCTTGATGTAGACTGTGGTTTCTCCTTCACATTTGTCAAATTCATTATCCAATAGATATGAATCTATCCTATTGTACCATGCTCTTGGCGCTTGCTTCAGCCCATAAAGAGCTTTCTTCAATTTGCACACTTTGTGCTCTTCACCTTTCTTCTCATAGCCTAGAGGCTGTTCCACATAAACCTCTTCCATTAACACTCCATTTAGGAATGCTGACTTCACGTCCATTTGGTAGACTTTCCATTTGTTTTGAGCTGCTATGGACAACACAACTCTCATGGTTTCCATTCTTGCAACTGGGGCGAAAGTCTCCTCATAATCTCTTCCATACTGCTGCTTGTAGCCTTTGACAACCAGCCTTGCTTTATGCCTTTCAATCTTGCCTTCAGCATTGCTCTTGGTCTTGTAGACCCATTTCACACCAATGACTTCTTTGCCTTTTGGTAACTCAACCAAATCCCATGTTTTGTTTCTCTCTATGGCATTCATCTCCTCATCCATAGCTTCTATCCATTTCCTATCTTTAATTGCTTCTTCGAAATGAATAGGATCATCAACATGACAAAACAAGGCAAATAAGGAATTCATTCCTTCTTCATAAATGTCACTTAGATTTCTAAACTTCTTACCTGTTTCATTTGGTGTGCAAGTGCTTGAAGATGCACTTGAATTTCCTCCTTGTGGTGTGCTTGGAGAAGCACTTTCATTTATCCTCAATGGTGTCCCTTGCTGTCCTTGTGTTGGTGCTGCTGTTTGGGGATTCATTTCAGCCACCTCCTCTTCATCCTCATCATGAGACAAACAGTTTTTAATGTTCACTGTTTTCTCTATGCTTCCATCCCAAGCTTCTTCCTCAATGAATTGAACATCCCTGCTTACAAAAAATTTCTTGGTAGATGGGATATACAGCCTGTAGGCTTTGGATTCATCACTATATCCAACAAGGATACATTTCTCCCCTTTGCTGTCCAACTTCTTCCTTAGCTTATCTGGAATGTGTGCATAGGCCACACACCCAAAAACTCTCATGTGGGTGACTCCTTGCTTTCTCCCACTCCATGCCTCTTCTGGCACTTTGTTCATGACTGCTTTTGTAGGACACCTGTTCAAAATATAAACTGCACAATGTATAGCTTCAGCCCAATACTCATTTGGCAAATGCTTTGCCTTCAACATGCTCCTTGCCATCTCCATGGTGGTTCTGTTCTTCCTTTCAGCAACTCCATTTTGCTGTGGGGTGTACCGAGTTGTAAACTGTTTATGAATTCCATTTTCTCTACAAAACTTTAGGAATTCATTGGAGATATACTCACCTCCTCTATCAGTTCTCAAAACTTTTATATGCAGCCCGCTTTGGTTCTCCACAAGTGCTTTGAAATTTTGGAATTTCTCAAACACTTCACTTTTGTTTTTAAGGAAATATGCCCAAGTTTTTCTTGTAAAGTCATCAATGAATGTTAGGAAATATAGGCTGCCTACTAATGATGGAGCTTGCATTGGTCCACATAAATCTGAGTGGATGATCTCTAAGGGTGCCTTTGCCCTTATGCTTTTCCCTGATGGAAAACTCTCTCTATGTTGTTTTCCCAATATACAACCTTCACAAAGGCTGTCCGGCTTCTCTATCAATGGTAATCCTCTTACCATCCCTTTTCTGCTTAATAGGTTTAGACCTCCAAAATTTAGATGCCCGAATCTCAAGTGCCATAACCAATTTTCATCCTTTGGCACGCTTTGGAAGGCCTCTTGGGTGACTGCTGCCATTTCCTTCTTGTTCTTCAAGTCTGCCCTGATCCGGAGAGGGAACATCCTGTTCCTTGTCATCTTCACTTCAGCAATGCATCTTTTGCTGGGTGGTATATCCATGATGGTGCATACATCATTCACGAAAAAGACATTGTAACCTTTTTGAATAAGTTGTCCAATACTCAAGAGGTTACATCTCATTCCGGGGACATAGTAGACATCTGCTATGGTTTTCCTTTCTCCTTGTTTTGTAAATATTTTTACCTCCCCTTTTCCCATAACAGACACTTTACTATCAGTTCCTAATGTGACCTCTGACTTCAAGTTTTGATTTAACGCTGAGAAGAGGGCAATGTTTCCTGTCATATGGTTGCTGCAACCTGAGTCTAAAAACCATATGTCTTCACTATGTGTTTCAGCCATGTTACAAGCTAACAGGACATTTTCATGACTGTTGTTTTCTCTTGTAACATTTGCATTTTGTCTATTGTTCATATCATGCTGTTTCTTTCTACAATCACTTGCATAATGTCCATACTTTTTGCAATAATAGCATTGAACATTAGATTTATCATACCTTTGTCCTTGAGCATGATATTGTTCTCTTTGTTGGCTGCTGCCTTGGCCTTGGTTCTGATTTGTATTGTTGCCTCTTCCTTGTGCATTTGATGGGCTGTTCCTTCCACCTCTGTTCTGGCTTCTGCCTCTTCCTCTTCGGTTTCGTTTTCCTTGACCTCTTCCTCTTCCAAAGGACATCTGGGTCTTGAAGGCTTGCTCAAGAGATGAGTTTTCATTCCTACTCAACCTCTGCTCATGGGTTATCAGTGATGCATGTAGCTCATCAACTGAATAGTTTGAGAGATCCTTTGTCTCTTCAATGGTGGTGACTATGGCATCAAACTTTGAGGGTAAGACCCTCAATATTTTCTCCACAATCCTTCTATCTTCAATGGTTTCTCCATGAGTTCTCATTTGTGTGATTACACCAATCACATGAGTGAAGAATGAGTCAATGTTATCTGACTCCTTCATGTTCAAGTTCTCAAAATCCTTTCTCAGCAATTGTAGTTTTGCTGTCTTCACTCTCTCCATTCCTTGATAAGCTGTCTTGAGGGTTTTCCATGTTTCATTTGTTGTCTTAGCTGCTGCTAACCTTGGAAACACACTCTGGTCCACTGCTAGATACAACAACATACGAGCTTTTGAATCCTTCTTCCTATTGCTCTTCAGCAGATCCTTCTCTCCCTGAGTTAATGCATTGAACTCATTTTCATCTGCTGGTTCTTCAAACCCAGATTCAACTATTTCCCATAAATCTTGAGAGGCAAACAGGGCTGTCATGGTTATTGACCAGTAGTCATAGTTCTTCCCATTAAACTGTGGGAGCTGGGTATTAAACATACCCATACCAGTGCTTGTGCTAGCCATTCTTTGACTGTGTATTTAAAACATTGACTGTCTCTTCAGTAACAAACAAGATAGGTATGAAGAATACCTGAATCCTTCATTCTCTGAGTCTTCTGTCTGCCTGAGAAGTTTTGCTGCAGCAACAACCTTCTCCCTTCAGCTTCTTTAACTTCTTTAAAGAGCCTGGACCAGCTCTGATACCACTGTTGGATATTTTTAATGCAAAAATGCCAAAAACAAACAAAATAACCACCACAGAGACAATGCTCTGTTTCCTCTGTCCAGGATCCTTGCACAGGGAAGCATTTAAAACAAATTTACTGAGAACAATCCATTACACAGTCACAAAAAAAACTTTTATTGATTTAAAACAAAAAGAACTGATACAAACTTCATCCTCTGTGCAGAGAGGGATTCACCGGGAGAACTCTGTCTCACTTGCATTTGGTTCCACTGCTGTGGATATTACAAAAGGAATTTCATGATGTTCCTGTATCTTTCAATGGCGAACAAACATTACAGCCCTGTTCTTGTTTAATTTTTCCGCACTGCTGTGCGTTCAATGCATACAACGCAAAAACTCTCTCCTTTTTCCGTGTGCAAGCACAATACATTAAAAAACTACTGCACGTAGGCTCTTTTTTTTAACAACGTATATAAAAAAAACATATATAAAAAAATAAAACGTATGCCCATAACCATATTAAAGGGTCTCCACCTAAATCTACGTAAAACATTAAAGATCATAAATTCAACTACGGCGGTCAACCTATAAGACTTTCAATCCACGCAAAAATGTGATTTGACGCAAGCCCGTGCACCTTCAGGAGATCGACGGCGGAGATCGCGCGCCCAGCGGATCCGACGAGGTTCGCAAGCCAACCTCGGGCAAATGAAATGACCTTTAGCGGCCGGGGAGCAGGCGGTATTGGTGTTTGTACAAGGGACGCGTGGCGGAGTTTGATTGTGTCGGAGCCCTTCATACGGAAACAACCTTTTGCCAAAGGCGGTGCGGGGAGACCGGGGCGGTTTTACCAAAACTGCCGCGCTGTTTAAAATTACAAATTTAACAATGTTTACGTAAGAGAGTGGGGACGGATGAATATGGTCAACCACTTCAAACTTCCTGTACTCAGTTATTTGAGATTAGGAGCCGAGAGGGTTGTTCTGCAGTAAGCAATAACCTTTATTGATCCGTTTAATTTTTATATATATGTTTTTGTGATCTATATCAAGTTTAAGAAAATATTTTGGCTTAAATTACAATAAAAATTATTTGTCATCCCAACAAATGTGCTTCATCGTCCCTACGAATGTGCTTCATCGTCCCTACAAATCAAATGAATGAAATGAAATTTGAATAGAGAGAGCTGTTCCATGGTGGAGGATGAACGCGCACGCAATAATGTACGTGACTAGAGGGGAGGGGAGAATGGAGGTGGTGAGAGACGAAGGGAGGAATGTGTTTAATGGGTGCGTGAGAGAGTGTCAGTTCATCGTCATTCCCCAGTTCTACGCAGTCATCAGGGAAGCAGGAGACGAAGGGTTGGAGTGGATAACGTTCACAACATCAGACCTGTAAGGATAACCTAATTATTACCACTGCTGCTAATATGATGTACTGTTCAACAATTATACTCATCGGGTAAATTGGTATCATGCGTTGTTGCAGTTCTTTGCGGTTGTCTCTGGCAGGAAGGCAATCGGTTTTGAAGGCAATGCCGGAGGAAGTGGTGAGAGCCGCTTACAGGATCGACCAAAACGAAGTTGAACAAGTGATGAGGAACAGAGAACGCGACACCTTTATTTTGCCTCCATCATCTACCCGCTCATCCCGTCGATATCAGGCGGACATCATACCAGGTGTCCAGGTGGAATAGAATATTAATATTACCCATGCATTTCACGCACATTCACTGCAACCCTTAATGTGCATAGATATGCAGTCTCGTCCGAATATAGACCTCCTCACCTCTGCAAATTAAATGTAATCGAAAGAATAATTATAATAACAGATTTACCATTCCTTTTTGTTCACCGCGTTCTGGCCGTGTTCCTTTGGTTTAATGTCGTCCATAACATTACATTACATTGTATATCATATCACTTTGCACGTCGTGATGTCATAAACCTTCAAAGTAACATTACTGAAAAGTTTAACTCATCAACTACCATCTCTGACATCACGATGAAATATATATATACATATATCGTAGTCGTCCCGTCGAGAATCATTTTGTATACTCTAAACGATGCAATCTCTCTTTAAAAAATATCGGACATATAAAAAAAAATTATACATAGAAAACAGAGAGGTCAGTTGTGTATGCCAATGTCACTAAAACGTAAACTACGGGATATTTGGAGAAAGGTTAGAAAGGAATTACACACAACATAAATCAGACACTAAATTACAGTATGGTAGATAAATCACACAGTAAATTACATAATGGTAGATTTGGAGAAAGATTAGAAAATAATTACACACAACATAAATCACACACTAAATTATATATAGTTATAGATCACTAATTTCTAGATGATAAAATTAGAAAAACATAAATTTATGACTCATAAACAACTCACACACAAAAATAACTATTTCTAAAATCACACTTATAAGCTCACAATAAAAACTCACAATCTAAAACACATAAAAATAATCACTTCTAATATGCACATATACCAAAAATCACTTCTAATATACACATGCCAAAAATATACATCATCTTTAATATGCCGAGTTTTTAATACAATTTTACATAAAATTTAATATGTCAATTTTTTAATACAATTTTACATAAATTATTGAAATTATAGTGTTATTTTAACCCAATTTAAGCAATATATAAAGTGCTCGAATATTATCTGTATTTATGATATTATCAAGGTGATACCTTACTTACATTTTATAGAAATAATGAATTTTATTTTACCTTTTCAATTTTATTACTTTTCCAAAATACAATCTAGGATGGGGATCTTTCTTCCTTACAAATATATAAACATTGAATATATTGATAATGGTTAAAACAATGCGTTTCTCTCCCACCACCATGATTTTATCACGTTTGGTGTCCTTTCAATGTCCCTCCTTCGTATCGGTGGTTTCCATTCAAATTTCTGTTCATCCTTCCACATTTTGTATAAACATTCTTTTGTACATTTCTCAAAAAAGGACGAGGAGGATACACATCTCACAAACCATGGTTATTGATGAAATCAATTCGAATTATAAAATCAATTCAAATTTCTATTTATGATTGCACTTTTGGTATAAACATTTTTTTTTTAATTTCTCAAAAGGAGAAGGAAACGGATGAGTATATCTTAACTAAACACAGGGTAATCATAAATTAATAATTAATCATTAATTTAAATTAAATTAATAAATTAGTAATTAATCTGAAGTATTTGATTTTTCGGAGTGAATTTTTTTAATTGTTGAATTCTTTATTAATTTTTGAGTTTTTTATTAAGAAAATAAATGGGAAAATACTAATTATATTTATAAGATTTTGAGATGGAAGGTATTTACAAGATTTTGGGATTAAAGGGAAAAATGTGATCATTACTTTTTGTTAATATGACATCAAGGTTCTTTTAACATATATGACATGTAAAAATATTTCAACTTGTCTCTATTTATGATAGATTACATTCTCATTATTGGATGGGTTCTCCATCTACCATCAGGAAGTTAATTTTAATCAATTAAAAATTACCTTCCATATGAAGTGGGGGACACAAACATACCATACAATTACTTTTGGACTAATAAATGAAAGTTAAATATTCAAATGTGTTATGGACACTACGTTCAAAGGAGAATCATCATAATGTCATGGTATACGTGGATGACATAACATTTTATTCAAAGAAGAGGTCAAAATATTTTGAAAATAAGGTATATCTTTGGACCCTAAGAAATTAATGTGTTGTTTCAAAGAGTAAATTTTTTAAACACACTGTCTCCAGGGATGGAAATTCAATAGATCCAAAAGGAATAAAATTTATTATATAGATCCCAGTGCCCAATAGCAAGAAGAGTATGTAATTTTTCATTCAAAATATTAAATTTGTGCCAGGGATCATCCTTAACTTCATTCAAATATTCAAGAATCTTCAATAAATGATCAAAAAATATTTATAGTTCAAATGGACCTATACTCCGGAGGATGGTTTTGACAAATTTAAGGCTTCTATAGCTATAGCACTTGCACTGCATAGCCTAGACTTTAATAAGGACTTCTCATTGTATACATCTTCCTCTAATCCTTCCCTTACAGTCATGATTGCCTAGAAATATGTGCAAGGGAAAGAGTGCCCAATTTCACTTGCGAGCACTAATCTGCAAGAAGATGAAGTGAATTATCCAACCATAGATAAATAATACTTTAATATTTATAAAGCACTCAAATAGTTTAGAATTGACAGTATGAAAAAAACATATCAGGATAATAGTGTCGCACCTAGCTATGAGGTCACTATTCATACAAAAAGAAATTGGTGAAAGAAGAGGGAAATGGATAACAAAAATCTGAGAGTACACTTTAAATATCAAACCCAAATCCATATTTAGTGGTCAATGTATGTGTATATTATCAACGAAGCATTAAACCTAATTGATTAATTAGAGAAAGGCTTTGATGATGAATTGTTACTCTACATGTAAGAATTTCTATATGTCCGTGTTGAAACAAATTACCAGTACAATAATAGAAGCAATATATTCATCATGATACTTACCTATTCATTTGAATCCAAGTAGAAACAAGCCTTTGTTTTGGTCTTCTTACTACCAACGTAGAAATTATGGTGTAGATTTGCAAATGCTCATGAAGTTTTAATCAAAATAACATGACACAAACCTACTCTACTGCTCCGTGGAAGTTAATTCACCTTCTATAACAATAATTCGAGTCATGTAATAAGAAATAACATTCATGCACACATTATTTATCTTGGGGAAAGAAATGTGCTAAAATCCCGAATACCTACATTAATATGACGAATAGAGATGTATTACATTTACTTTTCTCAAGTGAGCACAACCTGCGAATGCATCACCTATCTCTCAACTCATTGAGAAGCTCTAACCCATACTTAGTCAATTTCTTCCTCTGCTTGAGACCCTATTTCCTTGTGCAATTACTTGAGAAATTAGGCCCCTATTATTTAGGAATTTCTCAAAATGGATTGCGAAATTCGTAAGGTTGATCATCAGACTGCATGCAACACATGTACACTCAAGACTAGTCTACAACTAATGTTACAGTACCTTAGAATCTCCACCATAGTTGGGGAACTCGAATTCTCTTTATGAACTAGATATTTTGGGTTGATTAATTAGTTCATTGGATGATCATTGAGTTTGATTGAAGTCCCACTACACAACTGACCTTCCACTAGTTCCTCCAACAGTTGGAAATAGTTTAACTGGAAGCAACTTGAGATAGTTGAATTTGAATGCTACAAATTAGAAATCACACATTGTTAACTTAACTCTAACTTGTCCATCTCAAATTTGCTGAGTAAACTAGGTGATACGATCCATGTCACGATAGTTAACTCCATCCAAGTTGTCTATTGATATGGAAAATCGAATTTTCTCAATTTAATCAAGGAAAAATCAAATTGAGAATTTCTTACTCCATTTTTCAACACTCCCTCTCAGCATGAAAGGGATTATCAACCGCCCCTATCCTGCACCTGTCGAACTTGAACATCCCTCTTGACAAGGCCTTTTTCAAAATGTCAGCATCTTGTTCCTATGTTAGAATGTATTGTAGGGAAAATTTTAAGGGTGAAAATTTTTCTCAAAGTTTAGAAACCTTGGAGAAGCTTAATAGTCTCCAAATTGCAAATTATGAAATGTTTGTTGATATCTTTGTAGAACATTCAAATTTATAATAGTTTTATATATAGTTTTTATACAATTTTGGCAATTTTTATGGTAAAAGAGTTTTATACTATAAAATTTGGGCGAATCATTTTTAGAAAAAATGGAAAGTGGAATTTATTTTTTTTTTTTTTCGGAAAAACCATGGAATATTAGTCCACTTGCAAATATTAGCCCCTAAAATTTTCCATGATGTATTGTAGTAACATTATTCGCCTCTGCACAATGTTCCATAAATGGTGATGCCAAATATCTATATGCTTGGATCGATCGTGAAAAGTGGGATCCTTAGAGAGCTTAATGCAACTCTAATTAC
Source organism: Pinus tabuliformis (assembly GCA_031772625.1). Lineage (NCBI taxonomy): Eukaryota > Viridiplantae > Streptophyta > Pinopsida > Pinales > Pinaceae > Pinus > Pinus tabuliformis. The sequence continues at coordinate 718,156,306 of CM062814.1, forward strand.
AACAGTAGATCACAATTGGATCCATCATCTGACCAAACAGTCCAACAAGTATCTTTCTCATCTAAATCACCTCACATGATTCTTGACTTGCAATCACGCATTCTTCTTTTGCCGAGCTGAGTGCCATAGGTCTTTGCTTCATACTGTACCAGGAAATTGTTGTGGACCCAACACAATTCCACCTGATGTACTCTTTCAGTCTGATTCACTCCCCACCCAATTTGCATCTATGAAGCCACACAACTTCACTCCCTTTATCTGTCTATACCATAGTCCAAACGCAGTAGTGCCTCTAAGGTATAGTAAAACATGCTTAACTGTTTTCCAAAATAATTTTGTTGGCCTAACCATAGCTCGGTTCAGCTGGTTGACTGCATAACACATATATGGTCATGTGTTCACAAGATACATTAATGAACCCACTAGTTTTCGATAAATGATATCATCCACTTCCTCACCTAATGTGGCATCCTCCTTTCTCCATTTAGTCGCTAGAGGTGTCTCCATGGGTTTACAACTCTCCATGTGGAATCTCTATAGTATCTCATTTTCATACTTGCATTGAGACACATATAGTTCCTCTTCGCCTTGCCATACTTCCAACCCAAGGAAGTAGTGCATGAGACCCATGTTCTGCATTTCGAATTCCCTTGCAAGGTCCTCCTCATAAGATTTGATCAACTTCTCATCAACAGCTAAAATTAAATCATCAACATATAAGAAAATAATAAAAAAATTATGTTCTACCAAGATATGATAAAGGTTTTCATCCACTTCACTTTTTGTGAAGCCCAAACCAGTTAGATAGTTATTGATCCCAGTGTCCCAAGCACGAGGTGATTTTTTGAGACCGTACAATGCTCACTTGAGTCTACACACATGAGACTCTTGATAATACGTCTCAAAGTATTCTAGTTTCTCGATGTACATATCCTTCTCAATAACCACATTGAGAAATGTTGTTTTTAAATCCATCTAGTGGATCTTCCACCCAATCTGCATAGCTAGAGAAAGATTTGATCTAATGGATCAGTACCTTGCTACATGAGAAAAGGTCTCCTCATAGTCAATTCTCTAAACTTGAGAGTACCTTATGGCCACAAATATGGCCTTATACTTCTCTATGCTCCTGTATACTACCTGCTTCACCTTGGAGATCCATCTCGAACCCACTACTGATTTAATTGTTGGTCTCAGGACCAATTCCCAAACATTGTTCTTTACGATGTAAAAGTATTCTTGCACCATTGCATCAACCCATACAGGTTTCTCTACTGCTTCTTCGAAAGAGGATTGCTTCAGTCTCTACAAGCTCAGTCATTAGAGCCATTTAGCTAGTGTACTAATCAGGTGACCTTCTCTACATGCGCTTGCTTGAAGGAACACCCACATTCTCCCTTGCATCTTGCACAAGTCTCTAAACTTACCTAGTTCTTTTTCTTCCTTCTCTGGATGGTTTTACTTGAGTGGTTGTCTCCACTCTTTTCTCTCCAATTTGTAGTTTCTATTATCACTCAGGTTGTCCCTTTGGTCAGCATCAAAAGGATACGGCCGAGGTAACCACAGACCAATCTTTGGACAGCAGGTTCTAGCACACCTGCAATCAGAGAGGGCTCTCTCTTTTTTGATTTAGCTTTGTTGATAATGTTTTTAGGTTAGTTATTGAGTTCAAGGGGTTTTGTTTTTTTTTTGGTGGGAAGGATGATGCTTTCAAGTAAAGAGGCAGGGACAGCATGAAAGTTCTAGAACCATTGGGCGTGGAGTCAAAGAGTAGGACTGCTAGTGCGTTTTCTTCGTCACAAGAGGGAACATGGAGCAAGCTAGCTGCATATGAAACAATCATTCAAGGTAAAAGGGATGGATTAAAGGCTAAGGAATGAGGGTAAATTTAAGAATATCTCCTTTAGACTAGCAGAAAGAAGACAAATGAGCCCTATCTAGGAGCAATTAAGAATTCCTAGATAACAGTCATTCATATATGAAAATAGGTCAAACATGAGCCATAACAGAATTCATATTTATGCCTAATTCAAGAGGAAAACATTAAGAAGCCACAGAAACTGAGCATAGAGTGCAACCAAGCAAGTTCTGAGCCAAATCCTTTGTTCTGTGACTTGAGCATATGTGAAATTGAAATAACAGAGATAAGGAAAACTTCTTGATTCATATAGCAGCACAAGAATTCCACATTCAATTCTTCAAACCATTAGACACAGAGCAAACAGTCGTTCCTCCAAAGCTTTTCAGAAATCTTTGATTAAGTAAAACATCTCCGATATCTAGTGCGAGTCTCTAATGAGGATTATCAACCAACCAACCCTTTAAACAATACAGAGGGTCGGTATATATAGGGAAAATTATCTAAAAACTAACCTATTACAGCCGACCTAAACAGGCCTGAAAGAAAATGATTACTTTAACCTAATCTTATCGAGAAATAAATGCATGAAAATATCTTTGGGCTACGTTGAGGGCAGCTGTATCAAAACTGAGTTAATGTCTGTCCTGGGTAGCCTGGTGCAGTCCTTCTGTAATAACTGTGATTTGTCCTTTATCTCCACCTCTAACTTGGTTTTGCTGCTGTTTTGTTGGCATTAATGTGCACTAATCCCGACCAGATAGGCTTTTAAATGGCCTTAACTTCTTTGCTGACTTTGATGAAAGCTTTTGATTTTCACCTGATTTGATGTTGCTGAACTGATACTCTCTGTCGCTTCCTGATATTCTTTGGCGCCGATCCTGGAGTCTTTAAAATCTTCTGAATGGTTTAGACTGTCCCATCGATCCTTCATGGCAGCTGCTCGACCTTCTGTTGCTTTAAAAGTGTGTTTGCCCCTTTCTGAATGCTTCACAAAGAAAAACGGGTCATTCTGTACCTTTCGGGCTTCCTGGGGGCTGCGTGATGAGGGGCTTTCCATTTTGGCCCATTTCCCCCATGAAAAACTGCCTCAGAATCTGAATCTGGGCTTCCTAAGCACGATTTTCGCCTTTCGCGCCTTTTTGAGTGATGACGTCAGTGGGTGGAACCTAGTACGGCGGGTGACGTGGTGGGATGACGTTAGCAATACGGTGGGTGACATGGTGGTATGTAGTGGCAGTGACGTGGTGGTACACAGTGGTAGTGACATGGCGGTACGCAGTGGCAGAGACGTGGCAGAAGGCCGATGCAGGCAGATGACGTAGTCGGATGACATCACTGGGTGGAGGACGTGGCGCTGACATCACCCAGGGGAGGGCGGTTTGGCGGTTTCAGGCGCACTGCCTTTGCACTGAAGCGGTTTGGGAGGAGGGGGCTCCGCCACACCCGGGAGGGCGACGCGTGGCGGGAGTACGGTGGGAAAACCGCCCATCTCCCAGACGCTAACCCTCGGTATGTTGGTGTGTGAAAAGACCCGCCCACCGTAGATCTTGGGCGGGCCAGATCTAACGGCCGACGGGACAGGTAAGTCGGTGGAAGGTTTGGGCGGGGACCCACACACTATTTTATTTGTTTATTCGTAGGGCGGGGGGTTAAACATTGGATATGCGGGTTTATGGGTTAAGCACACCATAGGTGTTTAATGTTAAATCAAACGCTTTAAACGCCCACGTTAATAATGAGCGCCTCAGAGGGTTGGGTGTTTATACAAAGGGGAGGACCATGGTTATTGTTTTAACCAGAGGTTAAAACAACCCTAGGTTTAGAACGCGAAGGGTTAACAGTGGTCCCAGATGGACTACTATTTCCCGGACTAAAAACATATGGCTATAGTGCCAAAAAGGGGGGGGGTATTTAATATTTTTTAGGGATTTTATAGTATTTTAGTAGTAAATAGGGATGGGGATCAGTTAGGGAGCTACATAGTGCAATTAGAAGTTAATATGGCTTTGTGAGGTGAAAGTAGAATAGAAGACTAAGTTTCAAAAGTAAAACTTAGACATAGGGGTAAATGAGAGTGAGAAACGATTTTACACAAGAAATGTGGCTTCTTTTCATTAAAGAAAGCCAACACTTACCTTGATGTTTCACATAAATGAAGTTAGGACTTGTTGGGCAGATCCTAAGGTCCTTTAGAGGGATGTTATTAAGATACTTTTAGGGGGAGTGAAGGGAAGTTAGACATGCTTCTAGAATTTTGCCACCAAAACACTGCTTTGCTACCTCTACCACTGATGAGATGAGCTTTCCTTGTCGAGGCCAACACTGAAGGTGATCTTGCTTCTGCAACCCCAGGCTACCTACCCAGCCTAATACACCTAACATTTTTTGTTACTTCAGGAAGGGTGCACTTAGACTTGCAGACCCTGCTTTACAATTTTTCTTTTTGACTGCCCTCCTATCTAAATCTATCCTTATTTCTTCCAAGGGCCTAGATTAAGCAGTTGGAGTCCTTTGTTTCTCTACCTGTCTACAAATCTGCCAAGATTAAGCTGTTTGGACAGATATCAATTCTTTATATTCTAAAACAAGAAATTGAAACCTAGGGAAGCCAAGATTAAGCTGTCTGGACTTCCCTTAACAGAACATTATTCAAAAATGGTTAAGTCATCAAAATTGGAATACAACAGTGGCATTTGGACTAGCACACTTTCATGGCCTCTTCTTTGGCCTTTTTCTGGAAATATGGAGCATTGCAGGATGCAAAGTATGACATATTTGGTATGTAAAAATGTCAATCATGAAAGATGAACACCTGTTGTACCAGGAGGCTAACAGTGGCTCCACTTGGGGATGGCTTTTCCTTGGGAAAAGCCAAGACCAGCAGGTCAGACTGCGTTGATCTTCTATTGTTGTTGTGGATTGAAAAACTTATTTATGCTAGTTGTTATAGTGTGAAACTTTGAAATATGAACAACTCCCTCCTCAACTGAATTACTGTAAACTACATAGCATCGCCTGCTTTCTTCTGCGTGCTTGATGTTATGGACAGTATTGCTTGAGCATTGTGCCTTTGAAAAACAAAGGTCAAAACTGATGTGTTTCCTTTAGCTCTGGTCTAGAAACAGTTGCTGATGTGAAATTTAAAGAATGCTCCTCTCTTATTGATACTCTTTGACTGAAGACTGCAAGCTGACCATTGTTTGCTTTCACCATAAATTTCTGTGGTATGACAGTGCTACTATTGTTGTTTTACCGAGTTTAATGTAGAGACAAAGCTTTAAATAATGGAATATTGGCAATTGGTTGTGTCTTCACAAACATTACTGCTGCTCCTCTAACACTCAGATTTCTTACACATAAACTAAAAAATAGAGCGCTAATATATACAAATATCAATGTACAAAATATATATACAGAGCTGGATTGTATCCCTTTAAAAGGGATCATGGTAATGTTTCAACATTCGTCCATTCACAGGGCCTTCTTCAGTTGTGCTGCCCTCTACAGATTTGAGAAAATATGTGTTATTTCCCTGAACATCAGAAATAATGAATGGCCCTTTCCATAAAAAATAAAATTTTGCATGTTTTCCCTTGTCTTCTCTTCGTGAATCCCACCTTATAACTTTGTCACCCATATAGAAATCCTCAGCCTTAGCTCTCTTATCAAACATCCTTTTGAGCGTTTCTTGCAAAATATGAGCTCTGTCATAAACTTTCTCTCTGGTTTGCTGAAGGTGAATTGTTTGGTTGATTCTTCGTTGAATATCGTTTGGTTCAGCCTGAATCTCCTGTAACAGTCTGATAATAGGGATGCCCAAAGATGAAGGAAACATGGCTTCCATGCCATATACTAACTCATAAGGGCTCATCCCAATGGATTTCTTTGTTGAAAGTTTGTCTGCCCATAGGGCATTTGTGAGCTTTCTATGCTAGTTCTTCTTGTTTTCTTCTAGCACTTTCTTTATGATATTAATCAGGCTCTTATTAGATGACTCAGCTAGGCCATTACCTTGGGGGTAATAGGCTATGGAATGCCCCAAGGTGATGTGAAATTTGTGGCAAAAATTGATCATTTTTTTGGATTTAAAAGCAGCGGCGTTGTTAGTAATGATCTTCTCAAGGCAGCCAAATCTAGAAAGGATGTTGCACTCAAGGAATTGGATAATGATGGTGCCATTGGCTTGTCTGCATGGGATGGCCTCAACCCACTTGGTGAAATAGTCGATGGCTGTTAAAGTTCATTTGTGCTGGCATGAGGAAGAGGGATGGATTTCTCCAATGAAGTCAAGACCCCATTGTTGAAAAGGCTTTTCAGTTGAGATGGGTCTAAGGGGCATGGGCAACAGCTTTCTTTTGCCTTCAAAGATTTGGCATTTGTGACATGAAATGGAAAACTTCTTTACATCTGCAAAAAGAGAGGGCCAATAAAAACCATCCCTTAGAATTTTATCAACAGTGGATTTCCAATACAGATGCCCTCCACAGTCACCTGCATGGAAATATTTCATGACATTGTTAGTTTCATTCATGATTAAACAATTAAGCAGTATACCTTCATGATTTTTCCAAAATAATGCACCATCTATGACACAAAACTTTGAAGCCTTCATTCTTAAAAATCTTTTCTTAGTTCTGGACAACCCTGGGGGAGAAAACAGGTTTAACAAAACAAAGCATATAGCATACCATGGGGATTGCAAAAGGGTTTCACTAATCTGTGGAGTTGCCGGCTCCTGTTCATTGTCCAATTGGTTAATGTCTAAGGCTCGAAAGTTTGGTTCGGACATCAGTTTGGCTAAACCTTGTCCCTTTATGAGCTTGGTTGGTTTTATTTCTATGTCATACTCAAGGATGTTTGCAATCCATTTGCCTCTTTTGCCCTCTAATCCCTCTTGGGTTAATATGTCTTTTATAACAACATTTGGGACATAGGCAATTACATGTGAATATAAAATGTACACTCGGAAATCCTTGATTGCTTTGACCAGGGCATAGGCCTGCTTCTCCATGATTGGGTATTTCAAAGGGGCATCTCTTAAGGCTCGGCTGAAAAATGCAATTGGCTTTTCAGCTCCCTGATCATCCTTTTGCAGAAGAATGGCAGCTATGGTGTGATCAGATGCAAAAGAAAATATGATAAAGTCCCTATCAAATTGTGGACTTGTAAGGATAGGGGCTTGGGTTAAGGCAGATTTTATGCCCTCAAAGGCTTGTTTGGTTTCAAGAGACCATCTTACCTTGGCATCCTTTTTTAACATGTTGCTTAACAGTCTTATCAACTCAGCTAGATTTGGAATAAATCTCCTTAGGAAATTGATCTTTCCCAAGAATGCTTGCAACTCTTTTATGTTTCTTGGGTATGGGATTTGGAGGATGGCTTGGATTCTTTCAGGATCAATTCTGATCCCGTCCTTTGATATGATATGGCCAAGGAGTTTTCCTTCTTCAAGGCCAAAGAGGGATTTTTTGGGGTTCAAGGAAATGCCATATTTCCTGCATGTCATGAATATTTGTCTTAAATGTTTCAGGTGCTCTTGATCAGATTTAGAGAAAGGGGTTAGATCATCAAGGTAGACAACTAGGAAATCATGTATTTCTTTGGCAAATGCAATATCCATTGCCCTTTGAAAGGTAGCACCGGTGTTTTTAAGTCCGAATGGCATCTTCACATACTTAAATGTTCCCCACGGTGTGGTAAAGGTTGTCTTGTCTTGGTCATCCGGGAAAACCAGTATTTGTTTGAAACCTGAAAAGCCATAT